>JARQOC010000001.1:123653567-124140118 GCA_033576535.1 Allobates femoralis | reverse complement strand
GGGATGTTTTACAGCTGATAGTACCAAAACCCTTTTTTGATTTTCCCGCCCGTGGAGAATGTTTTGCACTTCCCCGCTTTTTCGCCTGGAAAACTAAAATTCCTCCTTGGTGATTGACATATGCCACAGCCGTGGCATTGTCCGACTGCATCCTGACGTGAATTCCCGCCAGGAAGCGATGGAAGGCTTTCAGCGCCAGAAAAAAGATCAAATCTCTAGGAGGTTGATAGGCATGGATGATTCTACTGGAAACCAATTGCCCTGTGCCCTGTGGTGTCAGTACATTGCGCCCCATCCCGTCAAGCTTGCGTCAATGGTTAGGACTTTCCAATGAACTGGTAGAAAGGATTTCCCTCGTGTCAAGGAGACCGGTCTGAGCCACCAGTGGAGAGCCCATTTTGTTGCCGTTGAGAGTGGGAACTTCTTGTCCAGGGAGAAGGGGCTCTTGTCCCAGGACGTGAGTATGGCCAGCTGGAGAGGCCTGAATGAAGCTGGGCAAAAGGAACAGTTTCCATTGCTGCGACCATCCTGTCTAGGACCCTCATGGCAAACTGGAAGGACCGAGGAAGAGTGTGAACTCCTTGACATTGAACCCGTGATCTTTCTTGGGGAAGGAGCACCAGACCTCTGGACGTGTTGAATTGCATGCCCAGAAAGATCAAGGACTGACTTGGGACTGGTGACGACTTTTGTAGGTTGACCAGCCAGCCCAGGCGACGCAGTGTGTCCACTGTGATGAAGACGCTGTGTTCGCAATCCTTGAAGGTGGGAGCTTTGATGAGCAGGTAGTCCAAGTATGGAAGGACGACTACTCCTCTCGAGTGGAAAATGACATGACGCCGCCATGACCTTGGTGAACACTATGGGAGTTGTGGCAAGTCCAAACTAGAGAGACACAAACTGGTAGTGGGCGAGGCAGACTGCAAATACTTTGATGACCTAACGAAATTGGTATATGCAGGTACGCATCCTGTATATCTATGGAGGCGAGAAATTCTCCCCTTTCCATGGATGATATTATGGAGCAAAGAGACTCCATACAGAAATGTCATGCGTGGACAAATTTGTTTAACTTGTTTCAGGTCCAGAATGGGTCTTACCGTACCCACTTTCTTGGGGACTACAAACACATTCGAGTAGAACCCATGGAAGCGCTCGGCCTGAGGGACCGGCACAATGACTCCTGTTTGTAGAAGTGAGTCGAATGCTTGGAAGAAGCCGCGGGCCTTGGATGTTGGTTTTAGGGGGACAGATAGAAAGAAATAATTGGGTGGTCAGGACATGAACTCTATATAGCAATGATGGCGAACTCCAGGCCTCGAGTGCCGCACACAGTCTAGGTTTTCAGGATTTCCATTGTATTTGACAGATGGCAATCAAATTATTAACTGTCAAACTCTAAGGAAATCCTGAAAACCTGCACTGTGTGCGGCACTCGAGGCCTGGAGTTCGCCATCACTGCTATATAGTAACCGGAAGACACCAGTTTTCTGACCCACTAGTCTTCTACAATAGGTAGCCAGACTTGACAAAAGTGTAAATGTCGGCCGCCTACTTGTGGGGTGTCTTCCGGAGAAAGAGAGTCATGAGGAGGAGAACCTATGGCATTTCGATCCCTTAGGCTTGGACTGGAAAGATTGGGACTGCCAGTTTGTGTTCGATTTGTGGGTCGTGGCTCGTTGTGCGAGCACTCCCTACGTGGCAAGCGACTGCCAGTTTGCGCTGGTCTTGAGGCCGAACGAGTTCGAATGGATCGGAATCTTGTTTGTTGACGTCGATTGAAGGGTCATTTTGGTTTCCGCTGGGGAAGAGAAGTGCTTTTGCCTCCTGTAGCGTCTGAAATTAATTTATCAAACATTTCTCCAACTAAACGGCCACTAAGGTATGGAAAGCTTGTGAGAGATTTCTTAGAAGCTGCATCCACTTTCCACTCACGTAACCAGAGGGCACGTCTAATTGTTATGGCATTCGGTGCTGCCACCACTGCGCAATTTGCGGAGTCCAGAGTCGCGTGTAGTAAATAATCTGCCGTAACAGATATTTGTGCTGCTTGATCTGACAGTTGGGGGGGGGGGTCAGCGTTCATAGATCGTAAGGCGGTGTGTAAGTTACCAGTCCAGGTCATGATGGGCTTGGCTGCCCATCATGAGGCGAACACTGGGGCCAAGGAGGACCCTTAGGCTTCGAAAACTGATCAAGCCATCTGTTCCACCTGGCGGTCCGTTGCGTATTTGATTGAAGAACTAGCTGGTAGAGAAAGAAGCGTCCATGCAGCCAGCTGAGAAACTGGGGGTCCACTTGAGGTGGATCCGCCCAGTCCTGGGTTACCGACGGTAAGAAGGGTAATGTGCCTCCAGCGTTTTACAGTTGCCAAACCTCTTCTCAGGGTGTGAGCGATGCTTTTGAAGGATCTCCTAAAATTCAGGGTGATCCGCAAAATATTTATGCGTTTTTTTGCCTCTTCTAAAGGAGACCTTGTGCTCTGGAGTATCGGAAGGTGGGTCTGATACATCCAACACCTGATTAATGGAGGTAATTAAGTCCTCAACTAGAGCCACAGTATCTGGTGTGTCTAGGTCTAAGGAAGTATCTAGATCCAGATCTGAACTGGGATCGTAAGGGCCTTCAGAGTTCTGGGAGTCGTATTGTCTTTCCTGGGTTGGGGGATGCCCTGGAACTGCGAGAGGACGATCTTTGAACCTGTTTACGTCCTGAAATGGAGGTGGATGGGGCCGGGTCAGTACCACGTCCGTGGTCCGTGCTGTCATCCTGAGTAGGTTGTGAAGGCAGGGCAAAGGTGCAGAGAGAGGAGTGACTCTGCAGAGCCTGGAGTAATGTCGAGGACAACTTTTCTATAGATTGAGACATAAATTGGGACATAATAATGGCACAGTATTAGGTGCACTGGTAGTCGCCAGGGCTATGGGGGGGTTCTAGCACATTATCCTGGGTGCAGTCCTGGCAGTGTGGGGACGCACATCCACTAGGCAGAGGAGTCCTGCAAGCTGTGCAGGTGGCATAACGAGTTAAAAGCCCTGGTGGTTCTCTTCCTCCTTGAGCCAGACATAGTAATGGAATTTCCTGTGCTTAATGAGTGCTGCGCAGGGGAAAGCAGGGAGAGAAGAAGCCACAGCTGTGACAGAGTCACTGCTTATCTCTTACCACCTTGTAGTGTGTCCCAGTTACAGTCCAGCGGTCCTGTGCCTTCCAGAGACAGACAGCCTGCTACAGAAGCGGTGCAGTTTGTGAGCGGTGATGTTCCCTGTTGAGCATAATGGCCGCCGCTGAGTGAGGAAGGATGGGCGGAGGGGAGGAAAAACAGGGCGCGATGCAGCTCTCGCAATGAGCGAGAGACCCGCATGCAGCTCCGGTCCACCCTTGTTATGATGCTGTCTGTGTCATTGGCGTCATCCCGGCGGGGAGAATAGGCGGCGGCTTGACACTAGGCTTAGAGCTGGGGCCTCAATTAGATGCAGTAGCCGGGAATTGTGCCGGGCTAGCGCGGAAGTCAGGCCAGGAACCGGGACGGAGCCTGAGCCTGCCGGACACCTGGTGCTGGATTAAGCATTCAGATTGCACATGAATACCGGCCCCATCAGGAGCACACAGTATAAACTGTTCTACTGGAATTCTGCAGTAGTGTGCATTGTGTCTTCAGCCTGCGCACAAACACCGGCCCCATCCTGCAGCAGTGTATAGTTGCATAAATAAGGGCCCCATCAGGAACCACAGTATGGACTGATGCTTCTAGAGTCTTGCAGCAGTGTGTAGTGTGACTTGTGCTGCAAAAGCAGGCAGTACCTGTGGTGCCTCAACCCAATTCTCCGTGAGGTGAATATGGAGGATTTATGCTGCTGTCCACTATGTCGCTCCAGAAGGCTCCTGCTGATGGAGATGCTGTGTAGCCTCGACTTCCACTCAGGTACCCATCAGTGGGGAGATGAGGAAGGAGGATAGTATGCTGGGATGTCTCGATTTCGACCCAGCAACCCAACAGTGGGATGCCGAGGAAGGAGGGCGGCATGTGTAAGGAGGTCTTGATTTCGACCCAGCACCCCCAACAGTGGGGGGCCGAGGAAGAAGCATGCCAGGGGTCTCGCCAGGGACCCACTTTTCTTCTTCTGTTGAAGAAAAAATGAAAAGTAAAATAAAATTTAGGTGTGCCTCCTAACGACACTAACCAAAAACTGGTGAGGCAGTGCCTGCTCCAGGGGTGTATACTGCAAAGGAGGAGCCACTGTAACTCTTTTGCAGATTCTGCTTAGTGTTGCCTCCTAGTGGACAGCAGCATAACACCCACGGTCCCCCAATGAGGCAAAGGAGAAACTGTCATTACCTCTTCTATTTCCAAAGCAAGAGACACAATCTCAAGTATGCAATTTACATACCTGCAGCCGGAAGCCGACTTAGGCTGGTTTCACACTGCGGTTTTTCACTGATCAGGTTCGATCAGGTTTGTGTGTCAAAACCAGGAGAGGAACCAGAGAGGAACTTGCAGAAAAACAAATTGAAAGACTGACACTGTTCTAGGTTTTGAGTCACTCCTGGTTTTGAAACACAAAACCTGATCGAACCTGACCTGACCTGACCATAGTGTGAAACCAGCCTTAGATCCCAAAATCTGCATGTGACTGCAAGTATGCAAAATCTAGCTGTCACATGAACCCAAGTCATATCGGAATTTTAGGCAAGCAGTCCTGCACAGCCCAAAAAATCAAACCTTTATTAAAGATTAATAAATTATGGATAGATTTGTATAAAGTATGTCACCATGTGATACATCTCAAGCAACACTACTTTAGTTTTGGCACAGCATAATATAGAACGGCGTTCATACCATATAAACCCAGTCTAGTATCAATGCTAAAACGAGACAATTGATACAAGGTGCAACATACCAACACTCACTTATCACTGTTAGGATAGAAAGCACAGAACTACGCGATACACTACATGAATGTGAAAATCAAAAGGTCACATAAGAAACAACATCAATTATTAATCAGACACATAAATATCAATTTAAAAGTAAAAGGCCATAGACCAGACATATACACAATGTACAATCCAAGATAGAAATATAAACTGGTTTGCAAGTTAAAGGAACATCAAATAATTATGCCCCATAAACGATGAACGACTGATCTTCTAAAGACAAGGCATATTACATAAAGGTGGCTTTGTCACCTGTAGAAGGACAAGATATGTGGCTAAACTCTCAAAAATGTGACAAATCCACAGTTGAAATGGCAAGTTGAGAGAAGTATTGGTATTCAAGTGACATATACTTGTGATCACGTAACTGCCAACTTGTGCTGGAAATAGAGAGGAGTCCTGATAGTGAGCAATGTGCACACTGTCACAATTCAGCAATCTGCAGTCACAAAGTGACTCCAGAGCCAGATAATGCCCTTTATTACCTGCAAAACCAACTTACGTTATCTTCAGACTGTTCATCCACCACAATCTCTAAAATCATATTCTCGCCTCGGCTGCTCTGCTGGAAAACTTGAACTCCAGCTTTCTTTAAAGAAAACTATAAAAAAAACAAAGAAAAAAATAAATTTGTAAAACAACATAATATGAGGAAAGAAATAGCTACATAGTAACGACTTATATTAATATTATGTCTTATATCTATGCAGATCTAGATTTAGAATAATACTTTAACTACTGGAACCAGCAGACACACTTAATGGCCTTGGATGATTGGATAGAGTGCACTCAGCTATACCGCAGCATTCTGAGGGATTACTGCATTTTCCATGCAAACAACCAAGCATATCATGTACAACAGCTAATTGATGGGAGCCAAAAAGCAGCCCGGATGGATCTGGATAAAACTGAGCTAGGAAGCAAAACTAGTCCAAAGTAAGTACGAACATGTGTAGCGAAGTACTTGTAAAATGTATCAATCTTATATGCATATCAAACTCTCAATATAGATTATAAAATATTTCTCTGGAGCAACATGACAAATCAGTTAAAGAGTCTGTCCAATTTAGCAAATTATTACTCATTTACAGGGTAGGTGATAACTTACTGATCGCTGTACGTTCCACTGAACCAGAGAACAAGCCTCTGAAGTGTCCCCAGTCCATGGAGTGATGGCTGATGATATGCACCAATTCTCCAAGTTATGTCTATGAGCCTTAGGCCGGAGTCACACTTCTGAGAGACTCGTGCGAGTCTCTCATTGCATCATGTGGCACTGCCGGCCGGCCTCCAGACATGAATCTGCAACCGTATGTATTTCTAGGTGGCTGTAAGCTCTGTCAGGAGAGTGGGCAGCTTTTCCGGGTGATGCGACAAGACAAAAGAGGGTGGGAGCGCATGTGAAGACAGTTTTTCGGTATTGTTTAACAGGGGCCGTGTGGCCACTCACCGATGGTGGTTGTACACGGGTGCCGGGTGATGCGACAAGAGACTTGTGCTAGTCTCTTTCAAGTCTAACTCTGGCCTTAAGGCCGCTTTACACACACAGATATCTGTGACCAACTTCTGAACAGATCTCTGGTTGCAGTGAAATCATGGACACATTGCTTACATTTTGTGCCTGTTACAAATGGAAGCAATGTGTGCATGATTTCACTGCAACCAGAGATCTGTTCAGAAGTTGGCACAGATATCTGTGTGTGTAAAGCGGCCCTTAGAGGTGCTGGAGCACTGCACACAGCCAACTCGGGCAGCTTCACATACAATGAAGTAATTAACCATCATTGATTTCAGATCAGCAAGTTATCACTTATCAATTGGTTAATTTGACAAGTTGAGACTTCCCCTTAGGCCGGAAACACACTAAGGCTGGTTTCACACTACGGTCAGATCAGGTCAGGTTCGTTCAGGTTTTGTGTTTCAAAACCAGGAGTGACTCCAAAACCTAGAACAGGTGTCAATCTTTCAATTATAGTTTTTCTTTGCAAGTTCCTCTCCTGGTTCCTCTCCAGGTTTTGGCACACAAACCTGATCGAACCTGATCAGTGAAAAACCGCAGTGTGAAACCAGCCTAAGCTAGATGCATGCAAGATACTCTCATGACTCACCCAAGCGGCCCCTGCCTCTCTGAATGGGAGCACGTCAGCTGCATAGAAACACAAGCAGCTGACTTGCTCCCATTTAGACAGGCAGGGGCCATCCCGGTGAGTCATGAGAGTATCTCGCATGCATCTCGCTTAGTGTGTTTCCACCCTTAACACTAGAAGTCCCAGAGAGGGGTCATTTAATATTTCTACCTTTGGAACCCAGAGACAGGTCGAATTACCTGAAAAATTTTAGGCCACATTTACAAATGAAAGGATGCTAATTGGAGCCATCAGAGTTTCGGACTAAGGGTCATTTGACCCTCTTTCAGGACTTCAGGGGAGCTCGAAATTTCTGGGACTTCTAGTGTTAAATGAAATATTGTAATAAAGGTCTTATGTTTTTCGTGACCAAGTATTGTGACAAAACAGAAAAAGATGAACTCATTTGAGAACCATTATTGATCGTGGACACACAAAAAAAAAAAAAAAAAAAAAAAGGACATTATCATTGAGTTTGTGCTCCCTTTTTGGGCGCAAATTGCAAAATTCTATGTGGTAAGAATCTAAAAAAATTTATCAACATTTAAATAACTTATTACACTATTTTTTTAAGACCTACACTAAAACTTAAAGAAGCCCTCCATGAAGTTTTCTTTAATTATATTTATCTGTCTTCTCCGGATCCACCACAGTTCAGCTCCTCACCCAAGTGCATGAGACGGGAGTCTTTTATGATGCAAGACTCTGAAGGCCCCCCAACTCTGAAGGCCCCACCAACTCTGAAGGCCCCCCCCAACTCTGAAGGCCCCTCCCCCCAACTCTGAAGGCCCCCCCCCCAACTCTGAAGGCCCCCCCCCCAACTCTGAAGGCCCCCCCTCCCAACTCTGAAGGCCCCCCCCCCCCAACTCTGAAGGCCCCCCTCCCAACTCTGAAGGCCCCCCCTCCCAACTCTGAAGGCCCCCCCCCCTCAACTCTGAAGGTCCCCCCTCCAACTCTGAAGGCCCCCCCCTCCAACTCTGAAGGCCCCCCCCAACTCTGAAGGCCCCCCCCTCCAACTCTGAAGGCCCCCCCCCCAACTCTGAAGGCCCCCCCCTCCAACTCTGAAGGCCCCCCCTCCAACTCTGAAGGCCCCCCCCTCCAACTCTGAAGGCCCCCCCTCCAACTCTGAAGGCCCCCCCTCCAACTCTGAAGGCCCCCCCTCCAATCTTGAAGGCCCCCCTCCAACTCTGAAGGCCCCCCTCCAACTCTGAAGCCCCCCCTCCAATCTGAAGGCCCCCCCCTCAACTCTGAAGGCCCCCCCCTCCAACTCTGAAGGCCCCCCCTCAACTAATGAAGGCCCCCCCCTTCAACTCTGAAGCCCCCCACTCCAACTCTGAAGGCCCCCCCCTGCCAACTTGAAGGCCCCCCCCCTCCAACTCTGAAGGCCCCCCCCCCCAACTCTGAAGGCCCCCCCCCCCCCAACTCTGAAGGCCCCCCCCCCCCCCCCCCCCCCCCCAACTCTGAAGGCCCCCCCTACAGACTTGAAAGGCCCCCCTTCAACTCTGAAGGCCACTGACCCCCTACAACTCTGAAGGCCCCCCCTCAGAAGCAACATCTGAGGCCGCCCCAACCTGGGCTAATATGAAGCCCCTCCAATCTGAACCCCTCAACTCTGAGGCATTGAAGGCACCACCAAAAATCAGAAAAGGGACATGGCTTATCTATTTATATGAGGGACTTCATACATGCAATTGCCAAGTCACATAGTAGACACATCATAGAGGACTTAAAACGGAAATTAACAAATAAACATATGTTACGACATTTTTAACAATAAAAAGTCACAATTTGGGCAAAATTTTGTCATTAACTTATGAGTTTTGACACACTGGTCTTCTGCTCTTTTCTAAAACTGGGAAGTGTACTACCATGATTAGAAAGGAGCGATGAATTAAGTTGTGCCAAATTTACTATTAAGATGCAATATTTCAGAAATATGGAGTGGTGGAGTTGAAATGAATACATTAAAACTTATTTGGAGTAAATGATGCCATTTTTAATAAATGCGGCTCACTGCCTCCATGCAGAAACTTACGTGTGCTTAATATGCTTCAGAGTGGGAAAGCCACAGAAATACAATGCACTCTTGTTCACTTTAGTAATCTTGTTATCGACCATGGAAACATGCCAAGCATCCAGTGAAATCATCCTGCTCCTGACATAGGAAAAAGGAACAATTTATATAGCCATCTAAGAAAGCTAGTTTTGTCACCACATTCATTCCACACCAAAATACACAACATATTTAGGAAAAAAAAAAATAGCTTCAGGTCGACGTGACTAAGGCCCCCTTCACATCACGTTTTTTTCCTGTCTGTGGGGATCCTGTTTTTTGCAGGACCACACAGACAGGAGCGGACAGGAACCAGATTTGTAACTCCGGATGCCACTTCTGTGTCCGGATCCGGGATTTTGAGAGATCCGGAAATAGAAATAGCTGAGAGGAGCCCAGCCTGCAAAGCACAGGAAAGTGAGGCACTTTCACTTTCGCAATGCGTCTACATACATTGTGAAAGCGAAAGAAAGCAAAGGTTAAGAAAAAAAAATGCTCACCTCTCTGCCGAGTGTCCTGCGATGCGAGGCGTCCACGTCTGATGGCTGCAGGACCTTAATCAGCTGACGGCGGCAACCGATCAGCTGATGTGTCATATGACAGCATAAGCTGAGCGGTTTAAATCGACCGCCAAAACCAGTCAGTTGATTAAGGTCCTGCAGCCATCGTAGTGGATGGCTTGCATCGCGGGACACTCAGCGGAGAGGTGAGCATTTTCTTTAATATCACTTTAGCAGTGTATGTAGATACACTGCTAAAGTAAAATTACAGGAACAGAGCAGCGAATGTGTACAGAGCATGCTCAGTATACTAAAATCCGATCCGGAAACAATCCTGTTCTTTCCTGGATCCAAGCCCATAGACACCCATGTTATTTTAATCGGACAGCATCGGATCCAATTCTGTCCGATTGTGTCCACTTTTTTGAAGGCAGCCCAAAATCAGAGCAGTCTTCGATTTTGGGGACGTGAAAAAAGCAGACACAATCAGATCCCTGATAAAACTGGCACACATGGATGGTCCATTAAGGACCAATCCTTGCCAATAGGGAACATGGGAAGCCAAATCAGATCCGTGGCTATCAGTTTTACAACAGATAGCCACGGATCCCCAAAAAAGGTGATGTGAAGGGGGCCAAAGGAAATTATAATAAATCAAGTGTTAAAGATACATGGAGGACAAACGCAATCTAAATAATCCAATGTATAGACATCTATATGTGGGACTTTCCATGTCTATAAAGCAGTTAAAACTTATTTACTGATGTCTGAAAACTAAAAATTGTATTAGGTGAAGGTATGTTTCTCATCCTAGAAATAGATTTATGGAAATCTCCGTAGGCCAAATTCACACGTCACAGTTTTTGTACACTTTTTTCATGCCTAAGTCAGAAGAAGCAGGAGTAGGGTCAGAAGCAATGAGAAATAAAACAGAAGGTCTTCCACCTCCTTCATGTTGGATCTACTTTAGGATTTGGCCATAATAGCTGTACTAAAACCTACAAGGGGTTTTCATTGGAAATATACAAAATGTAACCTAAAAGGGTTGTCCAGCTAAAATAAGTTATTACCTATCTATTGGATGGGTGATAAATTGTTGATTGGTGTTGGTCTGACCACTGGAACCCTCAATCATTAGCAGTATGAAAAACTTTTATCCCTGTAAGAATGGAGCAACATTCATTCTCTGTGCCGACTGCTGCACTCAGTTTCTTCTAGTAGTTCCATAAAGGAGGAGTAGAATAGCTGTCAGGAATCAAACCCGCCACAGCATCTTGTATCGGAGATAAATGTTCCCCAATCCACCAATCAGTGCAGGTCCCAGCAGTGGGACTCCTGCCAATCAGCAACTTGTCCCCTTACCCTGCAGATCTTGGTTCATACCGTCAACATTGTTTGGGCAGATAATATGGCGCAGACAGAAGGGCATGGAACCCTATTGTATCTCCAGATGGCTCAATTCCATATGAATTTTGACCAAAAATGCTTCCTTTTCTATAATCTCTGTAAGTGACTTTTCACATCAGCGCTTTTGCTGATTCATGACAGATCCGGCAGATTTTTGCCGAGGAAGACTGCCGCAGTATAACAAATAGTCCGCACGTGCCGGAGTTTGGGCGAATTGCACACGCACCTGATCGACAGCAAGGCTTTTCCCTTGAGCATGCGGAGATGTGAGAGCTTACCGCCGTCACGTTGCGGTTCAGCAGTGTATGCAGTCTGAATGCGGCAAAAGGTGCCTTGGCAGTCGAATCTGCCCAAACGGATCCGCCAAAAAACATCAATGATCTGAAAGCAGGCCATAACATAGATGCACCATCAAACAAATCAGAGTGAAGACACATAGTAGTGTAAACAAGTCAAGGAAGTTTGATCAACTATAGTTTAAGTGCAGATTTTTCTGTATAGAAATAGGTGCATCTCAAGGAATTAGAATATCATCAAAAAGTTATTTTATTTCAGTAATTCAATACAAAAAGTGAAACACTATATTAACAGTCATTACAAAGTGATGTATTTCAAAAGTTTATTTCTGTAAATGTTGATGATTAGTCTCAGCCACTATAAAAGCATATCACAGCTGCTGCAGGCCCCAGCATGATGCACATAGAGTAGGGAGGATGAAGGGTTAAAAACTGCGCTGCCATATTCCACGAGACATCAAAGGGTGAATATAATAGTGATTTATTAGTCAACGCATTTCAGGGCTCCTTGGCCTAAGGGACTAATCATGCCATGTTTCAGGGCGTTTTAGAGAGCTCAGAAACGCACTGACTAATAAATCAATATTATATTTACCCTTAAATGTCTCGTGGAATACAGGAGCGCAGTTTTTAACCCTTAATCTGCCCTACTTTAATTTTCTGAGATAATGACCATTGGGTTTTCATTGGCTGTAAGCCGTAATAATCATTTACAGAAATAAATAAATACTTGAAATAGATCACTCTAGAAAACATATACATTTCACTTTAATATTGAATTAATGAAAAAAAAAGAGAATTTTGTTTACTTACCGTAAATTATTTTTCTTCTAGCTCCTAATTGGGAGACCCAGACATTGGGTGTATAGCTTCCGCCTCCGGAGGACACACAAAGTACTACACTTAAAACAAAAAGTGGTAGCCCTCCCCTACTGCCTATACACCCCCTCTAGGATAAATCCCATCAGTTCGGTGCAAAAGCAGGAAGGAGGAAGAAAACCCACACCAAAACCAGAAGATCTCGCCGAAATATCGGCCAACTGATCAGATAAGCGACATGTGAAACACCAGCCACTGAACAGAAAACAAAGCCCAAAAGGCAACAGCGTGGGTGCTGGGTCTCCCAATTAGGATCTAGAAGAAAAAGAATTTACGGTAGTAAACAAAATTCTCTTTTTCTTATTCGCTTCCATTGGGAGACCCAGACATTGGGATGTCCAAAAGCGATCCCTGGGTGGGAGAAGACCCAAAGCGTGGCAGCACCGATCATAGGTGAGCGACCGCTGCCTGAAGGATCCGTCTGCCCACATTAGCGTCTGCCGAAGCGTACGCAGAACTTGATGTTTCGTGAAGGTGTGTAGGCTGAGACCAAGTGGCCGCCTGACACGCATGTTGTGCTGTAGCCTGGTGACGTAAAGCCCACGAGGCACCGACAGCTCTTGTCGAATGTGCCTTAATCCACGAAGGTAAAGGCGTTCCAGAGGACAGGTAGGCCTCCTGGATAGGAGCCTTGATCCACCGAGCCAAGGAAGACTTGGAGGCCGGCGATCCTTTTTTCTGGCCTTTCGTGAGAACGAACAAGGCGTCCGTGCGGCGAAAAGAGGCCGTGCGGGAGACATAAATCCTGACAGCCCTGATCAGATCCAAAGTATGCAGAGACTTCTCATACTGGTGAACAGGATTAGGACAAAAAGAGGCAGGACAATGTCTTGATTAAGGTGGAACGGAGAAAGCACCTTAGGTAAGAACTCAGCCACAGGTCGGAGCACCACATTATCCTGGTGAATCACCAGGAACGGAGACTTGCACGACAGGGCTGCCAGCTCTGAAACTCTCCGAAGAGAGGTAATGGCTACCAGAAAGGCAATTTTCTGGGAAAGTCTAGAGAGGGACACCTTCCTTAGTGGTTCGAAAGGTGGCTTCTGTAACGCCGCAAGGACCAGGTTAAGGTCCCAGGGGTCCAGAGGACGTCTGTAGGGAGGAATGATGTGACTTGCCCCTTGCACAAACGTCTTCACCTGAGGAAGGTTAGCCAGACGTTTGTTGAACAGCACGGAAAGTGCGGAGATTTGCCCCTTGAGAGAGCTGAGGGCCAAACCCTTATCCAATCCTGATTGCAGGAAGGCAAGAAGGGTCGGAAGAGAGAAAGGCCAAAGAGAAAATTCCCTTAAGATGGCACCAGGAAAAGAAGATCTTCCAAACCCTGCGGTATATCTTTGCCGAAGCAGGTTTCCTGGCTTGTCTCATGGGGGCAGCGACTTCGGGAGAAAACCCAAAAGACGGTCAGCAACCAGTCTTCAAGGGCCACAAAGTCAGGCTGAGGGCAGCAGAATTGTGGTGGAAGAACGGACCTTGAGACAAGAGGTCTGGATGGGCCGGGAGCTTCCACGGATCCCCCACCGTGAGTTGTAACAGGTTCGGATACCAGGCCCTCCTGGGACAGTCTGGGGCAATGAGCAGAGGCTGCTGACATTCCGCCCTGAGTTTCCATACGACCCTGGGCAAAGAGGCAAGGGAGGAAACACCTAGGGGAGGCGAAACTGGGACCAGTCTTGAACCAGAAGCGTCCGCCCCCAAAGCCTGGCGATCCCGGGAGCGAGACATGAAGGCAGTAACCTTGTGGTTCAACCGAGAGGCCATCAAATCCACATCCGAAGTGCAAATGTTCTGAAAGACGTCTGGGTGGAGGGCCCATTCGCCCGCGTCCATGCCTTGCCGACTCAGGTAGTCGGCCTCCCAATTGTCCACCCGGGGATGTGGACCGCCGAGATGGACGAGTCGTTGTCCTCGACCCAATGAAGGATACATTGACTTCCGACAATGCCTGAGAGCTCAGAGTGCCTCCCTGGTGGTTGATATAAGCGACCGCGGTCACGTTGTCGGACTGTATCCGAATATGATTCCCCACCAGGAATCTCTGAAAGGCCAGTAAAGCCAAGTAAATGGCCCGGATCTCCAGGACATTGATCTGAAGAGTGGATCTTGCTCCGTCCAAGTGCCCTGAGCCCTGTGGTGGAGAAACACGGCGCCCCAGCCCAGGAGGCTGGCGTCCGTGGTCACTACTAACCAAGAGGGGGGCAGAAAGGATCTCCCTCGTGACATGGACGTGGGAAGCAGCCACCAGTGGAGTGATTTCTTCATTTCTTTCTGCCTGTCGAGAGATGCGGGAGACTTGTCCCAACCTCGCAGTATCTGCAATTGCAGCGGACGCAGGTGAAATTGCGCAAAAGGTTCTGCTTCTATGGCAGCCATCATCTTTCCAGAGTGTGCATCAGACGTCTGATGGAGACTGAACTCGACTGAAAAAGGGACTGAATTTCCTCTTGAAACGAAACCTGCTTGCTCAAGGGCAGAATGACCAGAGCCGGGACGGTGTGAAACTCCATGCCTAGATACGTTAGCGTCTGCGCAGGAATGAGGGAAGACTTTGGCACGTTGATCAACCACCCGAAGCGCTGAAGAGTGTCGAGAGATATCGAGAGACTCTGTTGACACTGTTCTGGAGAGGGAGCCCTGACCAGCAGGTCGTCCAAGTATGGAGTTACTGCGTGGCCTGGGATGCAGGACGGCCACCATTGCTGCCATCACCTTGGTGAAGACTCTCGGAGGTGAGGCCAGGCTGAAGGAGAGAGCCACAAATTGAAAGTGCTCTTCCCCTACCGCGAACCTCAGCCAATGCTGATGTGCAGGAGCAATGGGGACGTGTAGATAGGCATCCTGACATACACCGAGGCTAGGAAGTCCCCCTGAGATAGTGAGGCAATCACAGGACCGCAGGGCTTTGAAGAGGAACGAAAGGCCCGAAATTTGGCATGCATTTGACGCTGGCCAGACTCTTCTGTGCCTTTGACTGAGGCAGTGAGGTGGACTTTCCACCTGTAGATTCCTTGATTATGTCGTCCAGTTGTTCCCCAAACAGCCTCTTCCCCGCGAACGGGAGACCCTGGAGGAATTTTTTGGAGGTGGCATCAGCCTTCCAATCCCGCAGCCATAACATTCTGCGGGCTGCCAGCGAGTTAGCCGATGCCACCGCGGTACGACTGGCGGCTTCCATGACGGCCGTCCTGGCATATTCCGTGAACGCGGTGGCCTGAGATGTCAAAGTAGTTACCTCAGGAATGTCCTGTGCTACTACGTTAAGCTCTGCCAAGCAGGCAGAAACTGCCTGCAGAGCCCAAACTGCCGCGAAGGCAGGGGCAAACGAGGCTCCAGTAGCTTCGTAAATTGACTTCTGCAGAAGTTCAATTTGACGATCGGTGGAGTCCTTAGAGAGGATCCATCCGCAACCGACATTACCGTATTGGCAGACAGCCTAGAGACAGGTGGGTCTACCTTAGGAGGGACCAACCAACCCTTTACCACATCTGGGGGGAAAGGATAACGAGAATCCTTCTGTTTCCTAGTGAAACGCTTGTCAGGGCAAGCCCTGGGCGTCTGCACCGTTGATCTGAAATTTGAGTGATCAAAAAACAAGCTTTGTGACCTGGACGGAGGAAGAAACTGATACAGTTCCTCCGAAAGAGACGCCTCCGCGGGAGAAGGGGTGCAGTCAGGTCCAGCACGGTATTAATGGATAATACCAAATCATCCACTAAAAGATCCTCTTCAGATGCCTCCTCCAGAGGTCTCTCAGAACTCTGCCGTTCCTCATCCCCATCCATCTGAGATCCCTCAGTATGAGATTCAGCGAGATGAGAGGAAGCAGGAGAAGGATCTCTGCGTGGCCGCTTGAGAGGCCGTGGCGCTGGGAAAGATACCCCGGCATTGTCCCCAGAGTCTATGCCCCGGGAAGGGGATGAGTCGCTGGAACACCTGCGGCGTGAATCAGAGGACCCGGGCGCACTTCCCCGCTGACTGGCCTGCAAAGACTCCTGCAATACCCTGGTCAGGGCTGTCATAGACTGGGCGAAGGAATCAGAGAAGGACTTAGTGAAAGCTGCAGTCTAAGGAGGTGGCATTGCCAAGTCCTCAGGAAGGGGAGAAGGCTCCACAGCAGCAGAGCTGGGGGAAACCCTGAGTTCTACCTCAGCAGGAGTCTCATGAGTAGAGCAGGCAGAGCAATGGGGAAAGACAGACCCAGCAGGCAGCAAAATCTTGCAGGCAGTGCAAGAAGAATAGAATGTCTGCACCTTAGGGGCTTTGCTCCTGGTGGAAGACATGTCGCCTCAAGTGAAAAACCTCCAAGAGGGATTTCACAAGAGGGGAAAAAAGCAGAGGGATGGGGTCCACCACCGGGAGCACCAGGGTGGCTTACCGGCCGCACAAGTGATTTGTGTGTCCTGCGGATGTCGCGCTCACACCCAGAAGCAGCAGGGTCCAGGAGCAGCAATGCTGTAGAGCAGCCTCGCAGAAGGTATAAAATGGCCGCCGGAGCCAGAAGAGGGGGCGTGGCCAAGCGAGTGCGGGAATCCGGAGGACAAACAAAAAGGCCGGGAGGGGCAGGCCACCCAAAGGATGGGTGTGCCCCGAGCCCAGAGCCTACCTGAGATGGCGGGCATCCCGCCTACCCCAGAGCCCAGAAACCGGGCAGAAAGTATGCCGCGGTCCAGCTGGGGGCCTAAATTTTTTCGGCCGACCGATGCCTCGGAGCGGAAGGCCGCGGGGGACCGGAGATGAAGCCGGGTAACCCGCAGAACTGCAGGGACCCGGCAGAGTGAAGAACACAGTGCCCAGGTATGCCCCGCACAGCGATCATCCCCAGTGTGATATGACCGGAAACCGGACTGCAGCCGCAGTATAACCCCACAGAGTACCTCATTCGGTGCAGGGATCGGTCCCTGGGGGCAACACAACTCCTGCCAGCAGTTCCATCAGGGCTGAGGATGGAGTTGGAACTCCGATTGTATGAGAGCCCGTGACGATCCCACTTCTCAGAGCCCCAAAGGGGTGGAGAAGGAATACAGCATGAGGGCTCCAGCCCGTTGTACCAACAATAGGTACCTCAATCGCCCCTGCCCAAGGGTGGGGAATGAGACATGCCGGGGATCCATTAAGGATCCACTTTGCTTCCATCCGTCACTCTCCTAGGGAAAGTGGGTATGACTAAAGTGAGAGTGGATGAGTGCAGAGTGTGCCTTCTTCAACACAAAGCTAAGAACTGATGGGATTTATCCTAGAGGGGGTGTATAGGCAGTAGGGGAGGGGCTACACTTTTTGTTTTAAGTGTAGTACTTTGTGTGTCCTCCGGAGGCGGAAGCTATACACCCAATGTCTGGGTCTCCCAATGGAGCGAATAAGAAGATTAACTTTTTGATGATATTCTAATTTATTGAGATGCACTTGTATCTAGGTGCAGTGCATGAGAATTTAATTGACCAATAAAGTAAAGCATTTAACACACACATTTTATAGAAAGAACTGGACACTGAAATTAGATGTTTTTATTACTGCACAATCCAACAATGTAACAAGTGAATTGCAGGCATCTAAAGTCAACTTACATCAATCCATAAGCAATCTAATGTTGGATGTAATTTTTGGTGCAGTATAATGGCAGGTGAACTGCGAAGAAGTAATGGGGCCATGATACACTACTTAGCAGTATACCCGCCATCTCATATGCACCTAGACTGTCATACCATTAATCCACCTACAATGTGATGCTTGAAGGAGTTGGGACCCTACTTTAGAAGTAGAATCTTTTTCCCAGAGTGTTGAGTTCTATCAGTAAATCTACTATACAGCAGCACAGCTACATTCAGACTCTATAACTCATGGATCCCAAACTCCAGGCCTCGAGGGCCGCCAACAGTGCATCATTTCAGGATCTCCTTAGTATTGCACAGGAGTTGGAATCATCACCTGTGCATTTGATCACATTAACACCTGTGCAATACTAAGGAAATCCTGAAATCCTGCACTGTTGGAGGGCCCTTCAGGCCTGGAGTTGGGGACCTCTGCGATAACTCTTGTTAGCTAGAACTTACTACAGAGAGCAATCCACCTACATCACAGATTACACTTCAAAAATAGCTGTACCTTGCATGGCAACACTCTATGCTTTGAAACTTTTCCGGCCATGGTGAGTTGTATTTAAAGTTTGCCTCCTTTTCATAATAGTACATCAGGCACTCGCTATGCCTGTTCCTCCTCTTTTCATCCTCTGTCAAGCGTTTGTTGCAGGGTTCCATGGCTTCCAGCAATCGAATCTGCAAATACAAATATTTTAGGGCCCAATTCTCCTCTTGCTTTATTTCATGAAGCAAAAGTCTGGGTCAACTAAATTATCTATCTAAACACAAGCAAAAAAAACAACTATTAAATGACAGCACTCATCACCACTCCCTGTCCATTTAGGCTGCTTTCACGTCAGCATTTTTCGCTGAATGCGGCAGATCCGACAGATTTACCGTATATGCCACATCTGCCGCCTAACGGCTGACTTGCGGTACACCTGCGGCAAGCACCCATTCATTCTCTATTGGGTGCGACAAATGCGTTTTTTGCTGCGATCCATCTAAATCTGGCAGTTGGGGCGGGTCAAAGAAACGCAGCTAGCAGCAGTTTTTTTTTCCACGCCGCAAGTGCCGATCGGCAAACCGCACTTGCATTCTCTATGGGCTTGTGGTCAGTGCAGCAAGTGCGGTTTGCAGATCTGGCACTTGTGGCGCGGGAAATAAACTGCTGCTAGCTGCGTTTATTTGACCCGTCCCCAACTGCCGGATTTGCCGGATCGTGGCAAACCGCACTTGCCGCACCCGACCGCAAGCCCCATCCATCTGCTGGATCAGCCGGAAACATCAGCAAACCACTTATGTGAAAGGAGCCTTAGTGTCACAGGATCTGCATACAGGTATTAATTGCATTCCAGTGTTGAATGTTTTACTCCCCCAGACATTGCCATTTAATTGGTTATCCCTTATAGCAACTTTGCCTTTATAGCATTGGAGGACGAAGCTTATCTACCCAAAAATGGCATCATAAAGGTACCATTACACAGTACGACGTTGGAACGATGTCTGCTACGATCTCGTGGACGTGCGGTCGTTACAGGCATCGTTCTGACATCGTTAGTGAGATGTCCCACGTCAAGATATCATGGAAAACTCACCAACGATGTTGTGAGTAGGTATCATTCGCAAACCCCGCAAAGGATTCCTGCTCATTGCTGTGAATAGGCGAAGTCGTCCATGACATACGGTAGTTATTGCGGTGTCACACAGAACGATAGAGCAGGTTGATGGAGTGGAGATTGTTAGGTCTACCAACATGTTGGTAAACCTGTCAACTCCGACCCAACGATTTATCGTTGCAACTAGCCAGAGTCTCACGCAATGAGGTTGTAATGACATTCCTGGTACGCCTTCAAACCTGTGACGTATCAACAATGTCGTTCATGATCTCGTGCCGTGTAATGGGACCTTTAGAAACATCAGCTCAAGCCGCAAAAAATACGCCATCACACAGCCCCAGATCTCTAAAAAGGAGGATGCTACGGGTCATGGAAAAATAGTGCAAAAGTGCAATTGTTTCTTTAAAACTTCTGATTTTTTTTCACCACTTAGGTAACAGTAAAAGTATACATGTTTGGTATCTATGAACTCATAGTGACCAGAGGCATCATATTGACACGTCAGTTTTACGATATAGTGAAAAAAAAAAAAATCAAATGTGTAATTGCAATTTTTTTCCCAATTTCATAGCGCTTGGAAATTGTTTCCCATTATCCTGAACAATATATGGTAAAATAAATTATTTCATTTAAAAGTAAAACAAAAATCAAGCCATCATATGTCTATATTGACAGAAAAATAAAAACATTATGGCTGTTGGAAGAAGGGGAGGGAAAAACACCCGGGGAGGAAGGGGTTAAAAATGACAACTGCCATCAATCACACTATTTCCTAGATGTCATAGGACATGCAGTAGGATAGGCTGCATAAACAAGATCTGCCTGAAACAGAGGTAATCTCAGAGCAGAGTCTAGTCATCAGACATTCCTCTGTTCAGTCAACCTGACAGGACACTGAAGGGAGAGGAAGGGAAACTACTGATGATCCATCTCCGTCAGCCTAGCAGTTTATTGCCTCTGTCTCCTGATCTTACTGCCGATCTTTAAAAATCTAGGATGGCTGCATAGATTTACAGCAGTTGCCATATCTGAAATCCTCCACTCTTTTTGCTCAATAATGATACTTTTAATTATTTAAACCCCTTTATGCACGTTCTGCCATTGCAGCAGTAAAAAGCTTTCTTGTCAACTGATAATTGGGGGGAAACATAATTACCAGAGGAGGCAAGAATGTTAATGAACAATAAATTGAATGTTGCTCATGTTCCCAACCACTCCCCGATTATGCACATCTATGAAGGTAGGAATAACCCATTAGACCCGCGCACAGTGTTTACTGCACAGGGGACTGCAGCACCATTCTATACAAAGGGGAAATACTTTTTTTTTTTAAAGAATTTCATCACTCATTGGGGGCCACCAAGTAGACCCTTACACTTCAGGAGGGCTGTGCAAATTCAGCACAACCTGCCAATTAGACAGTCATGCCTATGGACAGCTTGTGCTTGGAGTAACAGAGCTGCATTGTATATTGTATAGCTTTCCTAGGTTATAAAATGGACATGGGAAACACAGCCACGATGGACAGTTGTTTAATAACTTGCCTCATTGATGAAAGGGATCAGTACCACCGCCTCCCACTCTTGCTGCTTCCCATTAAGGTCAGTTTTTAAAATCTTGTGGGTAGTAATCAATGATTGGAGAGTCTTCACTGATCATTAAACTCTACAAAAAGAAAAAAGGAATACTTACAAGTAAGGAAAGCAGCAAAACACAATAGCAGGATATGCAAGTGTCTATTCCTCATAATGGTTACCTGATAAGCCTGAGGAAGCAAATCTTTACTAGCAGCAGGAAGAACAGCCAGCAGCTGCTCAAATGGCATGAAGGGTTTACCCAAATTGAACTTCAGCTTCAACCCACTGAGGTCACAAATATCAGACAGATAGGGTGCATAATGGTAGGGGTAATACCTAAAAATCAGATTAGACATATTAAAATAACAAAGAACGTAAGACTGTTATTTGATTACAAGGTCTACAGTACAGAGCAACGGGTAAAGAAAAACACTGAAAGGTATGAAGAAGCTAACACCATTCACCTGGGCACAGGGCAGATTGTACAAACTGAAAAACAAATAAAGGCCCTAAAAACAAATGTATTCTCACTAAAATGAACATGACACCAATATAAGCGTACCTTTGAGACAAATTTAGCAATGCCCTACACATCTCCTCCCTCATGTCTGTGTATTGTACCCTCTGTTCCACCAATGACCTAAGACTGACATCCTCAATAATCCAAACCTCCCACTCCTGTCTCCAAGACTTCTCAAGAGCTGCACCAATTTTCTGGTACACACTATCAAGAACAATTCAATGAACTACCAATACCCACAGTTTTAAGTGGGCCCTAAAATCGTATTTCTGTAGACTAGTCCCTTACCTAACTATCTCCATTTTACCCATTACAATTTTATTTCTTCATTATTCTTCCAAATCTTGGCCCTTGTATCATCTGGCTGCATCCTCCATGCACTTAAAAGCACTTTATCTCTAATTGTACACATCCTGGCTGGTGACCGCTTCGTGCTGAGTTATGTATGTTTTAAAATGTACCTTTTGTGCCTCAGTGACTGACAGAGCGATCCAAAGGGTTAACAGCAACGATCAGATTGTGAATCTGATGACATAAGATGAGATGTGTGGGGGAGGACGCGAGCTTAGTGCATGAGCTCACATCAGGGGGAGGGACACGGCCAACGATGTACATATTCATCCTTGGTCGTGAAGGGCTTAAAGAGAACCTGTCAGCACAATGTAGGAATGTAAGTAAAGATATGGTCATAATGACATCATTGAGTTTGACCGATATCTCAATCTGGGAATGCACAGCCTCTTATGCCATTTTTCTAAGACCAGCCGTTAAATCAAATTCACGTGTGCTGCCCTTAGAAAAGACAGCATCGATGAAAAATATCAAACCAGAGACAATGTGGTCTGACATTGAAACACTGGAGGCAGGGTGAGAAGGCGCAGTGTACAGTCCGATCCTTATGCTCCGTAATGTCATTAGAAAAGTTTAAATGTTGATTACAGAAGAACCACAGAGTAGATTTCTTCACCAAATGTATCCATGTTATCAGTATTACAGTCAAATCTTTACAGTACAAATTCAAGCTGACAAGTACGCTTTAAAGGGAACCAACCAGCAGGATATAGGGCTATAAAGTGAAGCCAGTGCCTGATACGGTGTGCAATCATAACTTTACTTTAATGATGACATGCATGATTGCTGAACTTACCAAACACCGAGAAAACAGTGCAGCAAATTAGCATATGAGCAGCACAGCTTCACAAAGCCAAACTCTACAGCCCTGTCACTATATTCCAGGCACATTACATCTGGCATTGTGCATGGTGATGGCACAATGTCAGGCTCCTATGTGGCTGAGCTCATTAGTCCCTCCCTCCCACCTTCTCCCCACTTCTCGTGTCTGTAATTGGCTGGTCACAGAAGACCCCGCCCCCTCCAGTCTGTGCAAGTCTCTGGCCTCCTCCCCTCACAGACTGAAGTCACAAGCAGGAGAGGAGACTGTGACAGATCTGTGATGACAATAGCGGTGATCTGTCCCAGTCTCCTCTCCTGATGGTGACCGTGGTCTGTGAGAGTAGACAGCTGGAAACACGCAGAGACTGGAGGGGGTGGGGTCTCTCCTGTTACCAATCGATTACAGACAGGAGAGGCAGTGAGAAAGCGGGGACGCAGGAGGGAAGGAGGGAGTCATGAGCTCAGCTACATAGGAGCCTAACATTGTGCCATCACCATGCACAATGCCAGATGTAATGTGCCTTGTATATAGTGACAGAGAGGGAGGGAGAGAAGAGGGAGAGGGAGAGGGAGGGTTTGGCTTAGAGCCCACAGGGCAGTAATACAAAAAAAACCAACCCCACATTGTGATGGCTCTGTTGCTCTTATGCTGCACCATTTTTCCAGTGTTTAATAACAGGTTTCTCTGCAATCATACATGTAATCATTGAAGTAAAGGTATGAATGATTGCATTCAGTATACCAGAGCCTGTAAAGCACTGGCTTCAGTTTATAGCCCTAAACCCTGCTGCTGTGTTCCCTTTAAATGTGTTGTCTTTTTTTAATACATATCAGAATCTGTATTAAAATTGGGTTTTCCCCACAAACAAGGTTCATTTCAATCAAAAGATTTAGCAATAATAATAATTTCCACAATTTAATGTGTTTAAAAAATGTTCCCACTTCCGGTTCCGGCGCCTCCATGTGCAGCCGCATCTAAGGGCTGCTCCGTTCCCCCGTCCCGGCAATCCGCCGACATCTGCCTCCAACCTGACCCTGGGCATCCACAAGTTAAGCGGCGACTGCTGAGACCCCGGGAGCGTCCACCATGTCCACGATGGACCGTTATGTGACGAGGAGCCGGGAGACAGAGAAACCCGCGAGCCCGCACGAGGAGACCGGTAATGGCGGGCAGGGCGGACATAGCGGGCCCAATAAGGGGACATCGCTAGTAGAGGGTGAAGTGGCGAGGAAGCCCGGGTCCAGAGATGGGGAGGCTGCAGTAAGGAAGGAGACGGGCACTGCTAATAAAGCCGCAGGGACCCTGCAGGCCATATCCCCAGAACACTTGCAAAATGCAGCAGCCGCCATTAGCAAGCAGCCCCAGAGTGGTCCCCAGGCAGACAAAGAGAGCACAGGAGAGAAACAAGGACCGGGAGACTGGAGAGAGGACATGGAAGGTGGATGGGGAGCCCCACATTTTGATTACAAGGCATTGGCAAAAGAACTAGCCATCCATCTTGCTGATGACTTTAAAACTGCAATGGCTGAGATGGTGGCAGCCACAACTAAAGATATACATGCCAAAGTTGAGGCACATGATCAGCAACTCACAGAAGCTGAATCAAGAATAAGCGCAGCAGAAGATAGAATACAAGAGCTGGAGGAGCAGATAATGTCTTTGCAACAACACGCTGAGTATGCTCATACAAAACTAGAGGACATTGAAAACAGAGCACGAAGGAGCAATCTAAAAATAGTGGGACTCCCTGAATCTATTCCGGCTAACCAACTAGTGGAAATCTTTGAGGTGGATCTACCCAAAGCCTTGGGTCTAACCCATAGCTGTAAAACGGAGCGCACCCACAGAATTGGCCAGATGAGGGAGCCACAAGAGAGGTTGACTACTTCGGGTGCCACTACCTCGCCATCCAAACAGGCTACTAAGTCGAGACACGCTATAGCGAAATTTCTCAATCACCGTGACAAGGAAGAGATCCTGCGCGCCTATAAGGCCAAAAAGCACCCATTATTGTTGCAGGGACACAGAGCGCTGGTGTTCGCGGATTACTCTATAGAGGTCACGCGCCGCAGGAGATCTTTTAGTGAAGCATGCTCGCTACTTCATAGAAGAAACATCCGATTCCAGCTGAACTTTCCAGCTATATTGAGATTCAGGTCTAGAGAGGGAGTCATGCTGACCTTCACTGACCCTGAGGAAGCAATGACAGCGATCCGTGACAACATGTGTTCCCCAAGAGCAGCGGAAAACACCGACATCACCCCAGCATGATTCTGGATCCCCGACGAAATCTAGTGCTGCTTTTGATTTGGAGTCCGAAACTGATAGAGAGTCTGTAAGAACTTATAGACTGAGATCCAACTCCCTGATAAGTGAAGGAGCGGGGAGAAAACCGCCTTCAGAAACTCCACGACAACAGAGACAGACAGGTCCACGTTGGCAGAGGAAGAGATGAGGAGAGAGGGAGAAAAAGCTGAAATGGAACTGTGATTATTTTTGTTTGGGCGACGTTCTCATGGCTTTACTAAAAATGTGAATGGAGGGGAGTGATGCAGGCGAAATGGGAAAGTTATGCTTATGTGATTTGCTTCACCCCTCTGTTTGTTTCTTTCCCACTCCTCTCGCTTCTTTAATCTCCAGTCTTGAATGTCACTAAGATTTCTTATTCTAAGGGACGAGTTGATGTCTGCACAGAGAAATCTTCACTGAAACGTAAGCGGAGTGGTAAGAAATTGGGAAAATGCTGGAGACTCACATATTTACTGTCATGGTTGATAGCTAAAGGTGCCTTTAATATGTTGGCAATGTTCTTTATACAAGTTGTGGGCTTTGGTACCACTTTACTTCTGCTGTGGAGGAGACTAAAGAGCTGGGAGTAGATAGGGCAAGAGATGTCCCAGGGAGCAAAAGGTTGGAGATTACCATTATTATACTGTTTTTATACTTAATTGTTTAATAGGCCGGGTTGGAAGCTAGGGCGGGGCGGGGTTACATTTGTCGGTTGCACTAGAGGGAAGAAGTGAAGTGATACACTTGTAAAGATGAATGGAGTAGGTGTGGTTGGGGGGGAGGGGGAAGGGAAAAGCAAAGACAACAGTTTGGGAAATATCTCCAAGTTAGTAATGTGCATCTCTTGTAACTTATTATGCGCACCATGGTTTACATCTCATTATACAATTTGTGTGTGGCAGTTGGTAAAAAAAAAAAAAGTTGAGGACCCGGTACGGGGAGGACTCTGATGGTTAGGTGGGTCTCCTGGAATGTTAAGGGGTTGCGCTCCCCAGCAAAGCGCATGATGGTTCTGCGCCATCTTAAAAAATTACACATAGATATTGCTCTACTCCAGGAGACCCACCTGACCTCGGAGGATTTCTTTCGCCTTAAAAAACTATGGGTGGGGGAGGTCTTCGGGTCAAGTGCGGTGGAGAGGAAGGCGGGAGTCATAGTCCTAATCCACAGGTCACTGGCTTACTCAATCGTCTCCACTACAAGTGACAATGAGGGACGACTGTTCCGGATGACGATTCAAATACAAAATGATGTCTTTAATGTTTTTAATGTATATGCCCCCAATGCAAATCAAAGACCTTTCTTCCAACAACTACAGAATACCTTACTCCAGGAAATAGGAGTTAATAAAATAGTGGGAGGTGACTTCAATACAGTGATGAGAGTGGAAGAAGACAGACGTTCCTCGACACATATCCATAGTGGTAGTCAAGACAGAGGGGGCCCAAGGGTTGACAGCACCTTGGAATCCTTGACTAAGCAGGCAGGCCTGTCAGATATTTGGAGACTAACTAACCCTTTGGGTAGAGAATTCACCCACTTCTCACATCCCCATGGATCATGGTCCAGATTGGATATGTTTTTTGGGTCCACCAAGATAATACAAAGAACGATTGACGTCAAAATTGAAGATATGGTGATCTCTGATCATAGCCCATTAGTCTTAGAGATCAAAGATAACTACGAGAAAGGAACCGACTATCTTTGGAGGTTTCCTGACACGTATACCAAAGAAGAAAACTTCACCAAGCTACTTGGGGAGTGGTGGACACACTTTACCGTAGATAATTTGGACCATAGATCTGATCCGAGCTTGTTCTGGGAGACCGCAAAGGCAGTCATGAGAGGACACATAATGGCCTACAGCATGGGGATCAAAAAAAGAGCTAAAGAAAAATTTATAGAAACCAGTCGGAAAGTGAGATATGCTTACCTACAATATAAAAACTCAATGGAGACTCCCGACAAAGAGAAATGGTTACTAGCTAAAAAAGAATTTGATGAGTGGGCAGGAAAACGGGAGATTATATTTAAAAATAGATTAGAATTAGAATTACATAAATTCGGAGATAAAGCAGGAAGATTGTTGGCAAGACTGGCCCGAGGGGGGTACACTTCTTCCCCTATTCAATCGATAAAAGATAAACAGGGTAATATATGGAAGGACCCTAAGAATATCGTGAAAACTTTGGGCGGGTTTTATGCTTCTCTATATACAGAGAAATCGATTGGCGACCCAGAGAACCCTCCCTGGCTAAACAGGATCAAATTGCCATCTGTCTCCCAAGATGATTTACAAATTCTAAACAACCCAATTACAACTGGAGAAATTGAAGAGGCTATTAAAAATTTAAGTCCGAGTAAGGCCCCAGGGCCAGATGGCTATAATGGCGCCTTTTTCAAAACTATGAGGGAGAGGATATCTCCCCGGTTCTCTGCGATCTCTATAATGAGATACTACGGGGATCACCTATCCCTGATAGAATGAACTTGGCCTACATTAAATTGATCCCTAAACCAGGCAAGATCCCCACTGATCCAGCTAGCTACAGACCGATTTCATTAATAAATCAGGATCTGAAATTACTATCCAAGATTTTGGCGGACAGATTGGCAATGGTCCTGCCCAAATTAATATCTACACACCAGGCAGGATTCATCAAGGGAAGATCGACGACCACGAATATCCGAAAAGCAATGCTTCTGATGGATATTCTGGGAAAACAGGCCAATCGGGGGGGAGGCAGCCCAGCCATGATCACCTTAGATGCCAAAAAAGCATTTGATAATGTTAGGTGGTCATGGCTGGGAAAGGTCTTAGATACTATGGGTTTGACGGGCCCCTTTCGGCAATATATACAGACTCTCTATAGTAATCCTAAAGCATGCGTTAGCATACCGGGCTTTCTGTCCGACACCTTTACCCTTCAGAAGGGGACTAGACAGGGATGCCCATTGTCCCCCCTACTCTTTAATTTAGCTATAGAGCCTCTGGCACTATATTTGGAGGAATGTAATTCCTACACAGGTTTTAAAGTGGGAACCAAAGAGATAAAACTCTCACTGTTCGCGGATGACATCATCTTGTATGTTCAAAATCCGGAGCAAGACCTCCCAAATATTTTGTCAGACATAGAGATGATGGGCAAACAAACTGGATTTTCCCTGAATAAAAGCAAATGTGAAATTTTGTTTATAAAGCCGGGGGATGGGATGCACAAGGGACGAAAAAATCTTTGTGGCCTACCAGTCATGAGGGATAGCATTAAATATCTGGGTATACATCTAGCCAGATCACCTGGACAGACGTATAAACTTAATTTTCTACCAATCATTCAGAAGATAGAGCAAGAATTGTCAGGCTGGGCGAAATTACCACTCTCTCTGCTGGGACGCTGCCACTTATTGAAAATGGTTAGCTTTGCGAGATTGCTTTACCCACTTCAAACTATCCCCATGTTGCTGAGACACATTGACATAAAGAGACTGAACAGGTCCTTCTCTAAATTTTTATGGGGAGGAAAGAGACCCCGTTTGGCATATGCAACTTTGATCCAATCCAAACAGGAGGGAGGACTACAGCTCCCAGATGTTAGGGGATACAATTTAGCGTGTATACTGCGTAATGTTCTTGATTGGATTAGAAACACTAACAAATTCTCAGATGTAATTTTGGAGGGGGAGTGGGCCAAACCCTGGGATCTAGCAGCCTTACTACATTCGCCACTGACTTGTCTGCCCCACACTCTGAAAAATACGGTGATCTATAAAGATACGATAATTACATGGAAGGAGGTTAGGAAGAAACTCAAATTAGCATGGAGGGTTTCGAAATTACTGAACCCATGGAGATGCCCGTCATTCCCATTGGGACGAGAAAACTCTCTATTCCAAACTTGGAAAGATAAGGGAATTAACACGTTGGGAGACCTTATGAATCTAGAAGAAAAGAGGTGGATGACCGAGTCAGAGGTCTTGAATACTTACAATCTACCCCAGTTCCATGCTATACAATATCGCCAATTGAAATTTTATCTGCTTTCACACTTACGTGACATCACGGGGGAGGTTGAGAATTCTCTGTGGTCTGAACTGATATCTATAAACAATACTGAGGTATCCATAACTTCATTATACACTAAACTAAAACGGATTCTGAGACCACAGGGAAGGGGAGGGTCTTTTAACAAATGGCGTAAACATTACACAGACCCGGAACTTCCACAGAAGATCCTGGAAGGGTGGGGTTTAGTAAGACGCCATGTTATAAATGAGAGATGGAAGGATTTCCAATTTAGGATCATGCACGGAACCATTCAGGGCTTCAATATACCTCCATCTACAACCAATCAGGAAAGATGGGTTCATTGCCCAAAGTGTAAGTCACACATGACCGATCTGGAGCACGGCCTGTGGTCCTGCCCGGAGTCCCAGCAATATTGGAAAATAGTCAATGCATGGGCTAGAAAAATTTGTGGAGACACAGGAGAGCTAGATCCAATACATTGGCTTTTTCACTATCACCCACTTTCCAGTGCTGGAGGACAACCTTGCATTCTATGGCATTATATTGCTCTAGTAGCAAAGAGACTCTTGCTACAGTACTGGCTCAATGACAGACCCCCAGATTTGTTTCAAGTAAAACATACATTACGCCACACATTGACACTCGAAGCTCTGGATACACTCCGTAATCCAAGTAAGTTAGCCAAAAAATTCTTTATTAAATGGAGACGCTTTATTGAAAGCGAATTCACAGATGTGGAAACACAAAATTTCATGATACCCTTTCGAGCATCAACATGGTACGCATTAGAAGAGCTGGGAGGAACATTAGGTAGGTTGAGATGTTAGGTTCAGGAGATGCAATAACTTTTGATATACTTCTAACAATAAAATATAGTCTTTATTTATCATATTGATTTTTGTTAAATCTTAAATACAATTGAGTCTCGAGATTGTGGGTGGGAGGGAGTCAGGGGATGCATATTGTAACTCTTGGTCGTTTATATATGATTTGTCTTGCTTGAACAGTTTTCTTGAATGGATATAATAATTTTAGGATTTGATTCTGTGAATTTTGTACAACTGTTTATTTGATTAAAACCCAATAAAAATGATGATTCAAAAAAAAAAAAAAATGTTCCTGTGCTGAGATAACCTTATATAGGTGTCCCTGCTATGTACTGTGTAATGAATGTGTCTGACTGTACAGGGACATGGTCTGATCATACCACATCTCCTGTGCTGAGATAATCTTATATATGTGCCCCTGCTATGTACTATGTAATGGATGTGTCTGACCGTACAGGGACATAGTCTGATCATACCACAGCTCCTGGGCCAGAGAGGAAGAAATAAGCTATACCGATAATACCGCATGGAATCACAGTTCATTCTTTGTGTTAGGTAAAACATTTCCTGTCTCTAAGTAATATTTTAACTCAAAAAAAGAATCCGCTATGATCACATGCTTTAATTGCCCGGGGGTGAAGGGGATTAAAAAAACAAAAATAAACAAAACGGAGATACTGAAAGAAAAAAAAAAAAAGAAGTCTACTCACCAACTCCAAGATTGGACTCCATGGTAGTAGTAGTGCAAAATCCACTGTATGGCCTGAACATAACACTCAGCTTGACTGGCCAGAAACTCACTTAAAGAAGGTGCAAAATAGAAAAAAAAAAAAAAGAAAAAGATAAAACTTGGATGGATATTAGTGGCTACCCAGTACGTACACCTGTATCATACAGAAAATTACATGACCTACATAGAAAAGAATTATTGAATTTTTTCTGTGGCCATGTCGATATTACTATTCAGCCCGGAGGCTGGCCAAGGTAGGAGATACTCACTCTGACACAACCTCTACTCCCATTTTTGACATGTAATATGATCTCTTATACTGTCGAAACTCAGTCTCAAATAGATCATCATCATCTGGGTCCGGGTCCTCATCCAGACCTGTCACAGAAGAAAGGCCACAATACAACAGTACATCATTCAGTAGACAAAAAAAAACTGTTAACGGCTATTTCCATAAATTGTTAAAGTAGACAAGAGAGACTTACCAAAACCAGAGCAAAGTAAAAGTGGAGTTATTTCCCATGGCAAACACTCAGATGACGTTCTAAGGCTACATTCACACTGTGCGTTTTTGACCCTTGCGTTTTTTTGCAGTGCCCCAGAGCATCCCAGCAAAGTCAATGGGTTTCCATATGTGACATTCAGACACAACGTTTTGTGCGGATCCGTCTTTTGGGCTCAAAATCGGATCCTCACAAAGAATGAGCATGTCAATTTTGCTTGTGTTTTTCAAATCCGCTTTTTCCATTGACTCCACTGTCTAGGACCTGAAAAAAATGTCAAAAACGCACCAAAAATGCACTGTGTGAATAGGTGATTAGGTTTTTTAGCAGAAAAGCAGATCCTCAAAAAACGCCTCAAAAACAGTGTGTGTGAACATAGCCTTAGTCTGCAGAGGACCTACTTCACTTTTCATTTGCACCAAAAGGTTACATCTGAGAAATCTAGCTTACATTTTCTCATATTTTAAAGGGAACCTGTCAACCCTCCACTATTTCTGTGAAAATGTTGCCCTTTTAAGGATAAGCCAGACATTCATTTTGATAATCTCAGTGTGCTGCTCCAGAACAAGAAATTGTGTTTTGCACAGACAGTCACGAGTGCACCCGAATGTGGAGGTGCCCATATGGGACTCCTGCAGCTCAGCAGCCTCAGGCTGTCCTCCCTGCACAGCTCTACTCTTGTATCTTGTATCAGGTATGTGAAAAAAAAGATATATTGGTCAATTAGAGGAGGGTGGGCAGGGAAGACAAGGTGACACCCCAAAACACACACAGACCGAGTCACACAGGAGCACATACGTGCACAGGCACAGATGCACACACACACAAGACACAGGCACACACACAGGCACACACACCCCACAGGCACACACGCACACACGACACAGGCACACACGACACAGGCACACACGACACAGGCACACACGACACAGGCACACACACAGATGTTAAGAACAGCCTCTCTCTGAAAACTGATCTGGGAGGAATTGGTCTTACAACAGAAGGACAGTGGGTCCTTTCTGTCCATTCCAACTTCACATTATCAGAGGAAATCTATATTTCCATCAGATGAGAAGTTACTTACATTTAGAATCTTTTTCTCCATCCTTTTCTAATGCACCTAAACATAGTGCATCATCGAACCCCTGGTACAAAAAAAAAAAAATACTGTAATTATAATTTCTATGTGAACTACAGAAACTTAGAAGCAGTTCAAATTCACCGTAATATGTATTACTTTTACTTAAATGCAGCCCTGATCTGAGTACAGTCAAGATGTAAAATACACCCACTGTACTGGTAATTCAGATATATAGATAACTAGAAAAATACTGGCAGTTTCGCCCATGGAAAATGATATGTTACATTGTTGTCTATGCTTGCTAAGGTTATAGTTGTCCACAGCAACCAATCAGAGCTCAGCTTTCAGTTTACCTCAGCATCTTTAATGAAAGCTGCACCATGGTTGCTATAGGCGACCAGAGCGATTTTACTGAGGCAATTCTCATAAATGAAGCCCCATTTACTTCTGGACTGATTGCTGACAGCCATTGCTAGACTTTAGGGTGAGTTCTCAGGTTGCCCCACCTCAGTCACTGCGGTGTTTCCCCGAAAATATGACCTAGTAGGGGGTTTGCAGAACTGCTAAATATAAGGACTCCCTGAAAATAACACCTAACAAAGTTTATTTACTTTTAAGCATGCTTGCCTAACAGGGCCTGAGCTGTGATTATATGGTATTTACTGTAGCCCACCCAGCAGTCTGACTAATGTCCTACACTGACTCTGAACATACATGGTCTCCTATACTCATATTGAAAATGCAGAAAAGCCACTGGTGATGGTTTTAGCACAATTTGGGAACAGAGCACTTACTTTGTTCTTTTTCCTACAATTCAGAGCCTCTTCGGCAGCTTGGCCCGCAGCTTCATTGAGGTATTTATTGCCAACTTTGCTTTCAAACCATTTTAGATCCACAAAAATTTCGTTAAAATGTTCTCTGTCAAACTGCAAAGAAAACAAGCAATGTACAAAATGGTCTAAAAGATCCATGGGAACCACAGACATAGGCAGGAATCAGCTTTCATGAGAAATAATTTAGACCGATAATGTGCAGTTAGATTTCTTTTTAGTGATTGATGGCAGTTGCCTCATCACTGACTATGCCGTGATTGGATATCTGTCTACACCGGCAATCATGACAGAATTTTATTTTAATGATGCATAGTAGCACTGGGTCCACCAGAGTGGACAGCTCATGGCTGTTAGTGGCTTCTTGCTCTCACTTACCTCTGTGACACTTTATATAGACAGACAGACTGACTTAGAATTGCTACTTCCAATAAGTGACACTAGAGGTCCCATCCTCTACCTCACTGGACTGGCAAATAGTATATTTAAAGGGAATCTGTCAGCAGGTCTTTGCCATGTAGTCTGAGCACAGCATGCTGTAAGGCTACGTTCACATGCTGCATTTAGCTTCGTTTTTTTGAGGATCCATAAAACGGATGCACTTTTGCAAAAAAAAAAAAAAAGAAAAAAAAAAGAAGTACATCACCATTCACATGGCGCGCTTTGCAGGATGCGCTTTTTGGAACCCATTCTACAATGGGGGCAATGGAAAAACGCATCCTTAAAAGCTCCAAAGAATTGACATGTTTATTCTTGTTGAGGATCCACTTTCTAGTGAAAACACATTCTCAAAAAGACGGAGCGTCTGAACCCTAAACCGGGAATCGCATTAACTTGGCTGTGAACGTCACTGCATTGCACTGGGTTTACGGATCCTCAAAAAAACGCTGCAAAAACAAAGCGTGTGAACGTCGCCTAAGAGTTAACACAAATTTCAGCTGTGTGTCTCTTGTCGCTCTCCACATGGAGAAACATCACCCCTTTTAAGACACCATTATGTGGGGCATATATAAACAGGTTGTTAAGAGATCATCTCTGTTTTCCTTCACCTTTAGGCTGCGTTCACTGCATTTTTTTTGAGGATCCGTTTTTTTGAGCAGATGAAAAAAATGCATTGCGTTTTTGATACTTTTTTTAGGATACGTTTTCTTCTGCATTGTACACTAGACAGTGAAGAAAGATATTTAGAAAAGAAAAAAAAAATTTTATATTTAGTTGTTAAGATGTCAAAACTGGGGGCTAACCCACTCTTCCAGCAGTCCTGTGCGGTGGCAGACTGAGTAATAATGGGGTTGGTGACAGCTTTTTTTTCGCAGATGACAGTAAGCCCATATTGCTAATGTCAACCATCAGTATGACAGCTGGACATTAGCAACAGTGAAAGAGATTATTAAAACAAAAAAAAAACAACAAAAAAAAACACGACACAGTCACCAGAAAAAATAACCTTATTAAAAAGGAGAAGAAAAAAAAAAACACATACACCTCGTTCACCACTTTATTGAAATACCCACCAATTCCCTCCGAAGTAGTTCAGGGTCCAGCAACGGTCAAACCGGATCCAAGATCAGCTGATCTATCTGCCACCGGCAAATAGATCAGCTGATGTGCCAGCCGGTCAGCTGACTGAATCAGCTGATCGCTTTACCGGCGTCAGGTCCTTGCAGCTGATCTCTGGACTAGACGCCTTGACCTCGCATCCTGGGACACTTGAGGATAGGCGAGTATTTTATTTTTATTTTTTATATTACTATTGTTCACTTTGATTTTGCTTTAGCAGCGTATGTACAGGCAGCAGGTGTTTGCAGCCAGAAGTCTGGCATGCAGACGCAAACGCAGTGCAAATGCTGCAATACTAATGTGATTGCAGTGGAGATTCTCCGCATGCGTTCACATAATATGGTGCCTGGCCAGCCAATCAGCGGTGGCTGGGAGGCGGAGATCAGTGGCTGAGATCTCCTCCACCCAGTGGCCTCTGCTAATAGGCGATGTCGGTGCGAGAGATTTAAACAGCTGTCAGATCAGCTGTTTTTTTTAAAACTCCCGCACTGACACCACCGGGAGATTAGCGGCGCCCATCCCCGGGAGATCAGCGGCTGCTCTAGCTGCTCTCCCTTGGGCCGCCGCTGATGTCACCAGGAAAGATTTTAATGTGATCCGCAGCATTCTCCTGCGCTGCCATGTAGAGGACACTGCGGATCCATTGACTTCCATGCATTCTTTGGGCGCTTGCAGACGCTTGCTGATAAAACAAGCGCCCGTGAATGCACAAAAACATGTTGCGCTCGGAGAGTGCAGAGGGGCGCACAAATTATGCGCATCCGAACGCAGCCAAACGCCGGTACCATGCGTTCCCATGTTAAACATAGGAACACAGTGCGCATGCATTTGGCTGCGTTTGGTACGATGTGTAAAAAAACGCCAGTGTGAAACCATCCTTAGGCTATATGCACACGCCAAGAACTCGGTGCAGAAATTCTCTGCATCCTCTTGCAGAAAAACGCACCAAAAATGCAGTAAGTTTTTGCCGTGTTTATTTGCCATGTGTTTTTATAATAAAGTCAATGGGTGGAAGAGCTGAAAAAAGTAAACAAAAACACATTGACATGCTGATTTTTTTCTGCAACCAAATCTGAAAGGAAAAAATAAGCAACATGTGCCCAACACTTCAGAATTATCATGGACTTTGCTGCTAAAAGGATAGGCATGCAGATTTGTGAGAAAGTTACCCCCAAAAATACACATCAAAAACCCATTTAAAAACATGCACAGCCTTATGCTTATGTCCAATGCCAGTGTTGTCCCAGCAGTGTCGACACTTGGCCTTCCGGGGCTCATAATGTGTCACGATTCCTTGTGCCAATCATTAGTTGCCACTTCACTGTCCTCTCCTTCAGACAAATTAGACATCTGGAAGCAGTGAGAGCTGCGACTTCTCAATCACTTCCCCTGGATGTCCAATGGAGTGGACAGCGAAGCGGCCACTAATTGGCAACAAGGATTATGACACATTCAGAACATAGTGATTAAGAAGCAGTTGTCCAAGTAATGGACAACCCCTTTAAGTGTCTGCATTCCTGATTTTCAAATCAGGTTTACTGCGATTATTATATACAACATGGACAAATCATGTGAACAAGGGTGTAAAACTACAATGACTAATAAACCATGAATTGAAATAGGATTATATTGCCCACAGTAAGCATAGTGGATATAATAAAGTGTAAGTAACAAACCACTGTGAGGAGTTCTTCTCAGAGTGCTCAACTTGATCACAACAAGTCTCAGTACATCATGATGAAACTGCCTGTTTTGACTTTCTCTTTGAGCTTTTGCATTTTTCACCTGTGTGCAACTGCTTCCTTATTATTGGACAGTTTGATACACGGGAAAAAGTAACTTCCCACCAAGGAGAATCTGTTAATTTGTATACGGAGTGCAATAAAATTCAGAAGCCAATATGTTTGTAATGTATTGGAGAAAGAAAAGAGAAAAATAAAAATAAAATTATTTCAATCAGTTCTTCAGCCACTTTATGATGAGGTAGGCATTTGCCAGACCAAAAAAAAAAAAAAAAAGGGATTGCTAGGTGATTCTCATGCAGGTGTGAAGGCTGCTTACAGGATGCTAAACTTTGAATATTCAAGTATTATAAAAGAAAGATCAGAAAAATGTAATATTGAAACATTAAAAAATTCTTTACTTCTCTTACCCTTATAAACGAGCCGTCAGAAGATGTTTGGCATTGGAGTGTTAAAAGCATCAATGACGCCTCCAATATTAGCTCAAAAATCAGACTGAAAGTTTATACCGTACATATGCCTGAACAGTTTTCTAGATGTCTCACAAGAATTTCCAATCTTTACACTACATGGCAATATTTTATTAAATTAAGAATATATATAAAACTCACAGCTGAAAGTTTAGCAAGATATTTTTCAAACTGAATCAAGTTCAGATAGCCTTTCTCGTTAATGTAGCCTAAAAAAACAAAAGCATAAACAAGTCACAAGCAAATAACCAAATAGTGTGAGAAATAAAAAAAAAGAAATTAGCCTTTCAAAAATGTTATTATTTTTAACGTTAATCTAGTTACACACTAAACCACATTTTATGTAGAGTCGGTTTTTTTCATAACGCATAGGTAGGTTTTTAAATGAGATCCGTAATAAGACGTCACAATAAGAACTGCATACATTATTACGTAAAACCCCTTAATGTTAATCCCACTCCTCCCCTTACATCAAGAGCCATACATTTTTTATTTTTCCGGCAATATAGACTTATGAGGACTTGTTTTTTTGCAGGACGAGTTCTACATTTGGAATTCCATTATTTTACCATACAGTGCACTGGAAAATGGGATAAAAAATTCTAAGTGCGGTGAAATTGCAAATAAAAGTGAAATTCCACAATGTTTTTGTTTTTCATTTACCATGTTCCCTCTATGGTAAAACTGATGTGTCAGTATGATGTCACGGGTCAGTACCAGTTCGTATATACCAAATATATATATTTTTACTTTTAGCTAAGTGTGGGGAAAAAAAATGGAATAACGCAATCACCACTGTGGTTTGTTAGATCGCGCTGTCAGTTTGTCAGAAGGATCTAACAGGTGACGTTCGGATCTCCAATCCACCCGCATCTGTTAGGTTACTTTCACATATGCGTTTCTCGGCATTCGTGGCAGATCCGCCAATTTGTCACGTCTGCCACTAGCCAGAACACTTGTGGCAAGACTGCGTTCGACCTAATTAATTCCCTATGGGACTTGCAGACGTGTGCGACACTTGCAGTTTTGCACTTGTGGCGAAGCAAAAAAAAAAACGCTGCTAGCAGCGGCTTATGTCCTTTGCCGCAAATGCCGGATTGGTTGGATCATGGCAAAACCGCACATGTACGCAAGTCCCATAGGAAATGCATTTGGTCAAACGCAGTCTTGCCACAAGTATTCCGGCAGATCCGGCGAAACTGCCGGATCTGCTGCAAATGCTAAGAAACTCTGATGTGAAAGCAGACTTAGCTGTTGATGCAGCCTGATCAGATCAGCCAACATGTGCAGGGAATGATACAAGCTCAGCACGTGAGCTCGCATAAGAGGGAGGGACATGACCAAGGACGTACCTATGCGTCCTTGGTCATGAAACTAAGTGTTTTACAAGTCAAAAAAAGGCTAAATGATAGAGACTTTCTGACATACACCAGCATCATTAAGTGTAAGAGAGCTATTTTATAATGTATGCAGTTTATACTGTGTTATCTGGAGAAAGATACCAAGTGCTAGAGAGATTTCATAGAAGCCACTGATCTTCTGTCTCTGCCCCACCTATGTGTCAAGAGCTTTATACCTGTGCAGCACATTTCCAATGTGTCCACTATATTATAAAAATGTGACATGGCAGATTGCACAGATAGCATCTTTCATCAAAATATTCTTTTCTTTAAGAAAAGAAATATAGAAAATTGATAATCATGACTGATTCAAACAGATCCTAAAAATAAAAGATTATTATGTGCAGAATCCATACAAGATGATATATGACATATACATGCTAATATTCTAAAAGAGTTGTTCACTTTCTAACAGATGCATTAGAGAAATTATTTTATTGACAAAATATATTATTTGGATTTTTATTATTTATTTTTAAGACAAGAGTAAGTTTTCACTAAATCCCATGATGGAAAAAGAGCGAAATTGACAAAGCAACAGATGAGACAACACAGTTAGGGCACGTACCTCCAAGCTCTGGCAAGACACTCATGTATGTTCTATACAACAGAGGCAGTGCATCATGGTTAATGTGTAAATGAGGTAGATGAGGAATAAAATCATTGCCCACAAGAAATCCCATTAAAATCCAGTCATCAATTATTCTCTCTACATCGTACTCAAATGAAATCTTGTCCTGCAAGGTAGAAGGTTGCCATGAATTTCAGTCTTTTCTTACAGCGGAGCGCACCTAATAACCAGAACTTACTTTTAAAGATGAAAATTCATAGTCGATATACTCCCTCATTAAAGACAAGTGGAGCAGATGAAATGTGGTTTCTTCTGGTGCAGAAACTCTGAAACACATCACAAAGAAGAGGAGTATTTGTCCAACACGGCAGTGTTGTTTTAACACCATGAAGATATGATCGGCCAGACATTTATAGATGTCAGTGTTCACCGCTATGAAGTGCGCCCCATATTCCAGAGCCCACCCCATCACATTTTCCCTTGAAGGAATGGCATAAAGTCCCAGAAATGGCCATGACCCTGGAAGTGTTGGGACAACAAGGTTCCTGACACAAATCAGTATGTCCTCACCATGGCTTGTATCAGGACGTGTACAAGAAAAGCTGAAGGAGAAAGGTAGTAAATAAAGAGCCACACAGTTTTATATTATATACTTTCATGTCCATGGGTCTGATAAACTTAGTTGTCCGAGTTCACTGCTTATGTAATGTCAATTTTACTGTAGTTACTCTGGACAGAAGTCATTATTAATATGCTTTCATTGTAGAATTTAGGCTCTGTTTCCAGATTGTAATACTTTTATTCTGGAAGATTAATTTAGAAAAACTTGGAGATAACTTTATAATAAGGTGAAAAAATCATGTTATCATTGTGTTTGAAACTAATAAAAAGGTTATTCTCAACATGTCAGATGGTTAAAATCAAAAAGAGCTTGTAAACACAAGAAACTTTGTAATTAAGAACAAAGAGCATTTGTAATAAATACATTACTGAGGGATTTGTATTTTGTTGACTGTCCATTTCCTTGATTATTGCCCACTACTGCGGCTTATCAGCGATGACCTCTCTCCTAGGCATAGTTCTTATGAGTGCTGCTCTGAAGTTGGCCACCTTCATGTAATGTATATGCTGCCTCACATAGTATCATTGGAGAGCACTCAGTTTGGGCTACCAGCATGTCTATTCCACTAGTCTGACCTGTCAATCAGAAGTACACTGACCCTGCAGTCAGGAAGCTGAGCGGTAGGGAGCAGGGCACTCCTGAAGACTGGAGGTTAGATAACTGCTTAATAACTCATTACCCTTCCTAGAACTATATCTAACCATTCTAAATAAAAAGCTTTCATCGTAACAACAAAAATAACAAGAGAGACTCAAAGGAAATCAGAAAAATAGCACCGTGGGTATCTGTGATGAAGACTATGAGACACTGACCACACAACGAATACAGAAATATAATGAGGGTCACAATGTCTTACCTTTTTTGATTCTTCTTCCCCCCAAAACGAACCTCTTCTCTTAGAAGAGAGAAGTGAACTTCATGGCTTGTTAAACCAAGCATAATCTGCAAATAAAAACAACAGTCCTCACGTGACGTATACATTATCTGCATCTACACATCTCACACCACAGAGTTTTAGGAATATCCACAATAATCATTAAAGAACTTTTGGTAAGTGGTTGAGGATTTTTTGAAGTACCTAATTAATCCCTGAAAACAACTATACCGTGTTTCCCCGAAAATAGGGCGCCCCGGGGATTTGGCCTGGGTGCCTAATATAAGGCACCCCCCCGAAAATAGGTCATGGCAGGCAAAAAAAAATAATTCATACTCACCTACTCAGCTGCCTCTGCCGCTGCCAATGTTCATCCGTAGATTGCCGCAGTCACCGCCACCGCTTGATGTCACCCGGTATGTGTACATAGTCGGGCGCCGCAGATGTACGATGGTAAGGCAGGAGCCAATCAGGCTGTTGCTGGCGTCTGACCGCGGCATTACCGTACATCTCCTATACAGAGGGTATCTGCGCCACTCAGCATAGATGTACGGTAATGCTGCGGCCAATCAGACGCCAGCAGCCGCCTGATTGGCTGATGGCTTACCATCGCACATCTACGGCGCCCGGCTATGTACAAACCAGGGGACATCAAGTGGCGGCGGCAGTAAGGTCCGGCAGGCTTCAGTGATGTGTCTGACTGTGTGGCTGTGTGTGGCTCTGTGTGTGTGGGGCTGTGTGTGTTTGACTGTGTGCGTGTTTGACTGTGTATGTATGTGCGTGTGTTTGACTGTGTGTGTGTGTGACTGTGTGTGTGTGTGACTGTGTGTGTGTGTGACTGTGTGTGTGTGACTGTGTGTGTGTGTGACTGTGTGTATGTGTGACTGTGTGCGTGTGTGACTGTGTGTGTGTGACTGTGTGTGTGTGTGATGTGTGTGTGTGTGGACTGTGTGTGTGTGTGTGACTGTGTGTGTGTGTGCTGTGTGTGTGTGACTGGTGTGTGTGACTGTGTGTGCTGTGACTGTGTGGCTGTGTGTGTGTGACTGTGTGTGACTGTGTGTGTGTGTGTGACTGTGTGTGTGACTGTGTGCTGTGTGTGTGACTGTGTGTGCTGTGACTGTGTGTGTGCTGTGACTGTGTGGTGTGCTGTGTGCGTGTGTTGACTGTGTGTGCGGTGTTGACTGTGTGCGTGTGCTTGTGCTGGTGTGACTGTGTGCTGCTGTGACTGTGTGAGCGTGTGTGACTGTGTGTGGTGTTGTGCGCGGTGTGTTGACTGTGTGCGTCGTGTGCTGTGCTGTGTGATGGTGGTGTGACTTGTGTGTGACTGTGTGGCTGTTGTGACGTGTGTGTGCGCGTGTGTGTGTGCGCGTGTGCTGTGTGTGTGTGGCGTGTGTTGACTGTGTGTGTGTGCTGTGCTTGACTGTGTGGTGTGACTGTGTGTGCTTGACTGTGTGTGTGTGTGTGGCGTGTGCTTTGACTGTGTGTGTGTGGTGTGTGTGTGTGACTGTGTGTGTGTGGACTGTGTGTGTGTGTGACTGTGTGTTGACTGTGTGTGTTGTGACTGTGTGGTGTGACTGTGTGGTGACTGTGTGGGTGTGTGTGACTGTGTGTGTGGTGTGGACTGTGTGTGGTGTGACTGTGTGTGGTGTTGATGGTGGTGTGTGACTGTGTGTGACTGTGTGGGTGTGACTGTGTGTGTGTGTGACTGTGTGTGTGGGGACTGTGTGTGTGACTGTGTGTGACTGTGTGTGTGTGTACTGTTGTTGACTGTGTGCTGTGTGTGACTGTGTGTGTGTGCTGTGTGCTGTGTGTGAGTGTGTTGTGGCTGTGACTGTGTGTGTGTGACTGTGTGTGTGTGTGTGGTGGTTGACTGTGTGTGCTGTGTGTGTGACTGTGTGTGTGTTGTGCGCTGTGACTGTGTGTGTGTGTGTGACTGTGTGTGTGTGTGCTGTGTGACTGTGTGTGTTGACGTGTGTGTGTGACTGTTGTGTGTGTGACTGTGTGACGGTGTGCGTGTTGTGTGGACTGTGGTGTTGCTTGCTGTGTGACTGTGTGTGCTGTGGACTTGGTGTGACGTGTGTTGACTGTGTGTGTGCTTGTGTGGACTGTGTGTGCTGATGTGTGTGTGTGCGTTGTTGTGACTGTGTGTGGCGTGGTGCGTTGGACTGTGGTGGATGTGGCGTGTGCTTGACTGTGTGCGGTGGTGATGGGGGACTGTGTGTGCTGGTGTGCTGACTGTTGTGTGGTGTGTGCGGCGTGTGTTGACTGTTTGTGTCCGTTGTGCTTGACGTGTTGTGCGTGCGTGTGACTGTGTGACTGTGTGTTGTGTCGGTGTGCTGTGTGCTGACTGTGTGGTGTGCGGTGCTGTGCTTGACTGTGTGTGCGCGGTTGCTGTGTGTGCTTGACTGTGTGGGTTGACTGTGTGACTGTGTGTGCTTGACTGTGTGGTGCTGTGTGGTGTGACTGTGTGTGTGCTTGACGTGTGTGACTGTTGGTGGCGTGTGTTGACTGGGGGTGTGCTTGACTGTGTGTCGTGTGTTGACTGTGTTGTGCTGTGACTGTTGTGTGTGGGACTGTGTGTGTGCTTGTTGACTGTTGGTGTGTGACTGTTGTGTTTGTGTGATGGTGTGTGACTGTGTGGTGTGGTGCGTGGTGACTGTGTGTGGCTGTGTGTGTGACTGTGTGGACTGTGTGTGTGCTTTGTGATGTGTGTGACTGTGTGTGTGTGACGTTGTGTGGACTTGTGTGTGTGTGACTGTGTGTGCGTGTGTGTTGACTGTGTGTGTGTGTGTGTGTGACTGTGTGTGTGACTGTGTGTGTGTGACTGTGTGTGTGTGACTGTGTGTGTGACTGTGTGTGTGTGTGTGACTGTGTGTGTTGTGTTGACTGTGTGTGACTGTGTGCGTTGTGACTGTGTGGTGTGGTGTTTTGTGTGCTGTGTGACTGTGTTGTGGACGTGTGTGCGTGTGTGTTGTGTGCTTGTGTTGACTGTGTGTGTGTGCGTGCTGTGACTGTGTGTGTGTGCGTGACTGTGTGTGTGGCTGACTGTGTGTGCGCGTGTGTGTGTGACTGTGTGTGCTGTGACTGTGTGTGTGCTGTGTGACTGTGTGTGTGTGTGCTGTGCTGTGTGCGTGTGGTGTGACTGTGTGGTGTTGACTGTGTGAGTGCGCGTGCTTGACTGTGGTGTGTGTGTGCTTGACTGTGTGTGTGTTGTGCGGTGTGCTTGACTGTGTGGTGCTGGTGTGCTTGACTGTGTTGTGTGTGTGTGCGGTCTGGACTGTGTGTTGCGTGTGATGTGCTTGATGTGTGACGTGTGTGCTTGACTGTGTGACTGTGTGTGCTTGACTGTGTGCTGTGTTGCTGCTGTGTGTGTGACTGTGTGTGTGCTTGTGTGTGTGACTGTGTGTGCTTGACTGTGACTGTGACTGTGTGTGTGGTTGACTGTGTTGACTGTGTGTGTGACTGTGTGTGTTACTGTGTGTGACGTTGACTGTGTGACTGTGTGTGTGCTGTGTGACTGTGTGTGTGTGTGTGTACTGTGTGTGTGCTTGTGTGTGACTGTGTGTGTGTTGACTGTGTGTGTGGTGGTGTGTGTGCGCGTGGATGTGTTGCTGTGTGTGTGTGCGCTGTGTGCTGACTGTGTGTGTGTGCGCGTGTGCTGACTGTGTGTGTGTGCGACTGGTGCATGTGCTTGACTGTTGTGTGTGTGGTGTGGCTGTGTGTGACTGTGTGTGTGTGACTGTGTGTGTGACTGTGTGTGTGACTGTGTGTGTGTGTGTGTGACTGTGTGTGTGTGACTGTGTGTGGTGTGACTGTGTGTGTGTGTGACTGTGTGTGACTGTGTGTGTGACTGTGTGTGTGACTGTGTGTGTGTGACTGTGTGGTGTGACTGTGTGTGTGTGACTGTGTGTGTGACTGTGTGTGTGTGTGTGACTGTGGTGTGTGTGTGTGTGTGACTGTGTGTGTGACTGTGTGTGTGCGCGTGTGTGTGTGCGCGTGTGTGTGACTGTGTGTGTGTGTGTGTGTGTGTGTGTGTGTGACTGTGTGTGTGTGACTGTGTGTGTGCGCGTGTGCGTGACTGTGTGTGCGCGCTTGACTGTGTGTGTGCGCGTGACTGTGTGTGTGCGCGTGACTGTGTGTGTGCGACTGTGTGTGCGTGTGACTGTGTGTGCGTGTGACTGTGTGTGCGTGTGACTGTGTGCGTGCGACTGTGTGTGCGTGTGACTGTGTGCGTGTGACTGTGTGCGTGTGACTGTGTGCGTGTGACTGTGTGCGTGTGACTGTGTGCGTGTGACTGTGTGCGTGTGACTGTGTGCGTGTGACTGTGTGCGTGTGTGCGTGTGCCTGTGTGCGTGTGACTGTGTGCGTGCTTGACTGTGTGACTGTGCGCGTGCTTGACTGTGTGACTGTGTGTGTGCTTGACTGTGTGTGTGTGCGCGTGTGCTTGACTGTGTGTGTGTGTGTGCTTGACTGTGTGTGTGTGCGCTTGACTGTGTGTGCGCGTGTGCTTGACTGTGTGTGCGTGTGTGCTTGACTGTGTGACTGTGTGTGCTTGACTGTGTGACTGTGTGTGCTTGACTGTGTGACTGTGTGTGCTTGACTGTGTGACTGTGTGTGCTTGACTGTGTGACTGTGTGTGCTTGACTGTGTGACTGTGTGTGCTTGACTGTGTAACTGTGTTTGTGCTTGACTGTGTGACTGTGTGTGCTTGACTGTGTGTGTGTGTGTGTGTGCGCGTGTGCTTGACTGTGTGTGTGTGCGCGTGTGCTTGACTGTGTGTGTGCGCGTGTGCTTGACTGTGCGCGTGTGCTTGACTGTTTGTGTGTGCGCGTGTGCGCGTGTGCTGGTGTGCTTGACTGTGTGTGCGCGTGTGCTTAACTGTGTGTGTGGCGCGTGTGCTTGACTGTGTGTGCGCGTGTGCTTGACTGTGTGTGCGCGTGTGCTTGACTGTGTGTGCGCGTGTGCTTGACTGTGTGTGCGCGTGTGCTTGACTGTGTGTGCGCGTGTGCTTGACTGTGTGTGCGCGTGTGCTTGACTGTGTGACTGTGTGTGTGCTTGACTGTGTGTGCGCGTGTGCTTGACTGTGTGTGTGCTTGACTGTGTGACTGTGTGTGTGCTTGACTGTGTGTGCGCGTGTGCTTGACTGTGTGTGTGCTTGACTGTGTGACTGTGTGTGCTTGACTGTGTGTGTGTGTGCGCGTGTGCTTGACTGTGTGTGTGTGTGCGCGTGTGCTTGACTGTGTGTGTGTGTGCGCGTGTGCTTGACTTGTGTGTGTGTGTGCGCGTGTGCTTGACTGTGTGTGTGTGTGCGCGTGTGCTTGACTGTGTGTGTGTGTGCGCGTGTGCTTGACTGTGTGTGTGTGTACGCGTGTGCTTGACTGTGTGTGTGTGTGTGCGCGTGTGCTTGACTGTGTGTGTGTGTGCGCGTGTGCTTGACTGTGTGTGTGTGTGCGCGTGTGCTTGACTGTGTGTGTGTGTTGCGCGTGTGCTTGACTGTGTGTGTGTGTGCGCGTGTGCTTGACTGTGCGCGTGTGCTTGACTGTGCGCGTGTGCTTGACTGTGCGCGTGTGCTTGACTGGGCGCGCGCGCGTTTGACTGGGCGCGCGCGCGTTTGACTGGGCGCGCGCGCGTTTGACTGGGCGCCGCGCGTTTGACTGGGCGCGCGCGCGTTTGACTGGCGCGCGCGCGTTTGACTGTGCGTGTGTGTTTGACTGTGTGTGTTTGACTGTGTGTGTGTGTGGCTAGAGGAATTTTGGAGGATGATGAGGGCTACAGAGGGACAGTGGCGGATGATGGGGTCTAGGGATAGTGGTGGTTGATGGGGGGCTACAGAGGGACAGTGGCGGACGATGGGGTCTAGGGATAGTGGAGGATGATGGGGGAGTTAGAGGGATAATGGTGGATGATGGGGGGCTACAGAGGGATAGTGGAGGATGAGGGGGCTACAGAGGGATAGTGGAGGATGAGGGGGCTACAGAGCGATAGTGGAGGATGAGGGGGCTACAGAGCGATAGTGGAGGATGAGGGGGCTACAGAGCGATAGTGGAGGATGAGGGGGCTACAGAGCGATAGTGGAGGATGAGGGGGCTACAGAGCGATAGTGGAGGATGAGGGGGCTACAGAGGGATAGTGGAGGATGAGGGGGCTACAGAGGGATAGTGGAGGATGAGGGAGCTACAGAGGGATAGTTGAGGTTGAGGGAGCTACAGAGGGATAGTTGAGGATGATGATGGGGGCTACAGAGGGATAGTGGAGTATACTAAATATAAGGCGCCTCCCGAAAATAAGAGATGGTGCATCTTTGGGACCAAAAAAAAATATAAAGACGGTGTCTTATTTTCAGGGAAACACGGTAGCAGCAGATCTAATATTTAGAGGCAAAATACATGAACCATGCATCAAAGGAGCCCACATGGGCCCAGGCAATAAAGTTGTTATCTCACTAGGAAATCAGAGGACAAAAATACCCTAAAAACTATTTTTATTAGTACATAGTTAAAACATCCACGGTTTTGTTTCGTTTTTTGTTTGTTTGTAATGCAATGCTGAAGTGGTGTTTTAAACCTTAAGTCAGGAGTATTTTTTCCTCACATAGCAGCCAAATGTCATGTGAGTACTATGCATATGCATTTTTTCTCTCTAAACAAGCATATGTTTGACATGCTTATGCCATCACTATACAATGTGTTCTTAACATCCTTTAAATGTGATAATACTATGTACATTATGTAGTCTAAAGACCACTTCACACGCTGGGATCTCGTTAACGATATCGTTGAAACGTCACAGATTTGTGATCGTTCAAATGATATTGTTTGTGCGTCATTGCGTGAAAGCGAACGATGTTGAAAGGAGAAATCGTTGGATCGCTCAGCAAAAAATTGAGATCCTGACCTCACATCCATCGTTAGTTGTCCAATTAACGCTCTGGGAAGCAGCAACATTGTTCAGTGTGACACCTTTTTGAATGATGTCGCTCTTAATTCTCCTATTCCTGCTGCTATTTTACATTGTTCAAACGTTCTTCTCCAAGTAGCCTGCGCGTTGCCAAATTTAAGATCGTTAATAATATCCTAGCGTGTGACAATACACTAAATGTCGAAAGTATCGCGGTCACGTGACATAACGAACGATATCATTCACCTATATCCTAGCGTGCGATGGTACCATAACTAAACAATAAAACAAGCATATAAAAAATCAGGCTAGCAGAGGAGAGACAGGCTAGGTAGGAGAGACAGGCTAGGGTAGGAGAGACAGGCTAGGTAGGAGAGACAGGCTAGGTAGAGAGACAGGCTAGGGTAGGAGAGACAGGCTAGGGTAGGAGAGACAGGCTAGGGTAGGAGAGACAGGCTAGGTAGGAGAGACAGGCTGGGTAGGAGATACAGGTAGGGTGGGAAGACAGGCTAGGGTAGGAGAGACAGGCTAGGATAGGAGAGACAGGCTAGGTAGAGAGACAGGCTAGGATAGGAGAGACAGGCTAGGATAGGAGAGACAGGCTAGGGAGAATAGAGAGAGACAGGCTAGGATAGGAGAGACAGGATAGATAGGAGAGACAGGTAGGATAGAGAGATAGGATAGGAAGAGAAGGATAGGATAGGAGAGATAGGATAGGATAGGAGAGAAGGATAGGATAGGAGAGATAGGAGATAGGATAGAGATAGGATAGGAGAGATAGGATAGGAGATAGGATAGGAGGATAGGATAGGAGGATAGGATAGGAGAGATAGGATAGGAGAGATAGGATAGGAGAGATAGGATAGGAGAGATAGGATAGGAGAGATAGGATAGGAGAAGGATAGGATAGGAGAGATAGGATAGGAGAGATAGGATAGGAGAGATAGGATAGGAGAGATAGGATAGGAGAGATAGGATAGGAGAGATAGGATAGGAGAGATAGGATAGGAGAGATAGGATAGGAGATAGGATAGGATGATAGGAGAGATAGGATAGGAGAGATAGGATAGGGAGATAGGATAGGATAGGAGAGATAGGATAGGAGAGGATAGGATAGGAGAGATAGGATAGGATAGAGATAGGATAGAGAGAGATAGGATAGGAGAGATAGAGATAGGAGAGATAGGATAGGAGAGATAGGATAGGAGAGATAGGATAGGAGAGATAGGATAGGAGAGATAGGATAGGAGAGATAGGATAGGAGAGATAGGATAGGAGAGATAGGATAGGAGAGATAGGATAGGAGAGATAGGATAGGAGAGATAGGATAGGAGAGATAGGATAGGAGAGATAGGATAGGAGAGATAGGATAGGAGAGATAGGATAGGAGAGATAGGATAGGAGAGATAGGATAGGAGAGATAGGATAGGAGAGATAGGATAGGAGAGATAGGATAGGAGAGATAGGATAGGAGAGATAGGATAGGAGAGATAGGATAGGAGAGATAGGATAGGAGAGATAGGATAGGAGAGATAGGATAGAGAGATAGGATAGGAGAGATAGGATAGAGAGATAGGATAGGAGAGATAGGATAGGAGAGATAGGATAGGAGAGATAGGATAGGAGAGATAGGATAGGAGAGATAGGATAGGAGAGTAGGATGGAGAGATAGGATAGGATAGGAGAGATAGGATAGGATAGGAGAGATAGGATAGGATAGGAGAGATAGGATAGGATAGGAGAGAAGATAGGATAGGAGAGATAGGATAGGATAGGAGAGATAGGATAGGAGAGATAGGATAAGAGATAGGATAGAGGATAGGATAGGATAGGAAGGATAGGATAGGATAGGATAGATAGGATAGGATAGGAAGGAGATAGGATAGGATAGGAGAGATAGGATAGGATAGGAGAGATAGGATAGGAGAGATAGGATAGGAGAGATAGGATAGGAGAGATAGGAGAGATAGGATAGGAGAGATATGATAGGAGAGATAGGATAGGATAGGAGAGATAGGATAGGATAGGAGAGATAGGATAGGATAGGAGAGATAGGATAGGAGAGATAGGAGAGATAGGATAGGAGAGATAGGATAGGATAGGAGAGATAGGATAGGATAGGAGAGATAGGATAGGAGAGATAGATAGGATAGGAGAGATAGAATAGGATAGGAGAGATAGGATAGGATAGGAGAGATAGGATAGGATAGGAGAGATAGGATAGGATAGATAGGATAGGAGAGATAGGATAGGAGAGATAGGATAGGATAGGAGAGATAGGATAGGATAGGAGAGATAGGATAGGATAGGAGAGATAGGATAGGATAGGAGAGATAGGATAGGAGAGATAGGATAGGATAGGAGAGATAGGATATGATAGGAGAGATAGGATATGATAGGAGAGATAGGATAGGATAGGAGAGATAGGATAGGATAGGAGAGATAGGATAGGATAGGAAGAGATAGGATAGGATAGGAGAGTAGGATAGGAGAGGATAGGATAGGAGAGGATAGGAGAGATAGGATAGGAGAGATAGGATAGGATAGGATAGATAGGATAGGATAGAATAGGATAGGAGAGATAATGGTGGTGTTACACGCTAAAATATCCTGAACGATATCCTTGAAGCGCAACGGATTTGTGATCATTCAAAAGATATCGTTTGAGCGGCGTTGCGTGTAAATCAACGATATAGGAAGAAAAAAATCGTTGGATCCTTCATCAAAGATTTGAGATCCAGACATCAAATCAATCGTTCATTGTCCAATTAACTCTACTTCAGGACGCAACATCGTTCAGTGTGACAGCTTTTTGAACGATATCGTTCAAAAAGCTTCTATTCCTGCCTCTTTAATCAATTGTTCACTCCTTCCTCTCCTATTTAACTGGTGCGTTGTCGCATAGGATATCGTTAACAATATCCTTGTGTGTGACAGCACACTAACTATGTCGGAGCGATCACGGTCACGTGATCGTTCCAAGGATATCACTAACGATATCCTAGCGTGTAACGGCACGATAAGATGGCATGGGAGAGATAAGATGGCATGGGAGAGATAAGATGGCATGGGAGAGATAAGATGGCATGGGAGAGATAAGATGGCATGGGAGAGATAAGATGGCATGGGAGAGATAAGATGGCATGGGAGAGCTAAGATGGCATGGGAGAGATAAGATGGCATGGGAGAGCTAAGATGGCATAGGAGAGCTAAGATGGCATAGGAGAGCTAAGATGGCATGGGAGAGCTAAGATGGCATGGGAGAGCTAAGATGGCATGGGAGAGCTAAGATGGCATGGGAGAGCTAAGATGGCTTGGGAGAGCTAAGATGGCATGGGAGAGCTAAGATGGCATGGGAGAGCTAAGATGGCATGGGAGAGCTAAGATGGGATGGGAGAGCTAAGATGGGATGGGAGAGCTAAGATGGGATGGGAGAGCTAAGATGGGATAGGAGAGCTAAGATGGGAGGTATTGTTTTACCTTAATAAATATTACAAAAAAAAAATGGAGTGGGGGGCTCCTCAGGTTTGATGTAAGTTAGACAGCTGCAGGTAGACATGTGGGACACAGTAGGTAGATAGAGAGTCAGTGAGTATGACGAGAAGTAAAGTCAGTAAGGTTCAAGAAGTTCATACCTCCCAGCTTTCATGATACCTTCTATGTGACCTGGCTGATGTGAACTGTGGTAACTTTCTGACTTGAGACCCGACAATGGTTGCTGTTGCTATCTATGGGGCTTTGTTCTCTGAATGAGGCATCATACATTGTGCGGCTGAGTTGGGAAAGTCGTGTAACCTCCACGTGGACTAAGTTGGACCTGGTTACGGTTTTGTTGGGGAATAAATTCGTAAATGAGGGACCGTCTCTTGTCTATTTAAATAATTCTCTTTTTTTTATGTCTTTCAAGTTGTCATTTGTGGACAATATCAAATTCAGACTTTGGACTTCCTATTTTACTATGAATAAATTAGTGAACCCCCAAAACGATTACCCCGATTGCCATTACACCAGGCCTACTGAAACAGCTGGACAAAGCGCCAGAATTGGAACATCTAATAAATATATCGCTTCTGGGGCAGCTGCGTGCTGCTATTTTTTAGGCTGATAAAGGCCACATAACTATGCATCTGGTAATGCCAGCCTGCAGCTGTCTGCTTTAACTTGGCTGACCAAAAATATTGGGGACCCCACATTTTTTTTTTTTTTATTTATTTAGAATCTTAACTGGACATTATATAGCTGTTGCACCTCTATCCTGCGCTCAATAAGATTGCTTTATTAAAATATGACAGCTAGCTTAAAATTACATAGGGGTTATTAGAGTATTTAAAAGATGATAAAATCACATTGAATACGGATGTCATACGCATGCAATTTTTTTTCCTTGCACTTTTTGACTTGCATTGGTGAGTCTTTCATTATATGCGGTTATACGTAGCATGCTGCAATTTTTTCCTAAGTCCATTTCCAGCTGAGGAAAAACTTGCAGATGGACACTGCCTTATTGCTTAACATTGGTGCAAGTGAAATTTGATTTTTTTTTATCAGATTGCACTCATCGGTTTTAAACACAGATGTGAGTGAACCATTATACTCACCCTCTGGCATCTTCATCTGTCATTGGTATGGCTCCTATTGGTCTCAAGACAGTTTGTGACCTGCCTGGCAGCTCCAGTGTTTCATGGAGGTCACAAATCAATTCAAATCTATGAGAGACTCGTTCTGGTCTCAAAGTTGTACTGAGATCTTGAGGTTTAATTTTTGACCAGTCATAATTTACGGCAGCTCATGATTCTCATTTGGTCTGACATGCACTGTGAGCTGTGAGGTCTTATATAGACATGTGTGTGCCTTTCCAAATCAAGTCCTATCAGTTTTAATTAAACACAGCTGGACTCCAATGAAGGAGTAGAACCATCTCAAGGAGGATCACAAGGAAATGGACAGCATGTGACTTAAATATGAGTGTCTGAGCAAAGGGTCGGAATACTTATGACCATGTGATTTAATTTTTTCTTTAATAAATTTGCAAAAAATTCTACATTTGTTCTTTTTCAGTCAAGGTGGGGTGCACTGTACATACATACACACTTGCACACACTGAGAAGTTGTGGGAAAAGGAAGACGTAATCACACAAAATTGTGGACAGTAGGGATACAGAATGATTTTTTTTTTTCCAGAAAATTTCTTTATTCAAATTTTCCATCATAACAAAGTATATTGACAGTTATCAGCAGAATTTCAAAACAACATCAAATGCGTTAATCGCATACATATAAACACTGGTTACTATCACTCCTTTCAGGAAAAAGAGAAGGTAGAAGGAAGTCAATAAAGTAAGATTGGGGTCAAGTTCAAGGCAAATACACGCATAATAGAAGTATAGATTACCCCTTGAATACATTCAACTATTCAACCTCGTCCACCAGAAATCGGAGAATCTGATTAGGGATCACCAGGAGAAAAAACAAAGCAGATCACCAGAATGTAGACCCCCAAACAGACCTTCAAGCAAATTGAAAGTGAGTGAGAAAGCTTCAGTATCATCTAGAAATATGTGTAGAGAATGATAGAAGAAAGAGAGAGTAGAGGTGTGAGAGTAACAAAGAGGAGCAGGGAAAAGAGAAAAGAGAAGGGGAGAGAAGAAGAATAAGGGAGGGAGTAGGAGGGAAGGGAGGGGTATCCACCGCACCAACCAGAACACATCCAAGAGGTTCGTAAAAGTCATATTATGTTAAGGGAGGACTGTCACGGAAAAGCCACCAAGGAGTCCACAGCCTCTGGTGTTTCTCTCACGTTTCGTGGTCTCGTGCCATCAGGCCCTCCATACGACAAAATCTGTCCATCTCAATCACCCACTCTCCGAGAGAGGGAGTAACTGTGGACTTCCAGTGTCTCGGTATCAAGACCCTCGCCGCCATGAGGCAAAAGCGGAAAAGACTGCGTCTGATCAAGGCGAGCGGTTCCGGAATGAGAGACAGGAGCGCGATTTGAGGGGATGTGGGATAGCGAGTGCCAGTGATAGACTCACATGCCGAGAAGATCGAACGCCGGTAAGTCTGGTTGAGCCTACAACGCCACCAGATGTGTAGCATAGTGCCGGGTTCCTCCTCGCACCTCCAGCACAACTCCGAAACCGAAGGGAACATTGTGTGCAGTAAGGTGGGGCACCTATACCACCTAGTCAGAATTTTATAATTTGTCTCCTGAAAGTTGCAGGATATCGACATCTTGTGGGTCAAAAAGCAAATTTTGGTTCGTTCAGAGTCGGTGAAGGTAGTTCCCAAGTCTGTCTGCCATGCAGTAAAGAATCGAGGGACGAGAGACAGCCCGGCCTCCCCTATCACCTCATACAGGAGAGAGATAACGTGAGCAGGGGAGTCGGTCAAGAGCAACATAGACTCAAATCTCGAGGGGCCCCTCCTGCTTAGGGATCAAATGAATGTTCTCAGCTGAGATCTCCAACCAGGACCCCAGTCCCAACCCTCTGTCCCCCATCGTCGTCGTCCCCTTTAGCCACTCCATGACCTGAAACAGGTCAGGGTCAGTGTCCGCATTCCATTTCAAAAAGGTCGATCTCCCAACTGCCGGGGGAAAGTCTGTGTTATTGAAGAGGGGGCCTAAAATTGATGGGTAGGTAATGTCACAGACTCTACTCCGCCATGCGTCCCAAACGTTCAGCACCACCTGTGTGAGAAGGAGGAACAGTATGTTTGAAGGGCGGTTATTCTTTCGCAACCATGGCACCCAGCGTAGTGGGGTGGGCGAAGTCAAATTCTCAACCACCACCCACTGTTTACTATGTGAATTGAATCTCTAGTCTAAGATCCTTGACAGGAGCGTGGCATGATAGTAGCGCTGGAAGTCAGGAAGACCCGTCCCGCCTCTACGCTTTGGCTCAGTCAGAGTCGAGAAGCGAACCCGAGGTCTCCTGGCTCCCCAAATAAATTTACGTATAGCGTTATTTAAATGACGAAAGAACTGTGGTGGAATATCAGTAGGAGCAGTTTGGAATAGGTACAGAAATCTAGGTAAGATATCCATCTTGATAACATTAATGCGACCAAACCAGGATAGCTGTGTGCCAGAGCGCCTTTTCAGGTCGCGGAATGTGGCTTGTAAAAGTGGAGCATAGTTAAGGGTAAAAAGATCTTTAGGGTCTTTGGGTATAGTGATGCCCAAGTATTTCAAGACTCTATCAAACCATCGAAAAGAGAAGGAAGACCGAAGCAAATGTACCAGGGCGTCTGGTAACGTCAGATTCATTACCTCTGTCTTGGAGTAATTTACTTTGAAGTTTGACACATCGCCAAATCTCATGAACTCTCGTATGATGACCGGGAAGGCGACCTGGGGTTTGAGATGTATAGCAAAAGATCGTCAACATAGAGGGCCAGTTTGAAATGGGCTCCCTGGATCTGTACGCCCTCAATATCTGTAGATCTCCTGAGGGCACAGGCCAAGTGTTCCATTGCAATTGCGTATAGCATAGGTGACAAGGGACAACCTTGTCGTGTGCCATTGGAGATCCCAAAGGCAGGACAGAGAAGCCCATTGACTAAGCCGGGCAGTAGGACCACAATACAGCGCTTGAATTTTCCCCACAATGACCGGGCCCAGGCCCAGCTGCTCCAGAGAGGCAAAGAGAAAATCCCATCCTAAGCGGTCAAATGCCTTTTGGGTATCAACCGAAAGAAGGCATGCAGTGATGTTGAGGGTTTGATTCTGGGCCGCGTAAGTAAAGTCTTGATGGTGTTATCTCTTGCCTCTCAGTGCATGATGAATCCAGTTTGGTCATTATCAATAGAAGCCGGTAACAAGGGTCCCAGTCTCGAGGCCAAGATCTTAGCGAAGATCTTAACATCTATATTCAAAAGGGAGATGGGGCGGTAACTGGCACAAGAGAGGGGTCTTTACCCGGCTTCGGAATCACTGTGATTGTAGTTGCTAGAGTCTGAGGGGCAAAGGGACAGGAGTCGGATATCGAGTTGAAGAGAGCTGTTAATTATGGTGCCAAGTCATGCACAATTTATAGAAGTTTGCCGAAAAGCCATCAGGACCTGGGCTCTTTCCATTGGGGAGCGCAGAGATGGTATCGATCACTTCCTGCTCCGTAAAAGTGGCCTCTAGGTTCTCTGAGTCCTCCTCCCCGATAGGGGAAAGTGGCGTGTCTGCCACATAATCCTCGACACATTGAAGATATTCTGCAGGAGACATATCAGCTAAAGGGCCCCTAAGATTGTATAGAGATTTATAATAGTCCCCAAATGAATCCGCTATCTCACAGGGCCTATGGAGGTGCTCCCCCGTTTTCGATCTAATAGATGGTATGTACGTGGAAGGAAGTCGTGGATGAATAAATTTAGCTAGGGCTCTCCCTGGTTTATTAGAGAATTCGTACAAATATCTACGGAAACGGTCCTGCTGACGGGATGGGGCCAAATCCATTATGGTACGCAGATCATTACAAGCCTTGGACAATTCAGTGAGCAGTTCTGGTGTTTGAGCTTGTTTATGTTGGGTCTCTAATTGGTGGACAGAGGCCACCAGTTCCGAAATTGCTCAGGTTCTTTCACGTTTTAGTTTGGACCCCTGCTGGATGAAAATCCCCCTAATGACACCCTTCAAAGCCTCCCATTTAAAGGGGAGTGCAGTGGGATCAGACTTATGATCAGATAGGAATCCCGCTATCGCAGACCTCACCGCTGACTGACAAGCTGGCTGTTTTAGAAGGCCCAGATTGAGGGACCAGGTCCACTCTGTCGGAGCCAAACCTGAGAGGCCAAGGAAGAGAACGATCGGAGCATGATCCGTCCAGATCATGGGTTCAATTTTGACTACAGGATCTGCCAATGAAAGTTTATGGCTGATAAGAAAAAGATCGATCCTACTGTACATGTCATGAACGGAGGAGTAATAAGTATAGTCCCTAGATCTCGGGTTTAGCAACCTCCAGACGTACACCAGCTTAGTGTCAAGAAGTGTAGACCTCGGCTCCCAGACAACTCAAGATAACAGCTGGTGTTGCCAGGACTGTTTGGCTCTCTAATTTCTGGTGGCTGAAGGCACTGCTACCATCAAACATACAGACTTCACCTCTGCAGCTGCTTGGAAAAGAGCCCCTATTGTCATCTAGGGAGCCTTGCTGAAACTATTGGTGACAGGGGGGGCTGCTCTGGAGGTGCACTGAGGGAGGCAAGCTCTGCCTCATATAATCTCCTGGCAATTATAACACCGCGGCCCTTACAGGACCTTATAACTCTGATCCCAGAGTATATATAAGTGGCTGGCATCACACTTGTCATCGCAGGGACATCCTGACTCGCTGTGAACTACTACAGAGCAGATTTCATCCATGTGCTGTGGGACTCTGATCCCTGTACATAAAGACATTCTCTACACCAACCTTTCCCCCTCTCATATAGGATTACAGCACCACTGCTCTACAGCCTCTGCAGCATTCAGATTTATTAACTCTTTGTCAACTCCTGAGGTGCTAAATGCCGTACGGTCCTATAGTGTAACATCTTCTGGATCTCCACACACTTACTACTTCTCTGTGACTATAGATATATAAAATCATCTAAAGTCTCTTGAATATGCAGTAGAGGCTAACGGGTTATAAGAACCACATAAGGACTTCCTGTTTCCGGCCTGATGGGAGAGGGAGGAAGGGACTGAGCTCCCAGAGCCCGTGACTCCACACCCGATTCAAAGTCGAGAATCCGCCGCCAAACGCTACCGGAGTCATGCTCCCCTATTCTCATACTACCCCTGCATGCATCGGTGGCTCCGGAGCACCGGCACCAGGCGGGTAACGGTGGGGATGGCGACGAGAAACTCCGGGCCCCCCTCCAAGATGGCGCAGAGCGGAGTAGGAAGCAGAGGCAAGGAGGCGGCGTGTAAACAACAGCCCTGTTCGCAGGGGAAAGATCCCGGTGTCCATCCTGGCCGGAGCAGCAGTGGGAGAGGTGAGACTAAGGAGCAGGCGGAGGGGCTGAATCCTGAACACACCATTGACTATAAGTTGCTGGCCACAGAAGTCTCAGCACAGTTGGTGGGAGAGCTGAAGCAGACTTTCAGGGCTTTAGTACAGGAGCTGCTGCAAGATTCCCTCACTGACATTAGAGAGGAGTCTGCAGCTCAAGAGGCCAGAATAACAGCACTGGAGCAGAGAGTGTCAGATGCTGAAGACAGGGTGACATGGCTGGAACAACAAGTCTCAGAATACAAGGATAGGGAAGAACGCACAATTAATAAATTGGAGGACCTGGAGAACCGGTCTCGCCGGAACAACCTGCGACTGATAGGGCTCCCTGAGTCCATCACCCCCACGGCCCTGCTAGATATCTTTGAGACTGAACTCCCCCAGATTCTCGGAAGCAGGGGCTCCTGTATGGTGGAAAGGGCACACCGGATAGGTCCCCCATCAGACCGTCCCGCCAAAGCGAGCACAGCGGCCCAAGAGAAAGTGAAGCCGCGACAGGCTATTGCTCGCTACTTAAACTACAGGGACAAGGAAAACCTTCTGCGCGCATATAAGAGCTCGAGGGCCCCACTGATACTTCGTGGACATAAGGTTCTGCTATTTGGTGATTACTCTCCTGAAGTGGCAAAGAAACGGAGAGCCTTTGGGGAAGCATGCAGTATACTTTACAAGCGCAATATACGCTTTCAGCTACTATATCCAGCCGTATTAAAGTACAGGGGTCCGGACGGTTCCATCAGGGTGCACCACAGCCCGGGGGAGGCCATCAGGAGCCTGACACAACGGAGCCCGGTGGGAAGTCATGACGGAGGACAATGGAGCCGACATTCAGGAGCCCGGAGAGACAATGAGGATCTTCGCCCAGGGACCCCAACGGCTAGAGAGGACTCTCCTCGCTGGTCGGCTGGGAGGGGAAGTCCGGGATCTAACTCCCCGAAGGAGCAAAGGACTGTGCGACGTGATGGTAGTGAAGGGAGAAGGCGTCCTTCAGGGACAAATGGATCACTAGTGGAGGACAATCGAGAGGAGTCCTGATTTGGTGATTTTTTTTTCCCTTTTTCTTTTACTATTTTTTCAATACTTTTATACCGGAGATGATTGTTGTCAGAACTCCTAAACCCCAAGCCCTGGCCTGGACGGTTTAGTGGCGTTCAACCCGGACGCCTCGCCAGATGCGGGGGGTACGATATGATACGGTATAACACTGACGATATGTGATAATAGACTTTAGTGCACGGTATTACTTATGTTCCTGCATACTGGAGTCACAGGGCGGGAGCTGAAAAGGAGAGCGCCCTTCAGAATATGGAAGTCCATAACTTGTATTTGGGGAACTGTTGGTTTGGGAAAAGTCAGGTGAGAAGGGGGTTTTATGTGGGTACGGGGGTTGGGATGTGGCCTCTTAGCCACCTGTTAAAAAGCTGTTGAGGTTATAGGGTTTGGGTGATCTTGAAGCTTCAGCCACTGTATATACTCTGTTTGTTATGTGTTGTATGGATGGAGTCCTCTCGAAACACGATGGCGTTGACTATGACCCACCCAATGACAATTGATAATGGTTAATCTACTGTCCTGGAACGTTAAGGGCCTTAGGTCACCGGAGAAACGTTCCATGATACTTAATCATCTTAAGAGGTTGAAAGTGGACATTGCTCTACTTCAGGAGACACATCTCCAAGATACGGAATTTTTTAGGATGCATAGACTCTGGGTGGGGGCGGTATATGGATCAGGAGCAATAGGGAGGAAGGCGGGAGTACTGGTACTGATTCATAAAAATTTCCCTTACACTATAGTCTCCAAGACCAAAGATGATGAAGGTAGATATGTGCGATTGGTTATAGATAGCCCGACTGGGCGGTTTAGTGTTACTAATATATATGCTCCCAACCAGTCACAAGATGCTTTTTTCTCCCAACTACTGGTAAAACTATTAGAGGACACAGAGCACCTTAGGATAGTGGGGGGAGACTTCAATTCAGTGTTCTTTGAAGGCGCTGACCGACGAAGTGAAAAGACGGCGACCGGTTCTAATCTAGATGGGCAGACGTCAGGCTTGCTGCAGACACTAGCTGAGGGACTGGCCCTACATGATGTGTGGCGATTGCACCACCCCACTGAACAAGAATTTACTCACTTCTCCCATGCCCACGGGTCGTGGTCACGCCTAGATCTATTTCTGATCAGCAATCAATTGCTATCTAGAGTGGTCAAAATAAACATTGAACCTATGGTTATCTCTGATCACAACCCTGTGGTAATGGAAATAAGTGATGAGCATCCAAGGGGATCTGACTTTATATGGCGCTTCCCATCTTACTTGAGAAAGGACAGTAACTTTGACAGACTCTTGGGGGAGTGGTGGTCTGACTTCGCTCTTCACAACGCAACCCATGTGACAGATCCTAAACTATATTGGGAGACGAGCAAAGCGGTGATGAGGGGGAAAATATTGGCTTATACTAGCACTCAAAAGAAAAGAACATTTACTCAGTTTCAATTAGCCAGCAACAAAGTGAGAGATGCACATAAGGAATTTCAAAACAATCCTTCACCGTCAACGAAAGAGGAATGGCTGGGAGCTAAGAGGGAATTTGACGTATGGGCTAAACGGAGAGAAATGTGGAGTAAAGATCAATGGGAGGTGGATCTCTATAGATTTGGCGACAAGGCGGGGAGGATATTGGCTAACTTGACCAGAGGCAAAACTAAGCCCACGACATTTACCTCTTTATTAGATTTTGAAGGAAATACACTACATGACCCAAAAGACATCAACTCTCATTTAGGGGAATTCTTTGCTAAACTGTATAAGCAGGGCCCGGGGCACCATGAGATGGAGGCGGGAAGGGAATGGCTTGAGAGGGTCTCCTTGCCTGGTCTCACAGAAGATGACTTGGCTAGCTTGAACGCTGAGATATCTCTAACTGAAGTTCAAGCGACCATCAAGAACCTTGGTGCTCATAAGGCACCGGGTCCAGATGGTTTCACTGGAGACTACTACAAATCTCTGTGTGACAAGGTGGCCCCATGCCTAGTCTCTCTATTCAACGGCATTCTCGCGGGTGATAGTATCTCGAATTACACTAACACAGCACATATTAAGCTACTGCCGAAAGGTAACGTGGGCTCACCTGACCCGTCCAGCTATCGCTCCATCTCCCTGATTAATCAGGATCTAAAGATTATGGCCAAAATAATGGCAGATCGCCTGGCAGGACTACTTCCATCTCTTATTGACCCTCAACAGGTGGGATTTGTCAGGGAGAGATCGGCGGTGGGCAATATCAGACAAACCATGCTGGTATTGGATACCGTGAGTCATCGTGAGAATTTACATTCTGACCGTCCGGCGTTGGTACTGTTGGACGCCGAAAAGGCGTTCGACAGTGTTAATTTGCCGTGGCTGCACTTAGTCCTGGATAAGATAGGTTTACAGGGGGCATTCAGGACATTTTTAAGGATATTATATGAGAACCCGAGCGCAAGAATATGCACCCCCGGCTTTTTGTCCGCCCCCTTCCCTCTGGAGAGGGGGACGAGACAGGGATGCCCTCTTTCGCCCTTGCTCTTCAATTTGGCCATTGAACCTCTAGCACGATACTTGAATGGTTCTAGTTCACATGAGGGTATTGATGTGGGAGGGGTAGTGCTGAAATCAGCACTATTTGCAGATGACGTCATTATATATATGAATAGACCGGAAAGAAACTTAGGTACACTACTTCAACATCTTCATACCTTTGAAACATTTTCGGGCTTTAGGCTCAACAAGGCTAAATGTGAGATACTACGTCTAGGGACACCACATCACAGACCAGGGAGAGAGGGGGGAGGACCAGCGGGAGAGATGGAGGGTATCCGAGTAAAGTCTCATCACATAAAATATCTGGGTATCATTCTTAGCAGCAACACTAATCTTATATATAGCCTGAACTTCACCCCATTAATTACTAAAATAACTCGAGAATTGGAGAGGTGGAGAGGTCTGCCGTTGACTCTTCTGGGAAGGTGCCATCTAATTAAAATGGTTAGTTTCGCCAGACTTATGTATCCGCTGCAAACTATACCACTGTTGCTTAAGAAAGCGGACGTTCATAAACTCAATGCAGCGTTCTCCAACTTTCTCTGGAGGGGAAAAAGGGCTAGGATAGCCAGTCGTACCCTGATGCTCCCGAAACGAGAGGGGGGACTGAACTTCCCGGATGTCAGGGGCTATAACTTAGCTTGCCTACTGCGCCATGTTATTGACTGGCTCAGGGGGACTAGCAGATACTCTAATTATACAGCCGAGGCTGCGAGGTGTAGACCCTGGGAACCGGCTAGTTTACTACATTCATCATGGTCCAAGGTGCCCAAGACCTTAAAGAACACAATCATCTATAGGGACACGGCCATGTGCTGGAAAGCGGTTAGAAAGAAGTTGACGATGGCGTGGAAAACGTCTAAATATCTTAACCCTTGGAGACACGTAGGGTTTAGCTTGGGCAGAGAAAATGCTTTATTTGCAGCCTGGTCAGAGAAGGGGGTTTGAACACTGTGAGACCTCATCCACAAACAAGATGGGCGGTGGATGACGGAATTAGAGGTCCTGGAGAAATTCCAGTTAGGTCATTTCCACATCATACAATACAGGCAGTTGCATCACCATGTTTTACGCCATCTTCATAATGTTTCCCAGGAATGCAGACCCTCGGTATGGGATGACTGGTTGGGATCAGACCCTTTGACCATTAATGTGTCATACATCTACAACAGCTTGAGGGAAACGACCTTAACTATGAGGGAAGACACCACATTTAGCGGGTGGTCCAAGTATATACCTAGATCAGATATTGGAGATGTGATTAGAAGAGGATGGGAGGTTATGAGGAAGAATATAATCAACGAAAGATGGAGAGATGTGCAATATAGAATCATTCATAGGGCGATATATGGTTTTACTTTACCTCCAACGGCAGGATTTCCAGACAGGCAACAAAATTGCCCGAAATGTGGCCAGTCAAAAACAGATATGGTGCATGGTCTATGGTTGTGTGGGGAAGTACAGAATTTGTGGAAGCGGGTTGAAACCCTGGCGAGGGAGATTATAAATACACATGTCACAATGGACATATTGGCCTGGCTTCTCCATTTCCCGGCGTCTGGGGTATGGAATGGCAAATCTGCCCGAATACTTCATATACTGGCAATGGTCACCAAGCGATTGCTTCTCCGCAACTGGCTCTCGGAGCACGTCCCAAGTATGTCAGGCATACTCAAGGATTTGAAGGCTGTAATGCATATAGAAAGTCTAGAAGCTGCGAGAGATAAAAACACACTGACAGGGAAGTTCTTCGAAACATGGAGAGGGTTTATACTATCCAAGCTCTCTCCGACTGAGCTTCGAGCAGTGGTTCTTCCATTCGTGCAATCACCATGGTATCTGTTGGGAGAGTTGCAGGGGTCTTTGGGTGGGCTTCAGATATCTACAACCCCGGATGGAGCAGACCAGGAGTGACAACCTACCTTCTTGGGGCTCTACGTCTACTGAGGTCCAAGGTCAATACTCAGTACTGTTCATGAACATGGTTTATCGCCGTATGTTTTGAACTGAACTCTAGTACTTTCGGCTGAACTCAAGGGTGGCTGAGGTAGGGGGAGGGGGGATGGATTATTTAATTGTTTATTTGTTTATTGGTCTATTTATTTGTTACCATACTGAAAACTCAATAAAAATATGTTACAAACAAAAAAAAAAAAAAGAAGTGTAGACCTCAATTTCTCAAGGTGAGAAGCAGGTACAGAGGATCTGCGAGAGGAGGTGAACAGGTCTCTATCCAGTATAAAATTAAGGTCGCCCCCCAAAATCACCGAACCCTCCGCGAAGTTTGTCAGGGTGCGTAGGTATGCAATCAGTTTTTGGACGGGGTCCTGGTTGGGTAAGTACATATTAGCAATAGTTATGGTGTCCCCAGCTATCTGCAGCTTCAGGAAGACAAATCTACCATGCGGGTCGATCTTGGGAGTCCACCACTTGCACCGTCAAGGATTTGCGAATAGCTACACTGACTCCCTTGGACCACGACTCTGGGTTGGGGCTGTGAAACCATTTATTAAAATATTTATGCTTTATAGATGGTACCTTATCAGCTCTGAAGTGGGTTTCATGTAAAAGAAGAATGTGGACATGTTTCTTATGCATATGTGTCAAGACCTGAGAGCGTTTTTCAGGTATATTGAAACCTCTGATGTTTAGTGAGCAAACGTTAATTCTAGACATATTGGTGGCTAGGTGCGGCGGAAGGATAGATGGGGTTTTAGAGGAAGGAATGGAGACAGGAAGACAGGAAAGAAAAGGTCAGCGTAGAAGAAAGAAGAAGAGGGACTGGACCTCTAATTCCTGTCCCAGAGGCCGGCGGGTTAAGCAACCCACAGACCAAAAAAGTTAACAGAGTAAACTCTGTAGTGTGTGTCAGAGACACTCCCTACGTGTGGGGTGACTGGTACACGACAACAGGACCATGTGCCCAGGACCCAACCACCACCCTCTTAAAATTCAAACGTCACACATAGAAGGCACATGTATAGAAAATAACATTGCAATTTTCGTGGATTACCCAAACCAAGAACATATCGTAAAACAGGAGGAGAAAGGGAGGAGTACAGGAGGGAAGGCGGAATCAGGGGAGGGTAAGGTAGAACCAATAGGTAAGGGAGCAACTAGGAGAAGAGAGGTAAGATGGAGGGGGAAGTATTGGAAAGAGGGGAGGGGAAAGGGGAGGCAGCACATGATAGAGAAAGGCACGACTGGAATCATTTACGGTCTCTACCAATCAAAAAGGATAAAAGATTAGTAACTTCCGGTTAGGAACAGCAACAGACCCTTCCCCGGATCAGATTCGGGAGCCCCACGGCAGAGCCCCAAAAAAGTCCAGCTGTAGTAAGCCAAACAGGGACCAACAGGAAGGTTCAGGTTGCAGCTGTAGGTGTTGCCGAGCGACGCCTAGGGCCCCTCTTTCTCTTATGGGCTTCATCAGATGGGAATCGATGACCAGACGCCAGGCCTCTGGAGAAGAAGGTGGATAGTTGCGGCCAGTTCATGATGGCTATCGATGGCAGTCCGAGCGCCCCACAGAACTCTGGGATGTCCGCCGGGGATCTCAGAATCTGAGTCTCCGAGTCCCTAAGGACCTGGAGTTGGAAAGGGAAACCCCACGAGTAAGGTGTCTCCCGCTCTCGGAGAAGGTCCAGCAAGGGGCGCAGGGTCCTGCGTTTGGCAAGCGTGATAGGCGAAAGATCTGTAAGAAGCTGAATGGGCACCCCATTAAGGTCAATGGAAGCAGATTCTCTAGCTTTTGTCATTACATCGTCCTTTAGTTGGTAGAAATGAATCCTACAGATAATGTCTCTGGGACGTGCTGCGTCGTTCCGTTTGGGACCCAGGGATCTGTGTGCCCTATCTATCTCGATGTGTTTGTCTTGGGGTCTTTCTAACAGAGAGTTGAAGATACGTAGTAGGACAGGAGTAATGTCACGTGTGGCCACTGTCTCCGGAACACCCCTCAGCCTAATGTTGTTTCTTCTGTTCCGATTTTCTGCATCCTCCAGCATATCCAGCACGGTGTTGACATTCTGCTCATGCTGGTCTAATTGTTGTTACTGCTGCTTTACAAGAGAGGAGAGGTCAGCTACCTCCTGGACCACAGTGTGCATGGTGCTCTTGAGCCTAGCAGTGTCCTCCCTAAGGGGCCCAATCTCTGACCTGCAGACATTCTCCAGCCTCTGGATGTATCCCTCCATGTCATCTTTAGTGGGGAAAAACTGCATCCGTGTTCTGATATCGTGCAGATCGTCTGCTTGAGAAGGAGGGGGTTCAATAGTAATAGTGATTGGCGTGCACACCTAATGGATATGCTTGAGGTGCTAGTGTAGGAGGCCCTTGGGTCTCAATGTCATATAAAGTTTAAGGAACACTGCACACTCCAAAGTCTTTTCAAGGTGAAGACGTGTTTATTTTTAGTGCATAAAGACAATTTTGCGATAAGGCTGACGTTTCGACCACATCCCGTGATCTTTATCAAAGTATCGCTGTCTTTTTTAGAATTTGCACCTATGGGAACCACAGGACCTGTGCTGGCTAGTGGAGGATTTTTCTATCCTCTGGTAGTGGTTTCTTAGGCGCAGGAAGCGCTGGCAGAGCCCGGAGCGGGAGGGACATAATCCACCCATTGGGCTAAACCTTACCCTACAAGGGGACGCTCCTGGAGGCACAGACCGGAATAGACCTCCCTAATGAAGCATACACAATATATGCAATACTAAGAAACCACTACCAGAGGATAGAAAAATCCTCCACTAGCCAGCACAGGTCCTGTGGTTCCATAGGTGCAAATTCTAAAAAAGACAGCGATACTTTGATAAAGATCACGGGATGTGGTCGAAACGTCAGCCTTATCGCAAAATTGTCTTTATGCACTAAAAATAAACACGTCTTCACCTTGAAAAGACTTTGGAGTGTGCAGTGTTCCTTAAACTTTATATGAGAAGGAGGGGGGGCATCATGCAGGGAACTGGATGTGGACCCCTGGCTAGAGAAGCCAGCAGATTGGACTCCACAATAGTCATCTGGAGAGGCATGCTCACATTCAATGGTAAGGACAGGGGGCTCTCCAGAAGCATCAGGACCCAGCACAGGGGACTGTGGGGCTGCATTAGGATTTACTGTATGCATTTCTCCCTTGCTGGCTGTCAGCTCTGCAGCAGCGTCTCTCCCTCCATTTGTAGGGGAGGGGGAGTGAGGAGAGAGTCCATCCCGCCCCCTGTCCCCTATGATGGTGGCTTTCGTGCCCTTTCCAGCGCCCCCCCCTGGTTAGAAGGTACCTTGGGTGCCTTTGCAGGTGTTCCGGCAGCGCTTCTGGTATTCCTCCGGGCAGAGGGGTTAGGCGCCGGGTCTGAGCGAGCTTTAGGGGCTCTGGAGTGATCCTCTGCCCTGGTAGGAGCGGCGGCCATTGAGGCAGAGCAGGAGGAATGACAGCGGGCGCCTGTTGAGGGGAAAAACTCTGTAATGTCGGGTTTGCCAGGCATGTGAGGTGCTGGGGGTATTCTCTTCAACTCTGGGGGTCCACGCTCTCTGTAAAGTCCTTCGTTCCTGCGTATAATCGCCTATGATGGCAGTGGATGGGATCCAGGCACAGGAGCTCCCTTTAGGTGCTGCTGGTCTCAGCCATGCCCAGGCCACGCCTCTACAGAATGATTTTTGATACTCTCCCCATTAATTCCAGAAAGAGTGTGGCATGGCTTAGATGCAGAGGTTGTCATCCCACACAGTAGCAGGATAGGTATCTGATATCTGAACAGATATTTATCAATACATTGACTTTCTGATGATCTGAAACGCATTGAGGTTCTGTGAGTGATCAGATGAGTATTATGGGCAGATGCTGGATGAATCGAATTCAGGGGTGGGCAATTAATTTTCCCAAGGGGCCACACTGTTTCCCAAGGAGCTTGACTATTGTAGAGAGCTGAACTAACCGGCTACACTTAATTTTAATCACTTAATATAGAGCAGAATTAAATCTGTTGACTCGCTGCGGCGACTACATGTTTTGATAGGGCCTTGTGTATTGTTAACTGTAGCAGCCAATCAAGGCCATATAACTTACTACAGTCCATTACAGTAATTTGGGTCTGTAGGGCACCATTTATATCCATCACTGGACACAGACTAGTTTTTTTTCTTATAATGGAATGATAAATGCTGGTGTGAACTCAGCCTTACTTCGGTATTGGAAATCATCAAGATAAACAAAAATAAACTCTAAATCAACAAGTACTTACCAAATCAGCATCTAATCCATAAAGGCAGTGCCTTGTATTTGGATCATGATTTGGTTTTGTCTTCTCGGATCTTATAAACTCCATTATTTTATGTTCTCCTTCTCCTGGAGTCTGTAGATGAGAAAGAAAATAATAAGTGACAAGTATAGTACATTTGAAATTGTGATTATTTGATAAATGACGGAATTGTGGTAGTCCCAATGTATAGGCCCTGCAATGTCTCTAGTAAACGGACTGAACAGGAAAGGCATTGTTCCCACAAGGGCATCAGAGCAGAGGACCTCACACCATCAGGCTACTTCTAGAAGCAATAATTATTCCGCACAAAAGTAAACTGCCGAAAAACTTTTTTCACATGTATTGTGCACAAGAAATGGATGTTTGTCACTTTACATTTTCATCCCTGTCATACAAGATTGTGATTTTCAGCAGTGAGCTGCCAAATACAGCAAAACGCCCATACGTTCAGTTGCACGTTTTACGCAGCTTGTATCACATATTACAGTAGATGCTGTGCAGTAAAATACCCTATTTTTCAGACCATAAGATGCAATTTTTTCCCCCAAAATTGTTGGGGAATGTGGAGGTGCGTCTTATGATCTGGATATACGAATCTGTGCTGACTGTGGGGCTGTGCTGGTGGGAGCAGCGGCTCTGGAGCGGTGACCGGGAGGCTGGATCAGGCTGCAGAGACATACAGGTATATCTCCCTTAAAACTATTGAAAGCCTGGTTGACAGCCTTTCTCTCTCTTCCTGGATCAACCAGGGGGATTCACAAGATTACTGACCTTTATGATATGACAGGCTACCCAACTCGCCCTTTTTTCAGTATTTGCAGATACGTCACTTTTTAAAGGCCCACCAATCTTTTGTAGAGCTTTCCCCTCCCACTGACAGCCTGGTGCAGAGATTTTTCAAACCACATTCCTCGATTCCACACGACATATCTATTCTCTACCAATCGCTGCTAACTAGGGATGAGCGAGTATGCTCGGCGCTACTCGTTACTCGCACGAGTATACCGGTACTCGGGATGCTCGGCGAGCACCGACTACCGCCGAGATGCTCGGACTCCTCGCTAATAATTAGCAATCTGACACAAACACACAGCTCCCTTCAGTGCACACAGTGAGCTGGAACCTCACAGAGAGCAGATTGAGTGTTAGGGTCCCTCTGGGGGCCACAGCAAGGTGTTGTATGCTGCGACGATTTGAAAAAGCCCCCCCTCCCGCCCTTTCCCAGAAGTACTCGTTTTATAACCGGATGTCTGTGGGCGGAGCCTGTCACTAATTGACTTACATTGGGCTCGGTGCTCTGGCCGAGTACACGAGTATCTTGGGATGCTCGGCCAAGAGCATCAAGCACCCGAGCATTTTAGTGCTCGCTCATCTCTACTGCTAACCCAAAACTGCAATAGTAAGCTGCTTTTTATGACAAACTGGGAGGCCATTCTCTCTTTTTCTTCATCACCTAAGGATTGGTACAATGCTATCGCACTCTCCTCCAAGTTTTCCTCATGTATCAATCACATGGAGCAGATGAAAAACATTCTCTGAACCATCATTGGGGGACATAGGACCATGGGTTATACTGCTATCTCTAGTAGGCTGACACTAAGTGATTACAAAATGGATCAGCTCCGCCCCTGCAGTATACACCCCCTGGCTGGGCCAGGCCCCGACCAGTTTAGTGACCAAGTAGTAGGAGAATAGATATAAACAATGGAGTGCAGCCAAAGTTAATATGCAAACTCAAAAACCAGAACACCCCCCTAATTGGGCAACAGAGTGGGTGCTGTGTCCCCCAATGATGGCTCAGAGAAATGGATTTTACGGTGAGTACACACAAAAATCCCCTTTTCTCTTTCGCCTCATTGGGAGACACAGGACCATGGGACGTCCCAAAGCAGTCCCTGGGTGGGAAAATATAACACGCAACCCAAGGAATGAGACGCTACTGTACATTAAAAGTCACCTACGTGGAAAGGTGCGCCACTGCCACCTAAAGCACACGTCTACCAAGACTGGCATCTGCGGAGCCCTGGGTATGAACCCATAGTGTTTCACAAAGGTATGTAGGCTGGACCAGGCAGCCGCCTTACACACCTGTTCTGGTGATGCCTGGTGCCGAATAGCCTAGGATGCTCCCACCATGCGAGTGCTCTTAGGCCGCTAGAAATGGGCACGTTCCTCAGCCCATGCGCTTCTTGGATGGTAGAACGTATCTACCTAGCCAAAGTGGCCTCAGACACTGCCATGCCCTTACTATGACTTTTCAGAAGGACGGATAGATTTCCGCCTTACGGAAAGGGGCTGTTCTCGAAACATAGTATCTAAGGGCTCTCCACAAGATCCAGGGTATGCAGAGTCTTCTCCACACGGTGCATCGGAGCCAGACAGAATGATGGAAGGATGATATCTTCGTTGAGGTGGAAGGAGGAGTCCACCTTTGGAAGAAAAGACGGAACTGGGTGCAGCAGCACCTTATCCTGAAGAAAAGAAGGGAATGGCTCTTGGCAAGCGAGCACCGCCATTACCGAAACACGTCGGTTAGACGTGATTGCCACAAAGACACAAAGAAAACCACCTTCAAAGGCAGGAGAGTGAGAGAGTGACCTCTTAGAGGCTCAAAGGCCGGTCTCTGGAGTGCGTCCAGGACCAATTAAAGGTCCCATGATTCTAGTGGTCTTCGGTAAGGGGGAATCAACCAAGACACCCCTTGAATGAAGGTCCTAACTTGAGGACGTGTCGCAAGTCTGCGTTGGTAAAGGAACAAAAGAGCTGAAATCTGGCCTTCTAGGGAGCCGAGGGCTAACCCAGAATCTAGTCCCGACTGTAGAAAATTCAGGCCCATCGGGACTGAGAAAGTAAGAGCGGGGGTGCCCAGGGGCCTTGCACCATGAAAAGAACATTTTCCACGTACGATGGTAGATATATGCAGAAGCTGGTTCTCGAGCTCTAATAATGGTACCGATGACGTCAGGTGAAAAACCAGTCTGAGTCAGAACCCAGGTCTCTACGGCAGCGCCATCAAATTCAGGGTCCTCGAACCCTGGTGGCAAATCGAATCTTGAGTTAGTAGGTCCGGGCGATCCGGTAAGCGCCAGAGAGCGTCTGCGACTAGCTGGACGAGGTCGGTGTACCAGGCACACCCGGGCCAGTCTGGAGCTATGAGGATGACTGGAACTAGTTCTGATTTTATTATTCTCAATACCTTCGGAATTAATGGTAAAAAAATATACGGGAGACGGAACTGGCTCCACGATTGCATCGGCGCGTCCACTCCAAATGAAGTTGGGTCGTGAAAACGGGCCATGAAAGCGGGACCTTGGCGTTCAGTCGAGAAGCCATTAGGTCTAAGACCGGTATCCCCCAGCGGCAGCAAATTTGTTGGAACACTTCCATGTGCAGGGACCATTCTCCTGCGGCAAGTCCCTGGCGACTGAGAAAGTCCGCCGCACAATTGTCTACTCCTGGAATGTGCACTGCCGAGATGACGGACCCGGTCGCTCTGCCCAGTTGAGAATATGTTCTACCTCACTGAGGGCCGCCCTGCTGTGGGTGCCACCCTGATGATTGATGTAGGCAACTGCCGTCGCGTTGTCCGATTGGACACTGATGTGACGGCCTGCCAGGAGTCTGCGGAAACATCGTAGGTACAGGGCTATGGCCCTCATCTCCAGCAGGTTGATTGGAAGAGCTGATTCCTGTGTGGACCAGCGACCCTGGGCAGTATGAAGACGATTGGCGTCAGTGGTGGACTGCCCAATCGACCGGAAGGAAGGACAGTCCCCTGAATGGAGATGCCAGACGGGTCCACCAACGTAGTGACCTCTTGACCAAAGGAGTAAGGGAGAAAACCCTGTTCAGTGAGAAGGGATTCCTGTCCCAAGTCGTCAGGAGAGCCATCTGTAGCGGGTGAAGGTGAAACTGAGCAAATGGGACTGCTTCTATTGCCGCCACCATTTTGCCCAGAACCTTCATCCAGTAACTGATGGGAGTGCTGGGAAGGTTGGAGCAGGGTGCATATTCCCCGACGTAGGGCTTCCGCTTTGTCTCGAGGGAGAGTGACCAGCCCTCGAGATGTGTTAAACTATGCCCAGGAAGGTGATAGACTGGGCAGGAATTGGAGAGGATTTTTTGAGATTGACTAGCCAACCCTGTCACGAAAGAGTGTCTATGGTTATCTGGACACTCTCATTGCAGGCTAGGAAGGAGGGGGCTTTGACGAGGGGGACGACTACTCCCCTGGAGTGAAGGATGGTCATGGCAGCAGCCATGACCCTCGTGAATACCCTTGGTGCCGTAGTGAGACCGAAGGACAATGCAACGAATTGGAAGTGCTCCTCGTGGACCACGAACCGTAGAAATTGTTGATGTGCCTGAGCTATGGGGATGTGAAGGTACATGTCCCTTATGTCTATAGAGGTGAGAAACTCTCCTTCCTCCATAGGATGATGGAACGCAGGGACTCCATCCTGAAACGACGGACAGCGACGTATCTGTTTAGAGGTTTCCGGTCCAGGATGGGTCGTACCGAACTGTCCTTCTTGGGAACAACAAAGAGGTTTAAATAAAAACCTTTGAAATGTTCAGAGTCCGGTATGGGAATGGTTACCCCCGCCAGTTGAAGCGATGATATTGCATGGAAAAGGCGCAGGCTCGTTCTGCCGACTTCGGAGGATTGGAGGGAAAGAAACGGTTTGGCGGCAGGACATGAATTCTATGTAGTAACCAGAAGACACGAGATCTTCGACCCATCTGTCGCCGGTGGTGGACTGCCAGACGCGACAGAATAAATGTAGGTGATCGCCGACAGCAGGAGTGCCTTCCGGGGATGAGTGCGAGTCATTTAGAGGGGAAGAGATTGGATCTGGATCCTTTGGATCTAGATTGTTTTGGCCTGGTTTGCCAGCTCTGATTCGACTTGTATGATTGAGTGCCCTCTTCGTACGCGGAGAGCAGCCTATGAATATAGATGCTCGAGAGGATATTCAGCCGAAAGAGGAACGAAAGGGACGAAAACGTGGTTGTGGTCTTGTGAAAGAAGGGCGTCTCGGTTTGTGCTGGGACAGTGAGGTACTTTTGCCTCCGGTCGCGTCCAAGATGAGTTTATCTGACAGTTTGCTGAAAAGTCGCCCGCTTTGATAAGGGAGGCTGGTTACGGACTTTTTTGATGCTGAATCCGCCCGCCATTGCCTGAGCCAAAGGGTTCTGCGAATGGTAATCGCAATAGAAGCTGCGAGAGCAGCACAAGTTGCCGAGTCCAGAAAAACGTGGATTAAGTATTCTCTGACCATAGTGATTAGAAATGTCAGATCCACCAGCTCTGGGTCTGTATGTTTTATGGATTTTGGAAAGTTTTCGCCCAAAGCATAAATGCCTTGGACACCCAGACCGAGTCAAACAAGGGTGACAGAGCTAAACCCGCTGCTTCAAAAACTGAGTGGGCTAGATGCTCAACCTGCCTGTCTGCTAGGTCTTTAATAGAAGACCCATCCGGCAAGGACAATATAGTCTTTGCCGCTAGGTGGGAGACTGGGGGAGGGGGTCGATCGACGGTGAATATGCCCAATATTTAGTGAGGGCTGGAGGAAAAGTATAGCGAGTCTCAATGGGTTTGCGACCCCTAAACCGTATATCCGGTCTTTCCCGTTGTTTGGACAAACTGTCCCGGAACTCAGGGTGGTCAGCAAAAAAATTTTGCGGACGCTTCGCTCTCTTAAATGAGACAGTATGTCCGGGGTCGTAGTCATAGGCTCGTCCACTTTAAGCGTTTGATTAACTGCTGATACCAGGTCATCACCCATGGCCTGAGTCTAAGGGGATTCTAGATCAAAGAGGTCGTCCGTGTTTGACTCAGAGTCTAGTTCATGAGGCTCAACCGATGTAGGGGAGTCAGGTCTCGAGTCCCATGAGGGAGAGGCGTGAGAGCCATGAGAAGAAAGGGGTGACTCGTTTTTGTGAGACCTTTTCTTAGTTGCTTCTGTGATGGCCGGACGTGGCCTGCCCCTGGCTGATGTGGGCTCCCGAGTAGGGTCATGTGCCTGTGCACTATCCTGGTAAGATGTGCTGGCCGGGAGATGGTGCTGCATAGCCTGGACCACGGAATTAGACAGCTTTTCCATGGATTGGGAGAGGAATAGTGCCCAATCTGGTGGGCTCGGAGCACTAGTTGCTCGGCATCAGCTGAGGGCTCCTGGGCTTCTGCGGGGTGCAGTTCAGGCAGTGTGGTGTGGTGTGGTGTGACCACGTGGAAGGGCCAGGTGGCAGGTGACGCAGGAGGTATAAAATACCGTATGGGACTTAGTACGTTTCTTTGAGTTTAGGAGGTCTGCATTTTAAACAAGGAAGAAAAAAGTGGCACTCTGGCTAGAATCAAGTTAATCAGGCTTTATGTGAGGATATACAGGGGTGACTAAGCTAAGCTGAGCTGCGGGTGAGGGCTGACCTGTATGGATGGGTGGATGGGCTCTAGAGCCCTGCAGCCTGGGGGTCCGCTCTTACCAGAAAGGAGGAGACCCCCTCCTAAGCAGCCCAATAGTCCTGTGCCCCGAAGTGTGGAGAGATGCCAGCGGTCCAAATGGTCCAGTGCCCTGCTGCTGTGCTGTATTCCGGATTAAGGACAGAAAAGCGTGTTTTTTTTGGCTCCTTCGTGCAGGAGATGCGGGAAAACAGTGGGCGTGACATGACAGTGGAGGCCAGATTCTCCCCTGATGCGACATCACATTGGGGGCGTGTGTGGGAATGCCGCATTATCAAAGCGGCGGGCCGAAGGCGGGAACTGGGGCTAGGCCGAAGCTATGGTCTAAATATATGGCCGCAGCCGGTGAAGTGCTGGGGGAAGTGCGGATCGGCGGTGGGAAACAATCGGCCGGCGGGTGAGGAGAGGAATCTGGGGGTCCCATATGCCAGGTGGGGATGTGAAATTAGGGAGCTCTCCGCTGTATAGACGCTGGCGCCGGGGGTGACACCGGGACCCGTCTTACCCTGCAGGGTATGTCCACCACCATGGGTCCTGTGCTTAGGCCGTGGGGTCAGTAGGTCCGGGTGTGCTTAGGACTTGGGGTCAGTAGAGCTGCAGCCAGCTGTCCATGTCTCCTTGCAGCGCTGTCTGCAAACCCAGGATCTGTGTGAGAGAGGCTGGGGAGTATGCTGCTATCTCTAGGCTGTGCTCCATATGCCTGCGACTCAGGCCCCGTTCACAGAAGGATGAGGAGGTCCATAATGTCCCGCAAGGCTGGGATGAGGGATGTACGCCAGGTGCGGAGGGGGATACGGGGAGGTGACACTCCGCGTGCACTTCTGTTGATGGCTGGGAAATCGGAGCCCTTAGGGGAACCGTCGCTCTTGAACGTCCATAATAATAAAAAATGGTGTATCCCCTCGAGCTCTAACGTAGCAGAAGGGAATTCGTGGAGGCAACACTCCACGGTCCTGACTGTTGGTGGCTGGGAAAGCGACACCCGTCTAAAATCTTCATATTTACAAAATAACAATAAAAATTTAAATAGAAAAAGATGTGGGTCTGTACACCACATCTGCCTCCTACAGACACTAAGCTTAAACTGGTCGGGGCCTGGTCCAGCCAGGGGGTGCATACTTCAGGGGAAGAGCTGATCTATTTTTTTTTTTTTTTTTAGAATTCACTTGGTGTCAGCCTCCTAGAGATAGCAGCATAACCCATGGTCCTGTGTCCCCCAATGAGGCGAAAGAGAAAGAACAAACACGCTCATTATTTTGAAAATGCAGCAAAACCTGGTTTTGCAGGTTTCAGTTTCTGCAAAGAAATTAAACCAATGTGTGTGAACAGTTTTTCCCTGGTTTTGCTGAGAAACAAAAATGCAGGTTTAGATTAGTGTAAAACAGAGGTAAAACCTGAGCACAAAAATGCAGTAAAAAGCAGTGTGTGAACATAGCCTTACTAATCTCTGACAGTGAGCAGCTGCAGGAAGGATACAAGTTTCATTTTCTCCCTGTAGCCACTCTTCCAGTAAAGCAGGCAGGGAGGTTTTCAGTGCCATTTACCGGCAGATAAATTATATATCTCTATGTAAGCATTCTAGACATGAAAGTTACCCCTTAAAAACACACAAGGATATTTTCATATTTGTAGGTAAGCAGAAATTCAGCAGATCCTAAATAACAGTGCAGACTATGCAAACGCAGTAACAATCTTCATTTTTTGTAGTTTAAGCAAAAAATCTAATTGAAATCAATGTGTAGCAAACTAACCTCATGACCAGACAGGTAGATGTCTACTCCTTGCCAGGACTTGTCTGTGGAGATTTTCATATTTACAAAATACTTCAGATGTTCATGGAGACGAACCATGAACTCAGTACCTAAAATATACAGGGAGAGAGTAGTCAATATATGCACGAACACCAGACTGCAAGACAAGTGACAGATTTAGACAATTAGGTTTCCCAAAAGATAAACATGCTCAGTTTCATGTCCAGTAAGGTTTGCTGCCTCTCGTTTAGTATACTTTCCGGGCAGAAACACCTGTGCAGTATAATTGTTCTAGTCAGGACTAGCAGACAATTGATGGAGAATGTATTCCTGTATAGCCAGACATCGGCACCCTCTGAGCTCATATACCGTATATTAGGGCTGGGCGATTTTGGAAAAAATCAAAATCTCGATTTTATTTAAACCTATGGACGATTTTCGATTTAAATCTCGATTTTTTTTTCTATTTTTTTTTTTTTTGCTTTTCTTTGATGAATAAAGAGGGGGCCCCCGTGACAGAGGAGAGGAGGGTAACTGAGGGAAGCGTCCTGCTTCCCTTGGGTGTTCCCACCCCTCCTCTTGTCTGCAGCCCAGGCTCTTACCCTAGCCCTAGCCCTAGCCCTAACCCTAACACTAACCCTAGCCCTAACACTAGCCCTAGGAGCCCTAGTGTACAGTATATATAGAACACTCAATATAGGTGGCAGTGCCTGCACACAGTGTACACTATATATAGAACATAACACTACATATTATAACATAACATTATATGTAGCAGCCGGTCCGCACACACTGCACGGCCTCTGGCTTCCGGGTGTCAGGCTGCAGTAGAATAGTGCTGGGGCCTAGTACATGGCGGCTCGTCCCCAGCCTCAGATAGACAACTCCCGCCACAGCCTGCTGCTCACCCTCCTGCACCCTCCGCAGCCTGCTGCTCACCCTCCTGCACCCTCCGCAGCCTGCTGCTCACCCTCCTGCACCCTCCGCAGCACCCTCCTGCACCCTCCGCAGCCTGCTGCTCACCCTCCTGCACCCTCCGCAGCCTGCTGCTCACCCTCCTGCACCCTCCGCAGCCTGCTGCTCACCCTCCTGCACCCTCCGCAGCACCCTCCTGCACCCTCCGCAGCACCCTCCGCTGCAGCTCTGAGGAGCAGGAGTTGTTAATGCTGTGAGCTGGAGCTCTGAGGAGCAGGAGGGGTTAATGCTGTGAGCGCAGCTCTGCAGTACAGGAAGGGTTAATGCTATGAGTGCAGCTCTGAGGTGCAGGAGGGGTTAATGCTGTGAGCGCAGCTCTGAGGTGCATGAGGGGTTAATGAATGCTGTGAGTGCAGCTCTGCAGTACAGGAGGGGTTAATGCTGTGAGCGCAGCTCTGAGGATCAGGTGGGGTTAATGCGGCTCTGCAGTACAGGAAGGGTTAATGCTATGAGTGCAGCTCTGCAGTAGTACAGGAGGGTTAATGCTGTGAGTTGCAGCTCTGAGAATCAGGAGGGGTTACTGCTGTGAGTGCAGCTCTGAGGATCAGGAGGGGTTAATGCTGTGAGTGCAGCTCTGCAGTAGTACAGGAGGGTTAATGCTGTGAGTTGCAGCTCTGAGAATCAGGAGGGGTTAATGCTGTGAGTGCAGCTCTGAGGATCAGGAGGGGTTAATGCTGTGAGTGCAGCTCTGAGGATCAGGAGGGGTTAATGCTGTGAGTGCAGCTCTGCAGTAGTACAGGAGGGTTAATGCTGTGAGTTGCAGCTCTGAGAATCAGGAGGGGTTAATGCTGTGAGTGCAGCTCTGAGGATCAGGAGGGGTTAATGCTGTGAGTGCAGCTCTGCAGTAGTACAGGAGGGGTTAATGCTGTGAGTTGCAGCTCTGAGAATCAGGAGGGGTTAATGCTGTGAGTGCAGCTCTGAGGATCAGGAGGGGTTAATGCTGTGAGTGCAGCTCTGCAGTAGTACAGGAGGGGTTAATGCTGTGAGTTGCAGCTCTGCAGTACTAGAGATGGCTATGTCGGGCGTGCAGCCGGCTCCATGCTGGGAGGATGCAGGATGTGCCCGGCAGGACTCGCCATAGCCCGCCCCTCAGACCACGCTTCTCCCCGGCTGTGCTCCGCCCCCACAGCCCGGTAATGAGCCCCGGTGTACCGTCACTTGCTCCCGGCCGGGGCTCCGCACTGTGCGGCTGACAACTCACCTCACCAGCCGGCTCCATGCTGGGAGCAGTAGTCCCCCCAGGATGTGCCCGGCAGGACTCGCCATAGCCGCCCCTCAGACCACGCTTCTCCCCGGCTGTGCTCCGCCCCCACAGCCCGGTAATGAGCCCCGGTGTACCGTCACTTGTTCCCGGCCGGGGACAACTCGCCTCACCAGCGGCTGCAGCAGGGGCGGGGGGGGCACTGACAGCACTTCTACCCCCCTCCCCCCAGGACATCTCCCGCCGCTGTAGCAGGGGCTGGGCTCTGACAGCACCCCCTCCCCTCGGCAGTGGCCGCGGGTATAACCGCTAGGAAGCCACTACTAGCCGCCCGGATCTTTTAAACAGCGCTCCGGCGGCCATTTTAAATCGAATTACACGATTGTTAACAAAACTACAATCGCGGACACAGCAGGGGGCGAATTAATCGAATTAATTCGATTAATCGCCCAGCCCTACCGTATATACTCGTGTATAAGCCGACCCGTGTATAAGCTGACCCCCCTACTTTTGCCCCCAAAATCTGGGAAAACCTATTGACTCGTGTATAAGCCGAGGGTGGACCCCAGCACAGGTATACAGCCCCCAGCAGTGTGGTATACAGCCCCCAGCAGTGTGGTATACAGCAGCCTCCCCAGTGGTATATACAGGCCCCAGCAGTGTTACAGCAGCAGCCCCAGTGGTAGTATACAGCAGCCCCAGAGGTATATACCGCAGCAGCCCAGAGGTAGTATACAGCAGCCCCAGAGGTAGTATACAGCAGCCCCAGAGGTAGTATACAGCAGCCCCAGAGGTAGTATACAGCAGCCCCAGAGGTAGTATACAGCAGCCCCAGTGGTAGTATACAGCAGCCCCAGAGGTAGTATACAGCAGCCCCAGAGGTAGTATACAGCAGCCCCAGAGGTAGTATACAGCAGCCCCAGTGGTAGTATACAGCAGCCCCAGTGGTAGTATACAGCAGCCCCAGTGATAGTATACAGCAGCCCCAGTGGTAGTATACAGCAGCCCCAGAGGTAGTATACAGCAGCCCCAGAGGTAGTATACAGCAGCCCCAGAGGTAGTATACAGCAGCCCCAGAGGTAGTATACAGCAGCCCCAGAGGTAGTATACAGCAGCCCCAGAGGTAGTATACAGCAGCCCCAGAGGTAGTATACAGCAGCCCCAGAGGTAGTATACAGCAGCCCCAGAGGTAGTATACAGCAGCCCCAGAGGTAGTATACAGCAGCCCCAGAGGTAGTATACAGCAGCCCCAGTGGTAGTATACAGCAGCCCCAGTGGTAGTATACAGCAGCCCCAGAGGTAGTATACAGCAGCCCCAGAGGTAGTATACAGCAGCCCCAGAGGTAGTATACAGCAGCCCCAGAGGTAGTATACAGCAGCCCCAGTGGTAGTATACAGCAGCCCCAGTGATAGTATACAGCAGCCCCAGTGGTAGTATACAGCAGCCCCAGTGGTAGTATACAGCAGCCCCAGTGGTAGTATACAGCAGCCCCAGTGGTAGTATACAGCAGCCCCAGTGGTAGTATACAGCAGCCCCAGTGGTAGTATACAGCAGCCCCAGTGGTAGTATACAGCAGCCCCAGGGGTAGTGTACAGCAGCCCCAGGGGTAGTGTACAGCAGCCCCAGGGGTAGTGTACAGCAGCCCCAGGGGTAGTGTACAGCAGCCCCAGGGGTAGTGTACAGCAGCCCCAGTGGTAGTATACAGCAGCCCCAGTGGTAGTATACAGCAGCCCCAGCGGTAGTATACAGCAGCTCCAGCGGTAGTAAACACGCAGCCCCAGCGGTAGTATACAGCAGCCCCAGCGGTAGTATACAGCAGCCCCAGCGGTAGTATACAGCAGCCCCAGCGGTAGTATACAGCAGCCCCAGTGGTAGTATACAGCAGCCCCAGTGGTAGTATACAGCAGCCCCAGCGGTAGTATACAGCAGCTCCAGCGGTAGTAAACACGCAGCCCCAGCGGTAGTATACAGCAGCCCCAGCGGTAGTATACAGCAGCCCCAGGGGTAGTATACAGCAGCAGCCCCAGGGGTAGTATATAGCAGCTCCAGTGGTAGTAAACACGCAGCTCCAGAGGTATATACAGCAGCCCCAGAGGTATATACAGCAGCCCCAGTGGTAGTATACAGCAGCCCCAGTGGTAGTATACAGCAGCAGCCCCAGTGGTAGTATACAGCAGCAGCCCCAGTGGTAGTATACAGCAGCAGCCCCAGTGGTATATACAGCAGCAGCCCCAGTGGTTATATACAGCAGCAGCCCCAGTGGTAGTAAACATGCAGCCCCAGTGGTAGTATACACGCAGCCCCAGTGGTAGTATACACGCAGCCCCAGAGGTATACAGCCCCCCCCCCCCCCCCATCAGTATCCAGGGCCCCTCCCCCTTGCTCCGCAAACCTGTAAAGTAAAATCATTATACTTATCACTGTCCTGTCACCGCCGTCCCCGCCGCTGCCGACATCGCGCTCCTCCGTCTTCCAGCTTCCTCTGGTCGGCGCAGGCAATGACGTCATTGCCTGCGCCGACAGGAAGCCGGAAGAAGACGGATGAAGCCGGAGGAGTGCGATGTCGGCAGCGGCGGGGACGGCGCCGACAGGACAGTGATAAGTATAATGATTTTACTTTACAGGTTTGCAGAGAAAGGGGGGGGGGCCCTGGATACTGATGGGCGGCGGGCGGGCGGCCCCACGTTGGTTGGTATACTCGCGTATAAGCCGAGGGGGACTTTTCAGCCCAATTTTTGGGCTGAAAAACTCGGCTTATACGCGAGTATATACGGTACATCAATAAATTCAATATACAGTAAAGGTTTAATAGTGAACTTACAATGGCTAACAAGACCTCATGCTTTACACAGTATGTTACTGGGCAGAATGGACACAATAAGTTCACAGCAATGTGGGGTGTAATACCGTTCTATTGTGATTAATAAATTAATATAAACTAAAAGTTTGTGTGATATTTGAAAATAAAGGTAACAAACTTTCAGTTTATATTAATTTATTATTCATGGTAGCGCAGTATTAGAGCCCACTTCTTTTTCTTCTTACATTGGAATCTTACCTGGCGTGGACTGCTACAAGCTAGTGATTCAGACACCAGTAGATATCATATGCAATCAAAGTGGTTGTGACTCTCACAACCTCTCTAGGCGAGTGACACCATCCTCCCTTCTGTTTATTTGTATGCACCGATAAACCCTATTGTGCACATGTATTCTTTTCCAGTTTTTTGCACACTGACAAGTCCTAGCAGATGATCAAATGAGCATTGAACCAGACACAACCTAACAGCTGAAAACCGTGGTGTGAAGCCAGCCTTAGGCTGGTTTCACACTTGCGTTGCGTCCTGACCAGGACAAAAAAGGTGCATTTGCATCCACTAACACATGTAAAAAAAAACATGCCAGCACAGCATGGCACGAGATCAGGCAAGAAAATCACTACGGTATGATCAATTTTTCCATGCGTTTTTGTCCTGATCAGTCCTTGCATTTTCCAACAGCGATTACATTTTGACCAGGAATTTGTAGTATCGTAGCGCAGGGAGAGGCAGAGAGCGCAGGGAGAGGCAGAGAGCGCAGGGAGAGGCAGAGAGCGCAGGAGGAGGCAGAGAGCGCAGGGAGAGGCAGAGAGCGCAGGGAGAGGCAGAGAGCGCAGGGAGAGGCAGAGAGCGCAGGGAGAGGCAGAGAGCGCAAGATTGATATCAATTCGTCGTATTGACGCATTGTGCTGCATCCGGACGCATCACAATTTTTACAGCAACCCAAATTTGCAACATGATGTGGCCGGCGGGTAGCGCTAAACAATTCACTCGTTTGCATCCGTCTAAAACCTGATGCCACCTGATTTCCCTGCGGCCCCATTTTAAGTATGGAACGCATACCTGATCAGGATCTCTCAGAATTTCAACGGATACAGACGCAAGCCAAAAAAATGCAGGTGTTTTTATTATGCGATTTCTGGAGGCATTTGGTCACTCAGGAGTTTATTTAAGAGTATCAGACTACAGGAGACTGAATACAAACGCACATTACAATTCTCAGATTTGTATTTGTTAAATATTTAGAAAACCATAAATTATTTTCTTTACACTTAAAAATTACCACAGTTACTACTGTATGTTGGTTTAGAACATAACATACGTTGAAGTTTGTGGGTGTATGCAAGTTTGTGCACTGTATATATTATAGATGTTTGAGATAAAGACTGTATATGAATAATAAAATAATATGCACTTGTGTTACAGGAGAAGGGAAAAAAAAAAAAAAGATTTTGGGTGCTCATAAAACGTCTCTCTCAGGGCTTTCATTGGGGGACACAGGAAACCATGGGTGTATGCTGCTGCTGCTAGGAAACTGAAATTAGGTAAGAAAAAAGTTAGCTCTTCCTCAGTAGGATACACCCAACAACCGGAGCCAAGCTGGTCACTTTGTGTGAAAGTGGTAGGAGAACAACCGAAAACAAAACAGAGATTGGGCCAAAAATGACACTAAGAAGAGCAGGTGTCCCCAATGAAGACACAGAGACTTTATAGTAGGTTTCCAAAATCTTTTTATCACTTCACTGTGGATTTAGGAAACCATGGGAAGTCCTAAAGCTTGATAAGCCCTGAGACAGCGGAGTTCCAGATGAAGAAGGAAAATGCTTGAGAGAAGTTATATTGCTCAACACCTAAGAAAGAAGAAAAAGGTGAAAACTCTTCTATTAAGAGGGTAAGAATAGGGAATGACTGACCCACTGAGATGAACAAAAAACTGTGTGTTCTAAGATACTTGAAGAAGACTCTCGGCACGCTCTGAAGAGGAGATCCCTGACACCTGTGGGATTTGAGGAAGAAGAAACACAGATCCTCGTATTGTACTGGATGGCTTTACCACTGGCTTCAAACTTATAAAGACACTAGGAGGAGGGCTAAAGAGTAACTCCATGAGCTGACAGACTCAAGGATCTTAAGTGGTGTAGAAAAGTAATGAGGAAAGACACGTACAAGACGGAAGAATTGAAGCTGCTGCAGATCCTGTGGAGGGTATCCCCTATAGCAGTCTCTCCATCCTGAAAGGTGTAGAGGGACACACTAGTCTGAAAACTTGAGAATCAGAGGGGGAAATCTGTACTATCCTACAACTGGAACAATAAGGGATGAGAATGGAAATATGAAGATGTCTACTAGCGTATTGGACAAAACTGGCAAAGGGGCTACACCGAAGACCTTTGTCCATTAGGGTCAGACAGGCAATGGTCTGAAAGGGAAGAAGACAATTAATTCTCTAGATTCAGAACGGTTATTGAAATTACTGCTATTGCTGAAAAGATTAGCAGAGCTGTTGCAGATTATCAAAATTACAGCAAGATGTCCAATGAGTTACACACGGCTGGAATCAGGGTCTCTGCTCTTTATGCTTTTCTCAGACAGGGCACCAAAGACCCAATGACAGACTTTTTAAAGCAACACTCCAGCGTTGTTATTTCTTTCAATGCTGGAGTGACGTTTAAATGTAAGCCCCCTGCCCTCTGTATTAAACTCACCTGTCACGGCACCATCTTGTGCCCACAAATCCTGACAGGCCTAAAATAACAGTCAGAATGAGGCTCTCAGAGATACATTGAGTGGTGACATCTGGCGCGCACCATGCAAAACTGGAGCTGCTGGCAGGTCACAAATAGTCTGAGACCGACCTTGGCATCACTGGAAAAAAGAGAATTTTGTTTACTTACCGTAAATTCTTTTTCTTCTAGCTCCTAATTAGGAGACCCAGACAATTGGGTGTATAGCTTCCGCCTCCGAAGGACACACAAAGTACTACACTTAAAACAAAAAGTGTAGCCCCTCCCCTACTGCCTATACACCCCTTACAGGAGAAATCCCATCAGTTCGGTGCATAAGCAGGAAGGAGGAAGAAAACCCACACCAAAATAAAAAATCCGGCCGAAAATATCGGACAACCAATCAACATAAGCGACATGTGTAACACCAGCCACTGAACAGAAAACAAAGCCCAGAAAGGCAACAGGGTAGGTGCTGGGTCTCCCAATTAGAAGCTAGAAGAAAAAGAATTTATGGTAAGTAAACAAAATTCTCTTTTTCTTATTCGCTCCATTGGGAGACCCAGACAATTGGCATGTCCAAAAGCGATCCCTGGGTGGGAAAAGACCCAAAACGTGGCACCGATCATAGGTGAGCGACCGCCACCTGAAGGATCCGTCTGCCCACACTAGCGTCTGCCGAAGTGTACGCATAAACTTGATAATGTTTCGTGAAGGTGTGTAGGCTGGACCAAGTCGCCGCCTAACACACCTGTTGTGCTGTAGCCTGGTGACGTAAAGCCCACGAGGCACCCACAGCTCTTGTCGAATGCGCCTTAATCCCCGAAGGTAGAGGCGTTCCAGAGGAAAGGAAGGCCTCCTGGATAGAAGCCTTGATCCCCCGAGCCAAGGAAGACTTGGAGGCCGGCGATCCTTTCTGGCGTGTCATGAGAACGAACAGGGAATCCGTGCGGCGAAAAGAGGCCGTGCGGGAGACATAAATCCTGACAGCCCTGACCAGATCCAAAGTATGCAGAGACTTCTCATACTGGTGAACAGGATTAGGACAAAAAGACGGCAGGACAATGTCTTGATTAAGGTGGAATGGAGAAAGCACCTTGGGTAAGAACTTAGCCACAGGTCGGAGCACCACTTTATCCTGGTGAACCTCCAGGAACGGGGACTTGCACGACAGGGCTGCCAGTTCAGAAACCCTCCGAAGAGAGGTAATAGCTACCAGAAAGGCAACTGGGAAAGTCTAGAGAGGGACACCTCCCTTAGCGGTTCGAAGGGCGACTTCTGTAACGCCGCAAGGACCAGGTTAAGGTCCCAGGGGTCTTGAGGGCGTCTGTGGGGAGGAACGATGTGACTTGCCCCTTGCACAAAAGTCTTCACCTGAGGAAGGTTAGCCAGACGTTTATTGAACAGTACTGAAAGTGCGGAGATTTGCCCCTTGAGGGAGCCGAGAGCCAAACCCTTATCTAATCCTGATTGCAGGAAGGCAAGAAGGGTCGGAAGAGAGAAAGGCCAAGGAGAGATTCCCTTGAGACAGCACCAGGAAAAGAAGATCTTCCAAACCCTGCGGTATATCTTTGCAGACGCCGGTTTCCTGGCTTGTCTCATGGTGGCGGCGACTTCAGGAGAAAACCCGAAAGACGTCAGCAACCAGTCTTCAAGGGCCACAAAGTCAGGCTGAGGGCCGTGGAATTGTGGTGGAAGAACGGACCTTGAGACAAGAGGTCTGGACGGGCCGGGAGCTTCCACGGATCCCCCACCGCGAGCTGTAACAGGTCCGTGTACCAGGCCCTCCTGGGCCAGTCTGGGAGTGATGAGCAGGGCTTGCCGACATTCCGCCCTGAGTTTCCGTAGGACCCTGGGCAACAGAGGCAAGGGAGGAAACACCTAGGGAAGGCGAAACTAGGACTAGTCTTGAACCAGAGCGTCCGCCCCCAAAGCCTGGCGATCCCGGGAGCTTGACATGAAGACAGGAACCTTGTGGTTCAACCAAGAGGCCATCAAGTCCACGTCTGGAGTTCCCCATCGGTCGCAGATGTTCTGAAAGACGTCTGGGTGGAGGGCCCATTCGCCCGCGTCCATGCCTTATCGACTCAGGTAGTCGGCCTCCCAATTGTCCACCCCGAGGATGTGGATCGCCGAGATGGACGAGTCGTTGTCTTCGACCCACTGAAGGATACGTTGGACTTCCGACAATGCCTGAGAGCTTCGAGAGCCTTCCTGGTGGTTGATATAAGCGACCGCGGTCGCGTTGTCGGACTGTATCCGAAAATGATTCCCCACCAGGAATCTCTGAAAGGCCAGTAAAGACAAAGTAAATGGCCCGAATCTCAAGGACATTGATCTGTAGAGTGGATTCCTGCTCCGTCCAAGTGCCCTGAGCCCTGTGGTGGAGAAACACGGCGCCCCAGCCCAGGAGGCTGGCGTCGTGGTCACTACTAACCAAGAGGGGGCAGAAAGGATCTCCCTCGTGACAGACATGGGAAGCAGCCACCAGTGGAGTGATTCTTTCGTTGACAGCGACAGAGATGTGCCTGTCGAGAGATGAGGGAGTCTTGTCCCAACAGCGAAGTACCTGCAATTGCAGCGGACGCAGGTGAAATTGCGCAAAAGGTACTGCTTCTATGGCAGTTACCATCTTTCCCCAGAGTGTGCATCAGACGTCTGATGGAGACTGAACTCGACTGAAGAAGGGACTGAACTTCCTCTTGAATCGACACCTGCTTGCTCAAGGGCAGAATAACCAGAGACGGGGTGGTGTGAAACTCCATGCCCAGATACGTTAGCGTCTGCGCAGGAATGAGGGAAGACTTCGGCACGTTGATCAGCCACCCGAATCGCTGAAGAGTGTCGAGAGAAATCGAAAGACTCTGTTGACACTGTTCCGGACAGGGAGCCCTGACCAGCAGGTCGTCCAAGTATGGAGTTACTGCGTGGCCCTGGGAATGCAGGACGGCCACCATCGCTGCCATCACCTTGGTGAAGACTCTCGGGGCTGAGGCCAGGCCGAAGGGCAGAGCCACAAATTGAAAGTGCTCTTCCCCCACCACGAACCTCAGCCAACGCTGATGTGCAGGAGCAATGGGGACGTGCAGATAGGCATCCTTGACATCCACCGAGGCTAGGAAGTCCCCCTGCGATAGTGAGGCAATCACGGACCGCAGAGACTCCATCCTGAAAGTCCTGACTCTCACGTGTCGGTTGAGCAGCTTGAGATCCAAAACCGGCCTTACCGAACCGTCCTTCTTGGGGACCGTGAAGAGGTTCAAATAGAACCCCTGGAAGCGTTCCGCGAAGGGAACCTGAATCACGACCCCGTCCTATCTCAGGGCGTCCAGCGCCTGACGAAAGGCCGAAGCCATTGCCGGTGGGGGCGAGGAGAGACAGAAGCGAGTCGGAGGACGCGAGGTCAGCTCTATCCTGTAGCCATGGGAAATGACATCTACCACCCATCGGTCTTGGATGTGGCTGCGCCAGATGTCTCCAAATCAGGAGAGCCTGCCACCGACCGAGGATGCTGCTAGGAGTGGCGGCGAGTCATGTGGAGGCTGCCTTGGAGGCAGAGGCACCGGCAGGCTTCTTCTGTTGTGACTTAGTCCGCCATGCCCCATTTGACTTCTGATCCTTGTCTGAACGGGCGGATGAAGAGGAGGGCGGCTTTGAGGAGGGACGAAAGGCCCGAAATTTGGCATGCATTTGACGCTGGCCAGACTTCTGCACCTTTGACTGAGGCAAGGAGGTGGACTTTCCTCCAGTAGATTCCTTTATAATGTCATCCAACTGCTCCCCAAAAAGCCTGTTCCCCGCGAACGGGAGTCCCTGGAGGAACTTCTTGGAAGTGGCGTCAGTTTTCCAATCCCACAGCCACAACATTCTGCGGGCTGTGAGCAAATTAGCCAGATGCCACTGCGGTACGGCTGGCAGATTCCATGACCGCCGTCCTGGCATAGTCGTGAACGCGGTGGCCTGAGATGTTAAGGTAGCCACCTCAGGAATATCCTGGGCTACTACGTTGAGCTACGCCAGGCAAGCAGAAACTGCCTGCAGAGCCCACACTGCCGCAAAAGCAGGAGCAAAAGAGGCTCCTGTAGCTTCGTAAATTGACTTTTGCAGAAGTTCAATTTGGCGGTCAGTGGAGTCCTTTAAGGAGGAGCCATAAGCAACTGAATGACAGTATTGGCAGACAGTCTAGAGACAGGTGGGTCCACCCTAGATGAGACCGACCAACACTTTACCACATCTGGAGGGAAAGGATAACGAGAATCCTTCTGTTTCCTAGTGAAACGCTTATCAGGGCAAGCCCTTGGTGTCTGCACAGTTGATCTGAAATTAGAGTGATCAAAAAACGAGCCGTGAGACCTGGACGGAGGAAGAAACGGATACAGTTCCTCCGAGAGCGATGCCTCCACGGGGGGAGGGGGCTCAGTCAGGTCCAGCACGGTATTAATGGAAGATACCAAATCATTCACTAAAAGATCCTCCTCAGAGGCCTCGTCTGAAGGCCTCACAGAATTCTGTCGATCCTCATCCCCTTCAATCTGAGATCCCTCAGTATGGGACTCGGTGAGATGAGAGGAGGCAAGAGAGGGCTCTCTGCGTGGCCGTTTGGGAGGCCGTGGAGAGGGAGCTGGGTAAGATACCCCAGTATTGTCTCCGGAGTCCATGCCCCTAGAAGGGGATGACTCGCTGTAGCGCCTGCGGCGAGAGTCAGAGGGTCCGGAGGCAATCCCCGGTGACTGGCCTGTAAGGTCTCCTGCAGAACCCTGGTCAGAGCTGTCATAGACTGGGCGAAGGAGTCCTAGAAGGACTTAGTGAAAGCCGCAGTCCAAGGAGGCGGCATTGCCGAGTCCTCAGGGCCAGGGGATGGCTCCGTAGCAGCAGAGCTGGGGGAAGCCCTGTGTTCTACCTCAGCCGGTGCCTCATGAGTAGTGCAGGCAGAGCAGTGAGGGAAGACCGATCCAGCAGGCAGCAAAATCTTGCAGGCAGTGCAAGAAGAATAAAATGTCTGCACCTTAGGTGCTGTGCTCCTGGTGGAAGACATGTCGCCTCCAGTGGGAATCCTCCCAGAGGAATTACACCCGAGGGGGAAAACAGGGCAATGGGGTCCACAACCGGAGAACCAGTGTGGCTTACCGGTCGCTATGAGCGGTTTGTGTGTCCTCTGGATACCGCGCTCACTCCCGGAAGCAGAGGGTCCAGGAGCAAAGTTGCATGAAGGGCAGCCTCGGCAGAAGGCGTAAAATGGCCACCGGAGCCAAGAGAGGGGGCGTGCCCAGGCAAGAGCGGGAATCCGGAGGACGAACACACAGGCCGGGGGGCGGGCCACCAGAGTGATAGGAGTGCCCCGAGCCCTGAGTCTGCCTGTAATGGCGGACGATCCCGCCTACCTCAGAGCCCAGACACAGTGCATAAAGTAGGCCGGGGCCAAGCCAGGGCCTAAATTTTTGCAGCCGCCCGGCGCCCCGGAGAAGGGAGAGGGAGAACCAGTGATGAAACCGGATTACCCGCAGCGCGGCAGGGACCTGGCAGACTGAGAAAAACAGTGTGCAGGCATGCCTCACAAGCAATTACCCCCAGTGTGATATGGATCCGGAGTCCGGACTGCAGCCGCAGCGTAACCCCATACAGAGTACCTCATTCGGTGCAGGGTCCGGTCCCTGGGGCAACACAACTCCAGCCAGCAGTTCCTTCAGGGGCTGTGGATGGAGTTAGAGCTCCAAATTGTATGGAAGCCGTGACGATCCCACTTCTCCAGAGCCCCTAAGGGGTAGAGAAGGAATACAGCATGAGGGCTCTGGCCCGTTGTACCAACAATAGGTACCTCAACCGCCCCTGCCCGAGGGTGGGGAAGGAGACATGCCGGGGATCCATAAGGACCCACTTTGCTTCCATCCGTCACTCTCCAGGGAGTGTGTGGTGTATGACTAAAGTGAGAGTGGATGAGTGCAGAGTGTGCCTCCTTCAACACAAAGCTAAGAACTGATGGGATTTCTCCTGGAAGGGGTGTATAGGCAGTAGGGGAGGGGCTACACTTTTTGTTTTAAGTGTAGTACTTTGTGTGTCCTCCGGAGGCGGAAGCTATACACCCAATTGTCTGGGTCTCCCAATGGAGTGAATAAGAAAAAGTCAAACATTGGAGCAAGTGATTATAAGATTGGGGGCGGGGGACTTCCATTTAGAGCACTACGCCAACGGGGAAAATAAAATGCTGGAATGGTGGTTTAAAGGTGAAGTGAGCGCTATCATTCACTTCTGACGGCACTTTTCTTAAAACAAAGAATTGTGCAGATGTAACAGAACATGATTAACCATTCCTTCCCCTGACATCTGCCACTAGGATATAGTAGGCCCACCTAAATGAGTATTAGATAGTTGACGGGTACAGACGACATTCATGCCATGTATGTCTACCCTAATCTGACAGAAAAAAAACTTAAGAACAAAAGTGTAATGCAGAACTATATCCAATGTGACAGCTATTTTTCTCCAGATGCCACCTTTCTCATGAGATCTTTATAAAAGATGGACTTACCAGGAGTGATACAATTGGAGTCGAACCTGGCTTCTGTCGGCAATACTTCACCCTTTTCAAGGGCTTTCTTTATTTTATCTTCTGCCTCTTTTGCAGACCTAAATATAAGAAAAAATAACAAGCTTTATGTATTCATTATATGATTCTACAAGCTGCATAAAACGTGTGAATTGATGGGTTTTATTAAAAGTGTTTTTAGATGGCAAATATATCTTGCTACATGAACCTCCAATAAACAAAGTCTCTTTGTACAATGGGTAGAGACAGTAGGAAAAGCTGTTACATTAATTATTGTTAATGTATGTCAATTTGAAGTGAATGATTGTATAAAAATGTGATTGTATAGAAAATTTCCCCTAATATATGATGAATTTGTGATAAAAGGGGCTGTCTCAAAGACAACCTTGTCCTTATTAGATTACATGAGCATGAATAAAGGATCCACCCAATGAGCCAAGACTGCGAGCTACTCGGAGAGAGCAGCTGCTATTCTGGAGGACTTGAGCCACAATGATCGCTTAGGCAAGTCCTGGATATCTCAAAAATACATTTAGGAATACATTATAATAACCTATTAATTAAATCTGAACCAATAGCAGGCACATCTGGAATACATTTCAATGACCTATTAATTAAATCTGAACCAACAGCGGGCACATCTGGAATACATTTCAATGACCTATTAAATCTGAACCAATAGTGGGCACATCTGGAATACATTTCAATGACCTATTAATTAAATCTGAACCAATAGAGGGCATATCCACATTGAGCATCCCCATCTATCAGCCAGAGGGGAGAATATCTCTCACTTTAGAGGACGTGTCACCTGGGCTGTGGAGTCAGTCGGTAAACCGAACCTCAGATTCAGACTCCTCAATTTCCCTAACCAAAATGGACACCGACTCCGATTCCACCGCCCTGCTTGTCACCTTAGGCTGCTTTCACACTGCAGTTTTTCACTGATCAGTGTCCATCAATTTGGGTGCCAAAACCAGGAGGGTCTCAAAACTCAGAACAGGTGTCAATCTTTCAATTATAGTTTTTCTCTGCAATTCCTCTCCTGGTTCCTCTCCGGTTTCGGCACACAAATCTGATGGACACTAATCAGTGAAAAACTGCAGTGTGAAAGCAGCCTTACATGTATTAAATAGGCGCTAATTTGATTACAAATAGCATGAATGTAACGCTTTTAAGCTCTCCATAAACACAAGATAAATATCGGAGGAAACTGACAAATTTGATCAGACAAATGTCTGACAACAAAGCAATCTGTTGGGTGGGATTTCTTTTTCTAAAAAAGGCTAAATGAAAGTTCAAGTGTATGGTATGATTAGCCAAATCATGGCAACTTTTCCCACTTTGCAGAAGACCTGCCGGTTTAGTCCGACATGCTGATGATTGGATAATTTGCACGAATGAGCACAATGTGGCCATTAATTGGGTTACTGTGTATTGTCAGCTTAAAACATGCTGTTCAATGCCTTAGGGCAGGGACACACTCTCCTAGTTACATCCGAGTTTGACGGATGAGTCTCGGAAAGGGCTGGAGCAGTGACCCTGAACGGCTTCTCTCTCTCTGGATAGGGCTGTCGGCTGCTTGTGTTTTTGTGCAGGTCCAGACTCCCCATCCTGACAGGGAGAGGCCGTTCAGGGTCACTGCTCCAGCCCTTTCCGAGACTCATCCGTCAAACTCGGATGAGTGTGTCCGAGCCCTTAATGTTTATAGCCCATCATGGAGGTTCCATCTTTGAGACGAATCTGTGAGTGAAAAGTTTATGGTTGACATTTGCATACATTCCATGAACGCGTAATTATAATTATTTATATAGCGCCTGGGTCATTCCATGTCAAGTGAACCAATGATTATTACCTCTATATTTTTAATTCTTTTGAGATTTTCTTTTGAGATTTTGTTATTTGATAATAGCAATTTCTAAAAAAAAAATAAAAAGTTTTTTAAATGATTTTTAAAGTTCACAAAAAGTGTGAATTTCGGTGTTCTCCTCAGAACGCAGGCTACAAATACGAGAGAGAGACAAAATAAACACCATTCCACTCAGGAATGTACAGGCTTTCACCAGATATGTCACAAGAGGATATTTGTTAATATTTTACCCATGCAAACGCAAAATTTTAAAACGCATTTCCAAAAAATTAGTTCAATTTAAAAATTTCCAAAAATGCACATGTGCCAGCTATGCTCTTAGCCACATCTGTACCAAAATTCAAGTTGCGATGGGATCATATTTTAAAATATTTAACCATTATAGCATCAATAGGTCATTCCATATCAAGTGATCTAAATATGAATTTGTTTTTACCTGACGTCTTCATTTTTTACATTTTTTTCTATATGAAGTATATTAAAAGAGATCCTGTCACCTCCAAAACGCCTCCTAAGCTACCAAAACATGTCCATGTAGCATCCTATCACTAATCTCACACTCCTTTTGTCTCCTAAAAGCATCCTGTGAGTGCATAAAAACGTTTTCTTACTTATTAGGGATTATAATTAGCAGGGGCCATATTCTTTAGCCCCTAGGGCGTGTTGTTTTGCAGCCTGAATGATCCAGCCATCTCTCTGTTTGTGCTGCTGTGATGTGGAGCTGAAGTCAGGACTAATGATTTGCATTCTGTGAGTGATAGAGAGGGGGGAGGGCAATCCTGCACAAGCAGAGCAAACAGACAGAGAGAGGGTGGATTATTCAGGCAGCAAAACAACACGCCCTAAGGGCTAAAGAATATAGCCCCTGCTAATTATAGTCACTGAGTGAGTATTAAAACGTTTTTATGCACTTTCACAGGATGCCTTTAGGAGACAAAAGGAGTGTGAGATTAGTGATAATATGCTGCATGGACATGTTTTGGTAACTTAGGAGGTGTTCTGGAGGTGACGGGATCCCTTTAACTTTAGTTAATTACAAATTAAAAGTTGTGATTTTTTTTATCTTCATCAGTTAATTTTTTACATATTTTTAAAGTTTTAAAAAAGCACAAATTTTGACCTGGTATGGCTTTACTTTTTTTATATCATGTCATATTTTTCATGCATGCATTGATTTATGGATTTATATGAAACATCCAATTTTGTACCGGCCTAAGATTTTTTTTCTTGTTGTGTGTCCAGTTTTTTCAAAAGGATTGCAATAGCATATATGATAAAATATTGTTCCTTGAGAAGTAGCAGCCATTGCTGTGTGAGAAAAATACAGTTAATATTAAGGAAGATGGGTAATAAAAATAAAGAATTACAGTACGCTTGAGATAGAACTGTGTTACTATAAAGTGAGTATTAGGGCTAGCGCATACACAGCTTATTCTGTCTGCGGATAAATGTTGCGGCTTTGGCAGCTTTATTCTACCAAGTTTTTACTACATCCGCATTAGCTTTTTTCGCTACTGAAAACGATGGCAGCTATTTTATATATATTAAATAGTGATAAATGCTGTGTTTATTGCAGCGATCTAAAAGTAGTGCAAGCAGTGATTTACTCACTCAGAGTTTCAAAAAACACTGCATGTGTTTAACCCCACTGAAATCAAAGGGGGGGAGTTTTCTGAACGATGATCACTCAGAATAGCGCTGCGTGTTTATTAGCCCTTAATAAGAAAAGCATTAAACTATTAATATAAATTTACTCAATCTTGAAACACACTCACCAATATTGTAGTACACAGAGTCCCTACATGCCTTTATACAGGCTATCGTTTGTTCAAGAGTGAACATGTCCAGGTATGTCAGGACATGAAAGCTCTGAAGCTCTGTCTTACTTCCTGACTCTGCGGTGGGCAGATGCTTAACATGATTGACAGAGCTGCTGGCCTGTCATCTGCTCTGCATTCACTGTCTACCCCTGTTCAGTCTCAGGTTGAGCCCTAACAAAGCTTTTTCCAATGTTCTCTCCTGCTTCTAAGCTGTTACGTAATAAAATAATACAGCAATATCTCAAAATCATGGATTATTTGGTAAAGATATAAATAGAGTTATGACTGGCATCACCACAGATGTAGGTGCTGGCAAAAAAAATATATACTTAAAGGCTAGTGAACCGCCGCGACACTACTATATTCATGATTAATGTGAATGAATGAGTGGCACTAAAGAAAAGAAGATCTATGGGTATAATGCAAATGTGTAATGCAGTAACTGCCCTGTGCAGAATATGAAAACCGGAGAGCTTAGTCTCAGTAGTAGAAAAAGGGGAAGGGGGAACAAGAGGCGCAATAGTGCCTTATCACTTAGACACTCACAGTACGGTGGTATAAAGGAACCACTCACCTATTTCAGTTGTGCGACCCACAACTGGTATACAGACATATAATGTTATATCCAGATGGCTGCTGCTGGACTCCCACCGACCACTTGCACGTGGAATCACACAGTAATATGGGAAAGGAAACGGTGTTCACCAGTCCACGCTGCCAGGATCCACTTATTCCAGGGAAGAACTCACGATCAGATGTGGTATAATCAAATCCTTTATTGCATCCTACGCATTTCAGTGCCCTCCTGGCACCTTCCTCAGGGCTATCCCTGAGGAAGGTGCCAGGAGGGCACTGAAACGCGTAGGATGCAATAAAGGATTTGATTATACCATATCTGATCGTGAGTTTCTTCCCTGGAATAAGTGGATCCTGGCAGCGTGGACTGGTGAACACCGTTTCCTTTCCCATATAGTCTCAGTAGTGGCCACTAAAGATCAAGCTTGGCATCCACTTCAAGGAGCCTCCACTGCCAAGTCCTAACACTATGCCCTGATGGGCAGTTACTGCATTACACATTTGCATTATACCCATAGATCTTCTTTTCTTTAGTGCCACTCATTCATTCACATTAATCATGAATATAGTAGTGTTGCGGCGGTTCACTAGTCTGTAAGTATATATTTTTTCTGCCAGCACCTACATCTGTGGTGACGCCAGTCTTAACTCTATTTATAGATTACTTATTTGGACTGAGCTCCCACTTTATAATTTTTTCCCATTTTCCACTTTTTCCTTAGTTTGGTATCCACACTTGGACACCATTGTTAGATCCTAGTACACACCAGTTCGTCGTTTTTAATTACATCTAGGACATATAAATCCATTCACATCACACTACTTCATCAGGGCATAGTGTTAGGACTTGGCAGTGGAGGCTCCTTGAAGTGGATGCCAAGCTTGATCTTTAGTGGCCACTACTGAGACTAAGATCTCCGGTTTTCATATTCAGCACAGGGCAGTTACTGCATTACACATTTGCATTATACCCATAGATCTTCTTTTCTTTAGTGCCACTCATTCATTCACATTAATCATGAATATAGTAGTGTCGTATTTGGTAAAGATAGACCCCACACCTTTAGATCACAGGCTGAACAGATCTGAATTCAAGATTTTCGAATTGACACTGTAATAGTTAAATATTTTAAAATATGATCCCATCGCGATCCCAACTTGAATTTTGGTACAGATGTGGCTAAGAGCATAGCAGACACATGTGCATGTTCGGAAATTTTTAAAGTAAAAAGATTTTTCGGAAATGCGTTTTAAAATTTTGCGTTTGCGCTCGCATGGGTAAAATATGAACAAAGATCCTCTTGTGACATATCTGGTGAAAGCCTGAACAGTTCTGAGTAGAATGGTGTTTATTTTGTTTCTCTATCTTATTTCTAGCTCGAGATATGATAGAAAATGTAAAGCCATACCAGGCCAAAATTCACGCCTTTTTAAAACTTTAAAAATCTGTAAAAAATTAAGTGATGAAGAAAAAAAATTCTAAACTTTTAATTTGTAATTAAAGTTGTACTTTATATAGAAAAAAAATTAAAATCTAAAGACATCAGGTAAAAAAAAAAATATTCATATTTGGATCACTTGACATGGAATGAAGTGCCTTTAATTCTACAACGCATTACATACATCAGCAACACTGTCCCCTTTGGGGCTCATAATTTAAATATTTTTAATCTAGACATTTTGTACTACAAGAAATTGAGCCAAGTGATCATTATCAGAGCCGGGGAGCTGGAGGAAAAAAAAAATTGTATAAAACAAAGTTGCCTCATAATTGTGTCATGGCTTGATATCAGTATAAAAGTCGAAGTGTGACTCACCGTCCTTAAATAGAAGTTTTATGGACTCGTACTAAAATATATTCATGGGAGCAGCAGAGAGCATATAGACCATTGGTGCAGTTAATTCCACATCCACATCTAATAAAGAATCAGCCCTCTTTGGAGCGGGATCTCTCAGTGGAAGAATTAGAGGAGGCATTGGCTTTGATGCCGAATGGCAAGGCCCCAGGGGGGTGATGGCTTACCGGTGGAGGTGTATAAACAATTAAAAGACGTGTTGTTACCCAGGTTATTGGTGGTGTTCCAGGAGGCACTTGTAGAAGGACGGCTGCCAGAATCCATGAGAGAGGCTACTATTGTAGTGTTACCCAAGGAAGATAAAGATAGGACGAAGACTGAATCATATAGGCCTATTTCACTGCTGTCAGTGGATGCAAAATTATTAGCTAAAGTTCTGGCGAATAGACTCTCGGGAGTGGTGACGGATGTGATTCATCCGGATCAGTCTGGATTTATGCCAGGCAGATCGACTGCTGTCAATCTGAGACGATTATACTTAAACTTGCAGCTACCAGTGGATAATGTGGGTTGTAGGGCGGTGGTTTCCCTGGATGCCAGAAAAGCATTTGACAGCGTGGAATGGGACTATTTATGGATGGTAATGGAGAGGTTTGGTGTTGGTCGGTCTTTTATTGCCTGGACAAAGTTGTTGTATTCTTCACCGGTGGCCAGGGTGAGGGTAAACGGAGGAAGGTCGGAAAGGTTTGCTTTGACCAGGGGGACCCGTTAGGGTTGTCCTCTGTCGCCTTTGTTGTTTGCCCTCGCGATTGAGCCTCTCGCTATATGTGTGAGAAACACCGAAAAGGTTAAGGGGTTTAGGTTTGGCCGTTTTGAGGAGAAGATTGCGTTATACGCAGATGACATCCTATTATTTCTCCAAGACCCGGGAGAATCATTGGGACAAGCGGTTAATCTTATAGAAAGATTTGGAGATATGTCCGGGCTGCAGATTAATTGGGACAAGTCTAGTATGATGATGGTGGACGAGGGGAGTGTGGGGTCACCTGAGCCGGCGGGCTGCACGAAATTAAAATTAGTTCAATAATTTAAATATTTGGGCTTGTGTATTGCTCTGCCTGTCACAGACTTCATAAAGCTTAATATGAAACAGTTGTTGGTACGCCTCAAAGACAAAGCCAGAACTTGGAACAGAATGCGGCTGTCGGTGATGGGCAGGGCAAATTTTAAAAAAATGATACTCATGCCGAAACTATTGTATCTGCTACACAATTCACCGGTGTGGCTATCAGGAAGTGTGTTCAGAAGGATTAACTCCCTGTTTAGAGACCTGGTCTGGGGGTGCGGCCAGCCTAGGATAAAGCTCGAGATCCTACAACGGCCAAAGACGGAGGGTGGGATTGCTCTGCCCAACCCGTGGGTTTACTTCCTGGCGGCACAGAGTCAACACCTAAAGGGATGGGCAGACGGGAAGAGCGGATCCAGGAGTAAGAAGATCTTGGAGATCTTAACGGGTAGGATCCCCATTGTAGGAGGGGTGGAGGCTGGAGACATTGGCCGGCTGTGCGGCGGGCTCCCCACTCTGGGTCTGGTCCAAAAGGTATGGGATAGAGTTAAGCAAATAAGAGGCATTTCTGAAGTGACGGAATACACCCCCTTGTGGATGAATAGAGAGTTACCGGAATTTTATAAGTTGGGGGAACAAAAGAGATGGATGCATGAAGGAAATGAGTGCGTTGGTCATTTGGTTGTGAATGGTATGTTGAAGTCCTTCGCTGATCTGAAAAGGGAATTCCGGAGACGGATGAATATTTGTATCTCAGAGTGCAACATGCCTTTGGGCGACAGAAGCGACTAAGGAGTTAATAGTGCAAAAAGACATAGTTGTAAGTTTTATTTGTGTGAAAGGATGCACTCGAGAAGCCATATCGACGGTATGTAGGGACATACTGCATACCTGGTTGCTGAAATATCCGATAAAATCCAGATGCAGATGGGAAGAGGAGATTGGGGAGATAGAGGATGATACCTGGGAGCAGATTCTGGAATATATTCCCAAACTGTCATTAAGTGAACCGGCCAGATTATCGCAGTTGTTTCTGATACATAGAACCTACAGGACCCCGGAATTCTTGAACAGGATAGGTGTAAGAACCACGTCTGAATGCCCAAGATGTGGACAAGAGGGAGCGGGATTACTGCATATGATGTGGGAGTGTCCGAGGCTACAAGGTTTTTGGTTAGTGATTATCAATTTAATTGAAGGGTGGTACGGTTGCAGGCTACCAAGGAGCCCACTGGTATGTGTGTTGGGATACATGGAGAGTGTGGAGGTTCCTAATGCCCAGAAGGTCGCAGTGGCAAGATTCCTATATATTGCTCGCAAGGTGATAGCCAAGAGATGGATTAAGACGGAGTCACCCACTAGAGCAGAATATATACAGCAAGTCAGGTATATCGTGCGTACCGAGGAAGGTATATATCGAAGGCGTGGGAATACTAAGTCCTTTGAGGTACTGTGGGAACCATAGCTGCGGGCAAACTAATGCGGGTACAAGGAAGGCTTGATGGCCGGGGTTCACGGCCGATGACATAATTGGTGTTTCATAGATACACGGTTTTTTCCCTATGCGTAACTAGAGCTATGCTCGACCCAGGGTCTGGAAAGGGCCAATCCATTCCAACGTTGAAGATATGGACGGAAGCAGATACTGTCCGAAATGTAATACCTCTTATTTGAAAGGCAAATACGCACCTAGACTGTCCAGGTGGGAAGGGGGGGGGGTGGGATGGAGGGGTGTTGGACGGAGGGGGAATTTACTTAAAAATGGTAAATTGTTGTTATTGTAATGTTTGACGAATTGTTTCTAATACAAACATTTGATTTAAAAAAAAATAAAATAAAGAATCAGCCCCTTTGGGAAAAGGATCAGAATAGGGGAAAGAAACAAGAAGAAAAACCAGCACCAAGTGCAAGCAGGTCTCATTGGGACGATAACTGACATTGATCATGATAAGAGGGGGGATCATCAATGTGACTGATCAGGTTTTGAACGCTTGTATAATTTCTGTGTTGACTAAGGGTTTACATTACTGCATACCTGAGAAGGTCAACTTTCCTGATTTCCAGATCGATTTATTGAAATCTGTTTGTAAAATGCATTTGTTCAAATCTTTTATTAATACTGATGTATCTACAAAAGAATATCGTTAAAGTGAAATTTCCATGTCTACGGATGGATTACACTTTTGAGATTATTCTAATAGTGAGACAGATATTGGCGAGGATTCTCAATAAAGCTTCTACTTTGTAAGGGCCCTTTCACATTAGCGTTTTCGCCAAAATGCGGCAGATGCGGCAGATTTCCGCATCTGCCGCCTAACGGCAGCCCATGCATTATCTACGGGGTTTGCGGTAAGTGTGTGGCAGGTGCGGTTCCGGCAGTTGCGGCCACGAAAAAAACGCTGCTGATCACGTTTTTTTTTTTTTCACGGCCACATCTGCCGCACATTATCACAAGCCCCATAGACAATGCATGGGGCTTGCCGCCAAGTGCGGCCGTTAGACGGGACCCTCGGAAGATGCTTTTTTTTTTATCCAGATCTGCCGGATCCGGACAAAAACTCCAGTCTGAAAGGAGCCTAAGGCTGGCGAGTGCCACTTCGACTTTTCTACTGATATGTGCGGCCTGCAATTTCGAAGACTTTTTTTTCTTTTTTTTCTTTTTTTTTTAAGTGAAGCACCACATGGTTCCTAATGTACACAACGGTGAATGATATGCTTTATTTGTGCTTGCAAGTAGTGCTGAAAAGATTTCTCTTCTTTTGCCTTTATAATTGGTTCATGATTGCACTATTGTTTATGCAAACCTAAAGGTGGCGCTGGAGTTCATCCACTTCCTTACTGAAATGCAAATTTGCATATTTCCTAGAAGAGGGATGCGGCTTTAAATTTCCTTATCTACTTAACTGTCTTCTTATGGTTGCAGACAAACTCCCCTCCATAAGGTAGATAGCAAGTTTCCCAGACCTTGTCTTAGCCCACTCATATAGCCAGATCAGAATATCCCACACACTACACTGATGAGGGGCAGTCACCCCAAAACGCAGCGTCTGTAGTTTGAGGTTCTGATCTGGCACAAATCCCTAGTCATATTAAAAGGCTTGTAGAAAGCGACTATGACTTTGAGGAGCTACCTAAAGGTGGCGCTGGAGTTCATCCACTTCCTTACTGAAGTGCAAATTTGCATCCAAGGGTTTAATTCTACTGATGCATTTATATCTCATTTTCACATCTGGAACTAGCTTACCCACGTAGTAAAGAATAACTTTTCACTTCTGGTTGAAGTTTGGGCCACGTCACACACACAGATATCTGTGCAGATATTGTTCACAGATCTCTGGTTGAAGTGAAATCATGGACATATTGTTCCATTTGTACACAGCCACAAAATGGAACATATGTCCATGATTTCACTGCAACCAGAGATCTGCGAACAATATCTGCTCATATATCTGTGTGTGTGACGTGGCCCTTTGCGTGATTGTAATGGGGCTCCAAAAGATTGTGTGTCAATGTGATAGGAGCAAATAGGGATCTACCGTGTTTCCCCGATAAGAAGCCACCCCCGATAATAAGCCATAGTGGGGGGTAGAGGAGGGGCGGCTAATATAAGCCATACCCCGAAAATAAGCCATAGTAAACTGTCTATGGGGAAAATATAAGCCATGGTATCTTTTTATATGCATCGCCGAAAATATAAGCCATGGTATCTTTTTATATGCATCGCCGCTGCCTCGGTCCCTCTGTCCCCGCTGTCCTCCGGGGTCTGTGTTGTCCTCCTCTGCCCTCATGTGCAGCCACTGGTGGTCCCGAGTGCATGGGGTTAATTTTCTGTGTGCCCCCCCAGCCCAGCCTGACGTCACCGCTGCCCCTGCAGGAGCTCTGATTGGCCAAGCGGCTCCCCAGCATCTTGAGCGCTGATTGGCTCAGCAGCTCGAGTGCTGATTGGCCCAGACGCTCCTGCAAGACGAAACAGCCACACCTGCACCGCGGAGGAATCCATTAGGGGAAGCCACCATTACAAAGTAAGTAAATCACAAAATGTACTGTAATGTTTCCTTGCTGTACTGGGGGCTGTTACCCTCTGGGCTGTGTGGGATACTGTACTGTAAGGGCCTGTGACCCTCTGGGCTGTGTGGGATACTGTACGTAAGGGCCTGTGACCCTCTGGGCTGTGTGGGATACTGTAAGGGCCTGTGACCCTCTGGGCTGTGTGGATACTGTAAGGCCTGTGACCTGGCTGTGTGGGATACTGTAAGGGCCTGTGACCCTCTGGCTGTGTGGGATACTGTAGGGCCTGACCCTCTGGCTGTGTGGATACTGTAAGAGCTGTGACCTCTGGGCTGTGTGAGATAAAAATAGTCTTTTTTTTCTAATATAAGCCATACCCCGAAAATAAGCCATAGTGGGACTTTTGGGGGTAAAAAGAATATAAGACACTGGCTTATATTCGGGGAAACACGGTATGTGCTTATAGGAACAAGTGTCCGTGTAAGAATTACAACAGCCACAGCTCCTTATGCTGATCACACATGATGGCAGAGTATGTAGTGAGGACCCGCCGGGCACTGCTGAAAAACATCTCATAGGTATTAAATGAAAAAAAGACGACTTCATTTAGGCCATATGTTTCATGCAGTGCTCAGTGGTTCCTTCTTTTGTCTCTACACTCTTTGCGGTTATAATTATGCATGTGTTGGAATTTTGTGGAATCAACAGAATTTGGGTTAAAGGAGGTAACAAACTTAAGGAAGGGCACATGGTTAGAAGATGCGTGACATCTTTGGGGAGGTAAATAGAGACAGGGTGCAGAGCTGGAGAGACAGAGGGTTCACCAGGTAAGTAATGTTTTTGTTAATTTTTTATGCTATTTTTCTTAAATCAGAGAAGTTCGCAGCATATTATGGAAAGTATGGTAAGTTTTAGGTAGTTATGCCGAGGAGTGTATTACTGTAGGTGTGTAGCAGATTTTACAATTGAACTACAGGGGGCGTGTCCTGCATCTGATGGAGCAGGACGCTTAGTGAGGAGCTCTGCACACTAAGCCCTGATAACGGCACACAACAGCCACTACGACCTCCAAAACCTGCTGGGGTGAGATCGGATTACCTCAGGAGCAGACTGAGATGTCTAAAGGCGGCTCCAGACGCAGAGATACCGAGCACTCTGTGAGAGATTTCTTTGGGGTAGACAGAACACTGAGATCTGCTTCCAACATGGCACAAGGGGTGGAATCATCAACACCTCACTGCTCTCCTCACTCTCAGCATGGAGGAAAGGGCTCAGGAGCCAGAGAGGATGATGAGGCTCCAGTGACAAAGGGATGTCCGAGAGGCTTCCTAGAATCCCTCGCAGGTCCCTGCAGGATGATATGCGGGGCATGATTGCTGATCTAAGAGCAGATCTATCGGCCATAAGTGAAAGAACAGGACACATAGAACAAGGATAGCTACAAAGAATTTTCAGCATAAAGACTGTACAGAAAACATAAAACTTAGTATTATGATATATTAGGACCTCCTGCTACGTGCAGATGTACACAACATGAAAAAACTCCTGCTGCTATGTGAATAAGGCAGATCAGGCAGAGGGCGAGAAGAGATTTCACATTCTGTTAATTCTCCCATTGGTGCCAGGACATGCATTATGTATGGGATTCATAGCCGCAGCAGAAATGGATGTTTTGAAGACAAAACGCTGCTGGAAAAGATGAGAGAATATGAAGAACATCTGCAATGTGGCAGAAGGACAGTGTTAATATGCAGTAAAAACAGGGTCTGCTAAGATGGGTACAGGGGATTATATCAATTGACAACTTCTTCCTCGCTTCTGCCAACCATACATTTTTAATCAGTCTGCGCGTTATGTCGTTTTCAGTTTCTATTTTGTACTAAAACGCTAATGATTTATCATGATCAAGAGACAGCTTTGAAATGCTAAGGCATGCAAACAATGAGTAAAGGAATATGGACCTGTATTACTGCTAAGGAAATACATGGAAAAATTGAGATACCGGTACTAGATATAAAAAAAGGCCAGTTTTATGTGAGCTCAGTAGCCTAACATCAAGGTGTATGTTTACTTAGTCACTACCCAAGCTAATGTCTCTCTCTTATATACAGGCAGATAGTGACCTGCTAATAGGCCAATAGATTGAAGAAACTACGGCAGGTTTGTTTTGCAGCAGTGAGTGTGGACTAGAAGTCGGCGCAGGGTTGCTTGTCTATAACAATCTGCTCTGTGGATTGGGATCTTTTTCATATCTGCTCAGTAACCCTGGAAAACAGTCTCAGTTCTTTGGTCAGGCTGGTCTGCCAGGGTGACTATTGATTGTGCGAATTTTGCTGTGCGTGAGGGAGGCAGCCGAATGGAGCGCTGTTGTTATTGTGGTGTTATATAATGTGGCAGCAGCGTCTGCATCATGTAAGGAAGCTATGTCTGTGAGGGAGAAGGGACTCAGTAATGAGTGTAACCAAGGTGTGTGAGATTTCCATGAGGATTAGGGAGTTTGTGGAGTTGGGCCTGCGTACTAGGAGAGGAGAAATAAGAGAATGTCAGTAGGTTGTGGTCAGACAGGGAGAGGGGTGAGCTTGAGAGGTCAGATATGGAACAGAAACGGGTGAAGATAAGGAACAGTGTTCCACCATCTTTGTGAGTGGCCGCAGAGGACCATTGAGTGAGGCCAAAGATGGTAGCCAGTGATAAATGTTTAGAGGCAGCGGAGTGTGAAGTGTCAATGGGGATGTTGAAATTACCCATGATGACAGTGGGGTATCAGCAGGAAGGAAAGGAAATACCGGGTGGTGAAGTGGTCAAGAAAGGTGGTGATGGCAAGCCCTGGGGGTGCGATAGATTATAACCAGCTGGATGTTGGAGGGGGAGTAGATGCAGATAATATGCACCTCAAACAAGGGTAGAGTAATGGAGGGTGGTAGCGGAATTGGGGTAAAGGAGCATTTATCAGACAGGAGAAAGCAAACTCCTCTACCATGTTTGTAGCTGGGATGAGGGATGTGAGAAAGATGGAATCCACCATAAGAAAGTGCAGCTGGACAGGCTGTGTCAGAGGGGGTGAGCCAGGTTTCAGTGACGTCAAGGAAGGAGAGTTTGTTAATGATGAAGAGGTTGTGGATGTATGAATGTTTGTTGCAGACAGAGAGTGTTCCATAGGGCTCCTTTTAGAGGGGCTGGGGGAGAAGAAGCTGGCAGAATGGGTACAAGGTTATAAAGGCTGTGTAAATACATAAAGTGTAACCATCGTTTTAATTTTATGTCATTAGTTAATAGTACACATGAAAATAAGCAACTTTGTAATATGACTTATCAAACAAATTTGCTTCTTTATCTGTCAGAATTGATACTGCATTATGAAACCTCAAAATTAGAACTGAGATCAATAGTGGCAGATAAAGAAGAAACATTTGTGTAAGCCATATTACAAAGCTGCTTATTTTCATGTGTACTATTAATTTTTGAAGTACAAGTGAAAACGATGGTTGTGCTTTCAATTATTACTTATTTGTAAAATAGTGTGAATAAGCCCTAAAGAGAGTCTGTCACAAAGTGCGCATGGCCACGATCACAGAGCAGCTTGTACACAACCAGGGCCAATACTAGGTAATTAGTAGTCAATGGGGAGAAACCAACCCTCGATACCTGCTCAGTGTATGTGGCCTATATTACTTACTACACTGTAAATGCAGCTGTGGATTAAAATACAAGTCATTTAATACACTATGGTCCCCAGAGAACACAATAAACCGTCACTTTACAGCTGTGCAGACGAGGGTCAGACTGTATTAACATATCAATAGAGTTTGAGGTTATAGAAGATTAGCTCTGGTGTAATGTTCAAGGTATAGAAAAGGAAATATTACACCAAATACTTTACATCACACATTTAATGTATATATGGCTATCCTTCGAAGCTCAGATTTTTTTTTTAACACATTGAATAGTGAAGAATATTATTATTCTAAGAACCATTGACTAAATCCCCCTTTAAATGTAACTTTGTGGAAAAACCCCTTTAAAGCCACGTGCACACATTGAACCAGGAATGGAACAATCAGAGGAAAAATATAAGGCTGGTTTCACATCACATTTCAATCCGATCCGGGGTTGTCCATTGTGGACCGGACAGCGACGGACCGAATCAGCACACAGAACCAGAGGGCTAATATGCCCTCCGGTCCGGGTGTGCAGCCGGACGCAGCTGCCGCCGCTGATGAATCAGGACCGCGGCTCGCAGGGAGCTAGCCGCAGTCCTGAAATCACAGCCTTGTGTAGCCGCAGGTGTCCAGTTCCCGGATCCTCCCAGACCAGGGCAATCCGGCCACATAGGCTCCTATGTTAGGGAGCGCCGGATTGCCCCGGATCCGGGAGGATCCGATTTGGGGAGATTTTTCTCCCTGGACACAAAAATGCTGCAAGCAGCAATTTTGTGTCCGGGAGAAAGATCCAAAGTGCCCCGAATCCTCCCGGACAGATGGAAACCGGATGGCACATAGCTGCCATCCGGCTCCATAGCATACTACCGTGTTTCCCCGATAGTAAGAACCCCCGAAAGTAAAACAGGGGTCTGCTAATGTAAGAACCCCCCCGAATGTAAGGCAGGGTAGGGGGGAGGGGGGGTCTTACTATCGGGGAAACACGTGGGGGGTTTCCATACATACATACAGTTAGGGCCAGAAATATTTGGACAGTGACACAATTTTCGCGAGTTGGGCTCTGCATGCCACCACATTGGATTTGAAATGAAACCTCTACAACAGAATTCAAGTGCAGATTGTAATGTTTAATTTGAAGGGTTGAACAAAAATATCTGATAGAAAATGTAGGAATTGTACACATTTCTTTACAAACACTCCACATTTTAGGAGGTCAAAAGTAATTGGGCAAATAAACAACCCAAACAAAATATTTTTTATTTTCAATATTTTGTTGCAAATCCTTTGGAGGCAATCACTGTCTTAAGTCTGGAACCCATGGACATCACCAAACGCTGGGTTTCCTCCTTCTTAATGCTTTGCCAGGCCTTTACAGCCGCAGCCTTCAGGTCTTGTTTGTTTGTGGGTCTTTCCGTCTTAAGTCTGGATTTGAGCAAGTGAAATGCATGCTCAATTGGGTTAAGATCTGGCGATTGACTTGGCCATTGCAGAATGTTCCACTTTTTTGCACTCATGAACTCCTGGGTAGCTTTGGCTGTATGCTTGGGGTCATTGTCCATCTGTACTATGAAGCGCCGTCCAATCAACTTTGCAGCATTTGGCTGAATCTGGGCTGAAAGTATATCCCGGTACACTTCAGAATTCATCCGGCTACTCTTGTCTGCTGTTATGTCATCAATAAACACAAGTGACCCAGTGCCATTGAAAGCCATGCATGCCCATGCCATCACGTTGCCTCCACCATGTTTTACAGAGGATGTGGTGTGCCTTGGACCATGTGCCGTTCCTTTTCTTCTCCAAACTTTTTTCTTCCCATCATTCTAGTACAGGTTGATCTTTGTCTCATCTGTCCATAGAATACTTCTCCAGAACTGAGCTGGCTTCTTGAGGTGTTTTTCAGCAAATTTAACTCTGGCCTGTCTATTTTTGGAATTGATGAATGGTTTGCATCTAGATGTGAACCCTTTGTATTTACTGTCATGGAGTCTTCTCTTTACTGTTGACTTAGAGACAGATACACCTACTTCACTGAGAGTGTTCTGGACTTCAGTTGATGTTGTAAACGGGTTCTTCTTCACCAAATAAAGTATGCGGCGATCATCCACCACTGTTGTCATCCGTGGACGCCCAGGCCTTTTAGAGTTCCCAAGCTCACCAGTCAATTCCTTTTTTCTCAGAATGTACCCAACTGTTGATTTTGCTACTCCAAGCATGTCTGCTATCTCTCTGATGGATTTTTTTCTTTTTTTTCAGCCTCAGGATGTTCTGCTTCACCTCAATTGAGAGTTCCTTTGACCGCATGTTGTCTGGTCACAGCAACAGCTTCCAAATGCAAAACCACACACCTGGAATCCACCTCTGACCTTTTAACTACTTCATTGATTACAGGTTAACGAGGGAGACGCCTTCAGAGTTAATTGCAGCCCTTAGAGTCCATTGTCCAATTACTTTTGGTCCCTTGAAAAAGAGGAGGCTATGCATTACAGAGCTATAATTCCTAAACCCTTTCTCCGATTTGGATGTGGAAACTCTCATATTGCAGCTGGGAGTGTGCACTTTCAGCCCATATTATATATATTATATATATATATAATTGTATTTCTGAACATGTTTTTGTAAACAGCTAAAATAACAAAACTTGTGTCACTGTCCAAATATTTCTGGCCCTAACTGTACATACACACGTACTGACACATATATACACATATATACACACACACCACACACACACCACACACACACCACACACACACCACACCGCTTCTTACCGGGTCCGGTGTGGGGTCCCCGATGGTCCTGTGCCGTCCTCTGTGCTCCGGTCCGGTCCCAGAGATGATCCGCTGCCGTCCGCCGTGTTCCGGTGGCGGTCCTAGGCTCCATGGTCCCTGCTCTTCCGGAGTTCAGGCCTAGCTCCGCCCAGGTCATAGTGTGGGCCAATCAGCATAGCGGCGCTGACGTCAGAGGCAAGCGCCCGATGACGATTGGCCCACACTATGACCTGGGCGGAGCTAGGCCTGAACTCCGGAAGAGCAGGGACCATGGAGCCTAGGACCGGCACCGGAACACGGCGGACGGCAGCGGATCATCTCGGGGACCGGACCGGAGCACAGAGGACGGCACAGGACCATCGGGGACCCCACACCGGACCCGGTAAGAAGCGGTGCTATGTGTGTGAGTGGTGTATATATGTGTATATATGTGTATATATGTGTATGTCTGTATGTGTGGGAATGTGTGGATGGATGGCTGCAGTGTGTGGATGGATGGATGGATGGTGGGGCCTCCAATGTAAGGCCCCCCCCGAAAGTAAGACAGGGGGCCACTTTTGGCCACAAAAAGAATGCAAGACCCTGTCTTACTTTCGGGGAAACACGGTATGGGGCCGAAATCCGGTCCAGGGCTGTCCAGTTCTCAACAGACAGCCCCGGATCGGATTTCAACGTGGTGTGAAACCAGCCTAAGACTAGGTGTACACTGGACGTATTTTTGTGCTGCGTTTATGCTACATTTTTCAGCTGCTCAAACACAGCTGTGTAAAAACAAAAGCAGCACAAACGTATTGTGTTTGTGCATGTAACATACGCAGCACAAACATGCAGCATAGACGCACAGTGGGCACATAGCCTAATAGAAACATAACCTTTGGTCATGCAATAACCCCTTTATGGGGGTGATAAATCAGCAGCTATGTAGCCTTCAAGGCAAGCGAGGGAGAACACAGGATGGATCACTAGTGTTGCGTACCAGAACAATGCCAGGAATCCAGGGTTGTGCAGTGCAATTCAGTTAAAAAAAATTAAGGAATAATTACCTAAAACGTCTCCCTCGCTGCTGGTTCATTTTTGCCCTGGGAGCAACACCATCCACAGCCATAAAAAACACTTTTCTTGGCTTGATGATACGGAACAGCACCTCTAAATAATGAAATATATCAGCAAAAATCTTATCATCTGTGATCCGAAAGTGCACATCATCATCATTAGGGTGCGAGCACTGGTGGATGATCCCATTCATGTCCAAGTAAAGATTGTCAAACTCTGGGATCTACGAGACAAAATAAAAGCGTATTGTGATATTCAGCAAATTATAACAGATGCACACATAACATTAGAGAAGTCTTTTGGTCATTCATTGTTGAACTGTTCACTATAATGGCATATTGATGCTTTAAAGGGAACCGACCAGCAGGATTTAGGGCTATAAAGTGAAGCATGTGCCTTACAGGCTCTGGGTTGCTCAGTGAAATCATAACTTTAGCTGAATGATTACATGTTTGATTGCAGAGGATAGTGTTATAAAACTACTGGAAAATAGAGCAGCAAATTAGCATACGTGATGCACAGTGTCACTATATGGGGTTGGGTTTTTTCCCTCTCTGTGGGAATGCATTTCAGCTGTAAACCAAACCCTCCCTCTTATCTCTTTCAGTTTCTATTCTCCAGCCACAGGGCTGCTGACAAAACTGAAAGTACAGATGAAAGGGAGTGGGGAGGGTTTGGCTTACAGCCCAATAACCAACGACAAGGTGTTCTCCTGTAATGGGTACTTAACATAATGCCTCCATGTACAATTAAAATCTGCGTGTGTGGGCAGTTAGGAACCTGGCTACAATAAGTTGGTGGACACACCATGGCTATGGGGCAGGGGGTGGAGAGAGGGTACTTGGTCAGAAAAAATATATACCAGCGACACCAGCAATGTGAACAGGAGCCAGCTAAAAAAACACACGGAGAAGCATACAGCTGCATTCTGAGACACAAGAAGGGAAACATGGACTAGCATGTCGATTGGATTGTCATTTTTTTCAGATATTGTGAGTATATATTTTTCTAACTGAGCATCCTCTCTGCACATCCCCACCCTATAGCCAAGGTGTGTCCACCGTCTTATAGTAGCCAGGTTTCTAACTGCCCTCACGTGCAGATATTAATCGCACATAGCTGTATTAGGTTAGGTACCCAATACAGGAGAACACCTGTGGTTATCAGGCTCACATGGAATGGCCAATACATCTGCTAAGTTTCTCCATTTTCAGATATTCCTAAGCAATTTTGCTATGCCTCATTTCCTCTATTACATTCTACATTAGCTTCATGCATTTGCCTTCTCTAGTATTTTCACAGCAGTTTTGCTGGACCATATTTACCCTTTTTCTTATGTCCCAGAGTACAGATGTATGCTTCCTTATAAATGTAATTTTTCAGATTGCACCTGTTCACATTGCTGTCACTGGTCAGTTTTTTCATATATTGTTTGTATTTGGGTCCAACACTTATAGGAAAAGCTCCACATGCTGATATATTGTCTTGAGGATATCATGCTGCACTATGTACGCAGCCATGGACAGGACCTGAGGAGCCGGAGACGCCATTATGCCGCACTGTGTACATGGACAGGGCAGGATCTGAGGAGCCCGGAGACGTCATCATGCTGCACTGTGTATACAGCCAAGGACAGGAAAGTACCCGAGGAGCCCGGAGAGGCTGGGAGACACCATTATGCCACACTACACAGCCATGGAGAGAAGCTGAGGACCCCAGAGACGCCATCACACCACACTGTGTACACAGCCATGGAGAGGACAGCAGCCGAGAGACCGAAGACGCCATCATGCCGCACTGTGTATACAGCCACAAAGTGGACAGGACGTGAGAAGCCCGGAGACGCCATCATGCCGCACTGTGTACACAGCCACAAAGTGGACAGGACGTGAGAAGCCCGGAGACGCCATCATGCCGCACTGTGTACACAGCCATGGACAGGACCTGAGGAGCCCGGAGACGCCATCATGCCACACTGTGTACACAGCCATGGCGAGGACCTAAGGAGCCCGGAGAAGCCGTCATGCCACACTGTGTACACAGCCATGGAGAGGACCTGAGGAGCCCGGAGACGTCATCATGCCACATTGTGTATACAGCCATGGGTAGGACAGGACCTGAGGAACCCGGAGACGCCATCATGCCACATTGTGTACACAGCCATAGACAGGACTGGAGGAGCCCAGAGACGCCATCATGCCGCACTGTGTACACAGCCATAGACAGGACCTGAGGAGTCCGGAGATGCCATCATGCCACACTGTGTATACAGCCATGGAGAGGACCTGAGGAGCCCGGAGATGCCATCATGCCACATTGTGTATACAGCCATGGGTAGGACAGGACCTGAGGAACCCGGAGACGCCATCATGCCACATTGTGTACACAGCCATAGACAGGACGTGCTGAGGAGCCCGGAGATGCCATCATGCCACATTGTGTACACAGCCATGGAGAGGATCGGAGGAACACCGGAGATGCCATCATGCCACACTGTGTACACAGTCATAGACAGGACATGAGGAGCCCGGAGATGCCATCATGCCACATTGTGTATACAGCCATGGGTAGGACAGGACCTAAGGAGCCCGGAGACGCCATCATGCCACACTGTGTACACAGCCATGGAAAGGACAGGACCTGAGGAACCCGGAGACGCCATCATGCCACATTGTGTATACAGCCATGGAGAGGACCTGAGGAGCCCGGAGACGCCATCATGCCGCACTGTGTACACAGCCATGGAGAGGACCTGAGGAGCCGGGAGAAGCCATCATGCCACACTGTGTACACAGCCATGGAGAGGACCTGAGGAGCTCGGAGAAGCCATCATGCCACACTGTGTACACAGCCATAGACAGGACCGGAGGAGCCCAGAGACGCCATCATGCAGCACTGTGTACACAGCCATGGAGAGGACCTGAGGAGCCCGGAGACTTCATCATGCCGCACTGTGTACACAGCCATGGAGAGGACCTGAGAGGCCCGGAGACGCCATCATGCCGCACTGTGTACACAGCCATGGACAGGACCTGAGGAGCCCGGAGACGCCATCATGCCACACTGTGTGCACAGCCATGGAGAGGACCTAAGGAGCCCGGAGACGCCATCATGCCGCACTGTGTACACAGCCATGGAGAGGACCTGAGGAGCCCGGAGACGCCATCATGCCGCACTGTGTACACAGCCATGGAGAGGACCTAAGGAGCCCGGAGAAGCCATCATGCCACACTGTGTACACAGCCATGGAGAGGACCTGAGGAGCTCGGAGAAGCCATCATGCCACACTGTGTACACAGCCATGGAGAGGACCTGAGGAGTCCGGAGAAGCCATCATGCCACAATGTGTACACAGCCATAGACAGGACCAGAGGAGCCCTGAGACGCCATCATGCCACACTGTGTACACAGCCAAGGAGAGGACCTGAGGAGCCCGGAGACACCATCATGCCACACTGTGTACACAGCCATAGACAGGACCGGAGGAGCCCGGAGACGCCATCATGCCGCACTGTGTACACAACCATGGAGAGGACCTGAGGAGCCCGGAGACGCCATCATGCCACACTGTGTACACAGCCGTAGACAGGACCTGACGAGCCCAGAGACGCCATCATGCCGCATTGTGTATACAGCCATGGACAGGACAGGACCTGAGGAGCCCAGAGACGCCATCATGCCACACTGTGTATACAGCCATGGAGAGGACCTGAGGAGCCCGGAGACGCCATCATGCCACACTGTGTATACAGCCATGGAGAGGACCTGAGGAGCCCGGAGATGCCATCATGCCACATTGTGTATACAGCCATGGGTAGGACAGGACCTGAGGAACCCGGAGACGCCATCATGCCACATTGTGTACAAAGCCATAGACAGGACCTGAGGAACAACGGAGATGCCATCATGCCACAATGTGTACACAGCCATAGACAGGACCTGAGGAGCCCGGAGATGCCATCATGCCACATTGAGTATACAGCCATGGGTAGGACAGGACCTAAGGAGCCCGGAGACGCCATCATGCCACACTGTGTACACATTTAAACATAAAGAGAGAGTAGGAGGTTTCAGGTCCTGTTTATACTATATATATCACAGTCGGTTGTATATGTTTTCAAATATGAATTTATTAAGTAAATTATTGTACATATAAAATTCATCTCATAACATATAACATATATATCAGATATACATAGATTTCATTTATTATTTATTATATGGGAGACCAAGGTTTAAAGTGACATTGTGACAATTAAAATTTCCATGTAGTTGGTATCTTCTATATGGACAAGGGGTGGTGGGCTATTTTGTGGGTATTGATCTGATCTTGTTCTATATGTGTATTAATTATAGGTTACCCAATCTTTATAGGTTAGGGGGAACATGGAGACACTTGTACTAGGGGAAACCTACTTATAACGGGTTTCCCATGTGTATTCCATGTAGTTTAAACCATCCCTGGGGGAATATTGCATGTTATTCCCTGTATAGATTGCATTAACCTTTTCAATAGGATTAGAACAGGTCACCTCAACCTCCCAAAAAGTCCTCACCTACCCATGTCCTATGAAGGGATGGAGTACCGGGTGCCCCCAGACGCGTTTCGCTTTGGGCTTTCTCAATGGGGTCCGTTTACACCCGCCGGCCGGCATCTTTTTATGCTTATACTGCACTCCCTCACATGTGTGCCCCATTTCCGGTCCGCCTCCTCCCTCTCGACTCGCGGCCAATCCCGAGACCGGAGAGTCAGTGGCCACCTGACTTCATCCAGCCAATCCGGGATGCCTGCGATGTCACTGGGGGGCGGACCCGGACGTTGCACCATGAAGTTTCTCACCAATGACACCAAAGTTTGGGCGGAAGTGTCATTTCCGCCATCTTGGAGGCTGGTATGTCAGTCAGACACCCATATGACCTCACAATCAGGGCGGAAATCCCAAATCCGCCATTTTGGAGATGGGCACTTCATTTCTTTTTCTCAGATAACACTATTAAAGATAGTCTAAGGTGATCAAAGTTTAAAGATATGCACATAGAGGATACAGCACTGTATAACCAGTGCTGTATACTATTATCCCTGTGTGATATATGGTTTCACTATATCTTCCCCAAATGCGGCTATTCACATCCATACATGATAGATGGCTCGCTGTGCCCATTAGTCAATCCCCCCCCAGAAAAAACATGTCACTATATCTTCCCCAAATGCGGCTATTCACATCCATACATCCACATTGTGTATACAGCCATGGGTAGGACAGGACCTGAGGAACCCGGAGACGCCATCATGCCACATTGTGTACACAGCCATGGATAGGACAGGACCTGAGGAACCCGGAGACGCCATCATGCCACATTGTGTATACAGCCATAGAGAGGACCTGAGGAGCCCGGAGACGCCATCATGCCGCACTGTGTACACAGCCATGGAGAGGACCTGAGGAGCCCGGAGACGCCATCATGCCACATTGTGTATACAGCCATGGACAGGACCTGAGGAGCCCGGAGACGCCATCATGCCACACTGTGTACACAGCCATGGAGAGGACCTGAGGAGCCCGGAGACGCCATCATGCCACACTGTGTATACAGCCATGGAGAGGACCTGAGGAGCTCGGAGATGCCATCATGCCACATTGTGTATACAGCCATGGGTAGGACAGGACCTGAGGAACCCGGAGACGCCATCATGCCACATTGTGTACACAGCCATAGACAGGACGTGCTGAGGAGCCCGGAGATGCCATCATGCCACATTGTGTACACAGCCATGGAGAGGACCGGAGGAACACCGGAGATGCCATCATGCCAGATTGTGTACACAGCCATGGGTAGGACAGGACCTAAGGAGCCCGGAGACGCCATCAGGCCACACTGTGTACACAGCCATTGACAAGACAGGACCTGAGGAACCCGGAGACGCCATCATGCAACATTGTGTATACAGCCATGGAGAGGACCTGAGGAGCCCGGAGACGCCATCATGCCGCACTGTGTACACAGCCATGGAGAGGACCTGAGGAGCCGGGAGAAGCCATCATGCCACACTGTGTACACAGCCATGGAGAGGACCTGAGGAGCTCGGAGAAGCCATCATGCCAGATTGTGTACACAGCCATAGACAGGACCGTAGGAGCCCAGAGACGCCATCATGCCGCACTGTGTACACAGCCATGGAGAGGACCTAAGGAGCCCGGAGACGTCATCATGCCGCACTGTGTACACAGCAATGGAGAGGACTGGAGAGGACCTGAGAAGCCCGGAGACGCCATCATGCCACACTGTGTACACAGCCATGGAGAGGACCTGAGGAACCCGGAGACGCCATCATGCCACATTGTGCATACAGCCATGGAGAGGACCTGAGGAGCCCGGAGACGCCATAATGCCGCACTGTGTACACAGCCATGGACAGGACCTGAGGAGCCCGGAGACGCCATCATGCCACACTGTGTACACAGCCATAGACAGGACCTGAGGAGCCCAGAGACGCCATCATGCCACACTGTGTACACAGCCATGGAGAGGACCTGAGGAGCCCGGAGACGCCATCATGCCGCACTGTGTACACAGCCATGGAGAGAACCTGAGGAGCCCGGAGATGCCATCATGCCACACTGTGTACAAAGCCATGGAGAGGACCTGAGAAGCCCGGAGACGCCATCATGCCACACTGTGTACACAGCCATGGAGAGGACCTGAGGAACCCAGAAACGCCATCATGCCACACTGTGTACACAGCCATGGACAGGATCTGAGGAACCTGGAGATGCCATCATGCCACATTGTGTACACAGCCATGGAGAGGACCTGAGGAACCCGGAGATGCCATCATGCCACACTGTGTACACAGCCATAGACAGGACGTGAGGAGTCCGGAGATGCCATCATGCCACATTGTGTACACAGCCATGGAGAGGACCTGAGGAACCCGGAGATGCCATCATGCCACACTGTGTACACAGCCATAGACAGGACCTAAGGAGCCCGGAGACGCCATCATGCCACACTGTGTACACAGCCATGGACAGGACCTGAGGAACCCGGAGATGCCACCATGCCACATTGTGTATACAGCCATGGGTAGGACAGGACCTAAGGAGCCCGGAGACGCCATCATGCCACACTGTGTACACAGCCATAGACAGGACCTGAGGAACCTGGAGACGCCATCATGCCACATTGTGTATACAGCCATGGAGAGGACCTGAGGAGCCCGGAGACGCCATCATGCCGCACTGTGTACACAGCCATGGAGAGGACCTGAGGAGCCCGGAGACGCCATCATGCCACACTGTGTACACAGCCATAGACAGGACCTGAGGAACCTGGAGACGCCATCATGCCACATTGTGTATACAGCCATGGACAGGACCTAAGGAGCCCGGAGACGACATCATGCCACACTGTGTACACAGCCATGGAGAGGACCTGAGGAACCCGGAGACGCCATCATGCCACACTGTGTATACAGCCATGGGTAGGACAGGACCTGAGGAACCCGGAGACGTCATCATGCCACACTGTGTACACAGCCATGGAGAGGACCTGAGGAACCTGGAGATGCCACCATGCCACACTGTGTATACAGCCATGGACAGGACAGGACCTAAGGAGCCCAGAGACGCCATCATGCCACACTGCGTACACAGCCATGGACAGGACCTGAGGAACCTGGAGATGCCACCATGCCACACTGTGTATACAGCCATGGACAGGACAGGACCTAAGGAGCCCAGAGACGCCATCATGCCACACTGTGTACACAGCCATAGACAGGACCTAAGGAACCCGGAGACGCCATCATGCCACACTGTGTATACAGCCATGGAGAGGACCTGAGGAGCCCAGAGACGCCATCATGGAGAGGACATGCCCCGACACGTCACCGCTGCCCCGGTCAGTGACGTTACCGTGACGTCACGCTCGCACGTTACCTGATGCTCCTTCACCACCTCACTGAGGCAGGGATAGCGCTCGGAGATCCAGCGGTAGAACTTGGGGACTCCCATCTTGATCCTGTACGTTTCCAAACAGACACACAACTGCCGGACAAACAGCCGTCACGTCCGGCGCTTCTCACATACGTCACGGCGGGGGCGGGGCGGGAGCGGCTGTCACCTCACATAAGAGCGGCAGTGACAGTGACCGGAGCAATGTCAGAGATAGGGCCCGGAGCTGTGTGAGGGGAGGGGCCTGGTGACTCACTGATCTGTACACTAGTGTTATGTAAAAATGAAAGCAAACGTCTGATTGGTTCTCCCAGCAAGATGACGTATTCTGCCAGAAATACGGTAGTAACCAAGGAGAGGGGAGGAGGACAGTGACCCGCCTGTTACCATGGAAACCAATGTGTAATCACTGTATGGAGAGTCAATATAGGGACCAGTGTGAGCAATATATGGGGAGAGTCAGTATAGGGATCAGTGTGATCTCTGTATGGAGAGTCAGTATAGGGATCAGTGTGAGCTCTGTATGGAGAGAGTCAGTATAGAGATCAGTGTGAGCTCTGTATGGAGAGTCAGTATAGGGATCAGTGTGAGCTCTGTATGGAGAGTCAGTATAGAGATCAGTGTGATCTCTGTATGGAGAGTCAGTATAGAGATCAGTGTGAGCTCTGTATGGAGAGTCAGTATAGGGATCAGTGTGAGCTCTGTATGGGAGAGTCAGTATAGGATCAGTGTGAGCTCTGTATGGGAGCAGGATCAGGACTAGGAGCGAGAGATCAATGTGAGCCGTATGGGCGAGAAGTAGATAGAGATCAGTGTGAGGAGGAAGTCAGTATAGGACATGGTGAGTAGTGAAGTCATAGTGATGTGGATCGTATGGAGAGTCAGTATAGGAGATCAGTGGAGCGATGGAGAGTACGCTGTAGGACATGTGATCGTATGAAGTCATATAGGATCAGTGTTAGTCTATGGGAGTCAGTATAGGTCAGTTGGGATCTGTATGTGAGAGTCAGTATAGAGATCAGTGTGAGCTCTGTATGGAGAGTCAGTATAGGATCATGTGAGCTCTGTATGGAGAGTCAGTATAGGATCAGTGTGACTCTGTATGGAGAGTCAGTATAGAGATCTAGTGGATCTGTAGGAGTCAGTATAGGATCGTGTGAGTCGTATGGGGGAGTCGTATGGGGATCAGTGTGAGCTCTGTATGGGAGAGTCAGTATAGGATCATGTGAGCTCTGTATGGGGAGAGTCAGTATAGGATCATGTGAGCCTGTATGGAGAGTCAGTATAGAGATCAGTGTGAGCTCTGATGGGAGAGTCAGTATAGGATCAGTGTAATGGGAGAGTCAGTATAGGATCAGTGTGAGTCTTATGGGAGGTCAGTAGGTCAGTATTTATGGAGTCAGTAGATCTGTGAGCTCTGTATCAGATGGTCAGTGTGGTCGTATGGGGAGCTAGATCGTGTGAGTCTGTGGAGTCAGTAGAGTCAGTGTGAGCTCTGTATGGAGAGTCAGTATAGAGATCAGTGTGAGCTCTGTATGGGAGTCAGTATAGGATCAGTGTGACTCTGTATGGAGAGTCAGTATAGAGTATGTAGTGTGGAGATCAGTATGGATCAGTGACTCTAGAGATCAGTATAGATCATGGAGTCGTATAGAGTCAGTGGATCAGTTGAGTCTGTATGGAGATCAGTATAGTGTAGGATCGTAGGGACAGGTATTAGGAAGTGTGAGTTGATGGGGGAGAGTCAGTATAGGATCAGTGTGAGCTCTGTATGGGAGAGTCAGTATAGGATCAGTGTGAGCTCTGTATGGAGAGCAGTATAGAGATCAGTGTGAGCTTTATGGAGAGCAGTATATGGATCGTTGAGCTATAGGGATCAGTATAGGTCAGTGGACAGTATAGGAAGTAGTATAGAGATCAGTTGATCGTAGTGGAGTCGTATGGGAAGTGTGGATCGTTCTTATGGAGAGTCAGTATAGGGATCAGTGTGAGCTCGTATGGGAGAGTCAGTATAGGATCAGTGTGACTGTATGGAGAGTCAGTATAGAGTCAGTGTGAGCTCTGTATGGGAGTCAGTATAGGAGTTAGTGGAGTCGTATAGGGAGATCAGTATGATAGGTAGCTCTAGGAGAGTGTATAGTAGGGATCATGTGGATCTGTATGGAAGTCAGTATAGAGATCAGTGTGAGCTCTGTATGGAGAGTCAGTATAGGTAGTGAGATATCTAGATCAGTGTGAGTCTTGATAGTGTGATCTTCGTATGGAGGAGGTCAGTATAGGGATCAGTGTGAGCTCTGTATGGGAGAGTCAGTATAGAGATCAGTGTTGGAGAGCTTGTCAGTGGAGTCATGTATGAAGTATAGGGTGTGAGCTCTGTATGGAGAGTCAGTATAGAGATCATGTGAGCTCTGTATGGAGAGTCAGTATAGGATCAGTTGTGATTCTGTATGGAGAGTCAGTATAGAGATCAGTGTAGTCTGTAGGAGTCAGTATAGGATCAGTGTGATCTCTGTATGGAAGTCAGTATAGGATCAGTGTGATCTCTGTATGGAGAGTCAGTATAGAGATCAGTGTGAGCTCTGTATGGAGAGTCAGTATAGAGATCAGTGTGAGCTCTGTATGGAGAGTCAGTATAGAGGATCAGTGTGAGCTCTGTATGGAGAGGATCTAGTATAGGGATCAGTGTGATCTCTGTATGGAGAGTCAGTATAGAGATCAGTGTGAGCTCTGTATGGGAGAGTCAGTATAGGGATCAGTGTGAGCTCTGTATGGAGAGTCAGTATAGGAGATCAGTGTGATATGTTATGGAGAGTCAGTATAGAGATCAGTGTGAGCTCTGTATGGGGAGAGTCAGTATAGGGATCAGTGTGATCTCTGTATGGAGAGTCAGTATAGGGATCAGTGTGAGCTCTGTATGGGGAGAGTCAGTATAGGGATCAGTGTGAGCTCTAGTATAAGAGATCAGTGTAGTATAGGAGATCAGTATGTAGCTCTGTATGGGAGAGTCAGTATAGGGATCAGTGTGAGCTCTGTATGGAGAGTCATATAGGATCATGTGAGATCTGTATGGGAGAGTCAGTATAGAATCAGTGTGAGCTCTGTATGGGGAGAGTCAGTATAGGGATCAGTTGTAGAGCTCTGTATGGGAAGGTCAGTATAGAGGATCAGTATGATCAATGAGCCTGTATGGAGAGTCAGTATAGGATCAGTGTGATCTTATGGGAAGTCAGTATAGGATCAGTGTGAGCTCTGTATGGGAGTCAGTAAGGATCAGTTACTGTAGGAAGTCAGTATAGGATCATGTGAGCTCTGTATGGAGAGTCAGTATAGAGATCAGTGTGAGCTCTGTATGGAGAGTCAGTATAGGGATCATTGTGAGCTCTGTATGGAGAGTCAGTATGGTCAGTGTGAGCTCTGTATGGAGAGTCAGTATAGAGGACAGAGTATAAGTATGGAGAGTCAGTATAGGGATCAGTGTGAGCTCTGTATGGAGAGAGTCAGAATAGAGATCAGTGTGATGATATGTATAGACAGTCAGTATAGGGATAGTGTGAGCTCTGTATGGAGAGTCAGTATAGAGATCAGTGTGAGCTCTGTATGGAGAGTCAGTATAGGGATCAGTGTGAGTCTATGTATAGAAGTCAGTATAGGATGAGTGTGAGCTCTGTATGGAGAGATCAGAATAGAGATCAGTGTGAGATATGTATGGGAAGAGTCAGTATAGGGATTGAGTGTGAGCTCTGTATGGAGAGATTCAGGGATCAGTGGGAAGCACAGTATTGAGAGTCAGTATAGGGTCAGTGTGAGCTCTATATGGAGAGAGTCAGTATAGGGATCAGTGTGAGCTCTGTATGGGAGAGTCAGTATAGGTATCTGTGTGAGCTCTGTATGGGGAGAGTCAGTATAGGGGATCATTGTGTGCTCTGTATAGACAGTTAGTATAGGGATCAGTGTGAGCTCTGTATGGGGAGAGTCAGTATAGGGATCAGTGTGAGATATGTATAGACAGTATAGGGATCAGTGTGAGATATGTATAGACAGTCAGTATAGGGATGAGTGTGAGATCTGTATGAAGAGAGTCAGATAGAGATCAGTGTGAGATATGTATGGGAAGAGTCAGTATAGGGATCGTGTGAGCTCTGTATAGACAGTCAGTATAGGGATTGGTGTGGAGCTCTGTATGGAGATCTCAGGATCAGTGGAGACACATTATTGAGAGTCAGTATAGGGTTCAGTGTGAGCTCTATATGAGAGAGTCATATAGGGATCAGTGTGAGCTCTGTATGGGAGAGTCAGTATAGGTATCTGTGTGAGCTCTGTATGGGAGAGTCAGTATAGGGATCATGTGTGTAGCTCTGTATAGGCAGTCAGTATAGGGATCAGTGTGAGCTCTGTATGGGAGAGTCAGTATAGGGATCAGTGTGAGATATGTATAGACAGTATAGGGATCAGTGTGAGATATGTATAGACAGTCAGTATAGGGATGAGTGTGAGCTCTGTATGAAGAAAGTCAGATAGAGATCAGTGTGAGATATATATGGGAAGAGTCAGTATAGGGATCGTGTGAGCTCTGTATAGACTAGTCATGTATAAGGGATATAGGTGTGAGCTCTGTATGGAGATTCAGGTCAGTGGAACACAGTATGAGAATCATATAGGGTTTCAGTGTGAGCTCTATATGGAGAGAGTCAGTATAGGGATCAGTGTGAGCTCTGTATGGGGAGAGTCAGTATAGGTATCGGTGTGAGCTCTGTATGGGGAGAGTCAGTATAGGGGATCATTGTGTGCTCTGTATAGACAGTCAGTATAGGGATCAGTGTCAGCTCTGTATGGGGAGAGTCAGTATAGGGATCAGTGTGAGATATGTATAGACAGTCAGTATAGGATCAGTGTGAGATATGTATAGACAGTCAGTATAGGGATGAGTGTGAGCTCTGTATGGAGAAGTCAGAATAGAGATCAGTGTGAGATATGTATGGGAAGAGTCAGTATAGGGATCATTGTGAGCTCTGTATAGACAGTGAATATAGGGATTGGTGTGAGCTCTGTATGGAGATTCGGGGATCAGTGGGAACACAGTATTGAGAGTCAGTATAGGGTTCAGTGTGAGCTCTATATGGAGAGAGTCAGAATAGGGATCAGTGTGAGCTCTATATGGGGAGAGTCAGTATAGGGTTCAGTGTGAGCTCTATATGGAGAGAGTCAGGATAGGGATCAGTGTGAGCTCTATATGGGGAGAGTCAGTATAGGGATCAGTGTGAGCTCTGTATAGACAGTCAGTATAGGGATCAATGTGAGCTCTGTATGGAGAGTTAGTATAGGGATCAGTGTGAGCAATATATGGGGAGGTCAGTATAGGGATCAGTGTGAGCTCTGTATGGAGAGTTAGTATAGGGATTTGTGTGAGCTCTATATGGGGAGAGTCAGTATAGGGATCAGTGTGAGCTCTGTATAGACAGTCAGTATAGGGATCAATGTGAGCTCTGTATGGAGAGTTAGTATAGGGATCAGGGTGAGCAATATATAGGGAGAGTCAGTATAGGGATCGGTGTGAGCTCTGTATGGGGAGAGTGTGGCGCCCCTGCGGCTAGGCGCCACAGAGTGGTATTGCATTTATTATTTATATGTAATATTATTGTAAGTTACTAGTTTAGGATTTAAATCTTGTGGAGTCTATTTTTACACTCACTTAGGACCACACCACCTAGAGTAGGGGGAAACAGAACTTGGTAGATCCCAGATAGGTGGGGGCGGAGCTTAGGATTGAGTAAGAGTGACAGTTTATCTCAGACAGTGCTGGGAAGGCAGACAGAGTGGTCAGGCCTGGCAGCCCAGCTGAGAGGAGGGTGCCCCATCTTTAAGTGGGGACCCAGGACAGAAGGCAACGGGCCAGGACTGGGTGGAGCCGGCTGGTCACGTTGAGGTGTCGGGCCCACTGGGACGGGGGTACTAGGTACCGGACCGGTCTGCTACTGGGGAAGTCACGGGTAGTCCTGGTCCGGACCGTGTCCCGGGCTCGGCAATAAAAGGGGATATTTACAGGGGATTGTCAGTCGTGACGCCACCCACTATATGCGGCCAGTGATGGGGCCGCCGCTGCTGGAGAACCTCCGGGGATGATGGAATAGCAGCTTAGATTGGATAGTTCCAGTGGGTAGAACTGTATTCCCCAGGGCAGTAAGGGGTAAGTCTATTGTGGAATGTTCAGTACACTTACTGTGCAGACGCTGCAGGAATCTCTCCTCAATGCTGGTGCTGACAGGCTGTGCTGTGGCTCTGCAGGTGGAGGGCTTTCTGGAGTCCTGTATGGAGGGAATAGCTTTCATGCAGAAACACAAGGGAAGCAGATTCAGGGTTTTCCGTGTTTACTCTCCAAGCTGTGCAATACAGCTCACAGTTCTTAATACACGGGCTCACTCTCCCCTCCGGGGCTCCCTTTATCTCTGCAGCCAGGTCTGTCTCTCTCTGTGACCCCTCACACAGTCTCTGTGTCCTTTCCGGGCTGTTAACGTTCTGTGTACACTTGGTGGGTGTCTCCGGACAGTATGGCGGTGACTCAGGCCCCTGTGGGTCCTCCTGTTTGTCACTGAGCTGCCTGTCCTTTGGGGTAGGGACCCTAACGTGTAGCTGTGGTCCCCCGTCGGTGTCTGGGAATGCCGGGTAAACTACGGTGCCCTTTAGAGCCGACACTCTACTCAGCCCAGCCTCCAGCAGTCCTCAAGATGTGAGGCTCTACCAGGCTCTTTCTCTCTGCGTCTTTCAGTATTGTAGGAGGGCTACTCCGCCTGCAGTCATTTGCTTCAGCTGTAAGTCTAGGGCCCGGGTATCACCGTCCCTCTCTCTCTCTCCTCACACTCCTGGTGGTATTGGCTTTGGACGTGCTTTCTCTCTCCTCCGGCTCACCCTGGCTCAGTACAAATTCTGCGCTCCTACACCTTACACTCTCAGGACATGTGAGTCTTTCTGTCTGCTCAGCTTCACTCAGCCTCCTGCTGTCTTTCGGCCTGCTCTTGGTCTTTTCTGTTCAGCTCACTATGGCCTACTGAACTCCTTCCTCCTCCCCCTCACTATTTCTACTGTCAAGTCACCTGACTACGTGTGTGCCCAACCCACTCCTCCAAATCCACCACCCCTCAATTGCCTAGAGTCTCCAATCTCAGGGCTGGATGCTACCACCTACTGTACGTGGGTTGTGTGGGCTGTGAGGGTGTTGATGTGCAACAGTCATCCTACCTGCCTGGCTGCAGTTCCCTTTGTGGCCTCCTGGACGCAGGGGCGCCACAGAGGGAGCATCGGCGGCACGGACAGCCGAGACACCCAGGAGTTCAACCCTGACTGCAAAACCGACGAGCTGCAGGCCCAACAGAAACGGGTTGCTGACAGCCCCACAAAGGTACCTCACCCCTCAAGCCCAAAAGACGGTTCTACACTAGAGGTGGAGGACTGAATCCCGGTGGCGGAGGGGAAACTTGTGCGTTCCTGCTGTTACCATCTGCACCGGTACAGGTCCAGATAAGCCTTCTAGATACAGACTGCAGGACAGGCGGGTGAGCTCTGCAAGGGTGTGGAAAGATTGAGAAAGAAAGAGAGACGTTAACCCTGAAAGACAAAGAGAGGACATCTAGAGACTCCATAAGGGAAACACTGAGCTGGCAACATCCACCCTGTAAACCAAACTGTACCGTGTCTTATTTATGCCATCAGCCGGTACCGAGTAAAGTGGAGTTAAACTTCAACTGGTTTCCGTTATTCTTCCCGCCGCAGCCTGAAGGGCTCAGCATCAGCAGCAGCTCAGCAGAGGGGTAAGAACTGCAGCACCATCATCTCCATCACTGTCCTCCCTCACCGTCTCCCTACAATACCTGTGGGGAGCTGTACCACACTTAGCTGCCTCAACCATCACCTCAGCGGCCGGCTGGCAGCGCCGGTACCATCCTACCAGATACTACAGGTGGCGTCACGTTCCCCTGTAAATAACCCCTTTAACCCCCACCGTTTAACATCAACATCTAGTATAATTGATCACCAGGGCACGGCACTGGGGTCCCGACCATCCGTGACTCCCCACACAGTAGCCCCGGTGTCCGAGTACCCCATCCCTTAGCTCTGGTCATATCAAGAGTGAGTATAGGGATCATTGTGAGTTCTGTATAGACAGTCAGTATAGGGATCAGTATAACCTCTGTATGGAGAGTCAATATAGTGATCAGTGTAAGCAATATATGGTGTGAGTCAGTATAGGGATCGGTGTGAGCTCTGTATTGACAGTCAGTATAGGGATCGGTGTGAGCTCTGTATAGAGAGTCATTATGGGGATCAGTGTGAGCTCTCTATGGAGAATTAGTATAGGGATCAGCATGAGCTCTGTATGGGGAGAGTCAGTATAGGGAGCATTGTGAGCTCTGTATAGAGAGTCACTATAGGGATCAGTGTGAGCTCTGTATGGAATCAGTATAAGGATCATTGTGAGCTCGGTATGGAGAGTCATTATAGGGATCAGTGTGAGCTCTGTATGGGGAGAGTCAGTATAGGGAGCATTGTGAGCTCTGTATAGAGAGTCACTATAGGGATCAGTGTGAGCACTGTATGGAGGGTCAGTATAGGGATTAGTTGGAGCACTGTATGGAGTCAGTATAGGGATCATTGTGAGCTCGGTATGGAGAGTCATTATAGGGATCAGTGTGAGCTCGGTTTTGAAACATCCCGCATTGGCAAGAGACAATGTAAAAATTGGTGTTCTCAGGGAGCCTTCCACCTTTATGTTGGGGGGAGGCATGGGGGAGAGACCTGCAAAATTTAAAATTCTGCTTTGTCCTGCTGGTGCACAGGGGCATGTTAACCCTATATTGTGCTGCTGTTGGACGAAGGGGAATAAACCTTTCCCGTTTTAGGTCAGTTAGGATTACCATAATTATTAATATTTGCCAAATGGCAGAATAATAAGAGAGGATGTTTTAAGGCATTTTATTACTTTCTTCAAAGTCACAAGTTTACATACATTTTATTAGTATTTAGTACTATTGCCCTTAACTGTATTACTTGGATCAAATATTTTGGATATCCTTCCACAAGCTTCTCACAATAGTTGGTAGGAATTTGGGCCCATTCCTCCTAATACAGCTGGTTTAACTGAGCCATGTTTGTAGGTCGCCTTGCTCGCACCTGCATTTTCAGCTTTGCCCATAAATTTTCAATAGGCTTGAGATCAGGGCTTAGTTATGGCCACTCCAAAACATTAACTTTGTTTTCCTTAAGCTACTTTGTAACCAGTTTGGCAGTATGTTTTGGGTCATTGTCGATTTGGAAGACCTATTTCCACTCAAGCTTTAACCTCCTGGCTTATGTCTTGAGATGTTGCTTCAGTATTGCTACATAATCTTCATTCCTCATGGTGCCATCTATTTTGTGACGTTCACCAGTCCCTCCTGCAGCAAAACAACCCCACAACTTGATGGTGCTGTGGAGACGCGGTGGTCAGTGTTTTCTCTCATCCGCTGGCCCAGCCGCCTTTAGAAAGACAACATGGACCAGGACTCATCCCAACTGAACGCCCAAGCTCCTTACCCATGGGCGGAACACTACTCAGACAACACATGGTGAGGGAACCACAATATTTAGGTTTTATAGGATTATTATGTGTGTGCTAAATCTTCAGTTTCTAATCTCAATGTTTTCTAAAGCTGTTGTGCACTTACTGCCCACCGCCCTATTATGGTGATGGCCCCAGGGGATATGGACATGTTTTAGGTGTGACGTGTAAACCTTAGACTGCCAGATGAATGTTTTCATTGTGAAGGCTATAGACTATACCCCGTGACTAACCGTGAGACCATAGCTCCTTCTATTGAGTGTTTTCTGGACAGAGCCAATGGCTGGGTGCCCTCCCATCTGTGGAATGCAAGACTCAGAGGATGTCCCACCCACCGGAATTTCCTGCAGCGGCCATCTTATGCCACCCAAAGGCCTGTTAAAAATGAGATGACAGTCACTCCAAAGCCTACTGCCCAATTAGTTTCACCACCAGCGACCAAAATATTCCGCAGTGTTGTGTCATATATGGCCCGGCTATCAGTACAATTAGTAGAGAATTTCAATAATGAACTGATGAATAAGAATTTTCTGAATCTTAAATCTGAAACTAATACAAACTCTTGAGTGTTTTATTTTAGAAGGAGCTGTATAGGTGGGAGACAATTCCACATTGGACACCAGTAGGATCCTCGCATGAGGTAATCAGAGTGAACTACTGTTCCACAAGTCAGTGGTGGAGCAATTGGTTCTAACTCCTGCACTCACTCCTTGAGTGGGTGGGGCAGCTTCAGGTGCAACTATTACAAGGACGGTAAGCTTATTAAATGCAGAATTGGTAAATCAGTCACAATAAGGCAGTCACGATGTTATCAGTCTAGGATGGTATAACTAAGCTGAAAACACACTAAAGGTGACTCCCTGGAGGTAGATGGCAACTAAAGGACGGGCAAGCTAAGGGAACACTAGGTAGCGGTGGGAGGCCAACCCATCCCATCCTCATTAAGTCTGGCTGCCCTGAGAACCCTTTCAGTATCAGACTGCCTGAACAGAACCAAGAAGGTACCCAGGGGCAAATGGGAGTTGTGCTGGAGGACGGGAGAAGGACAAGCCATGACGAGCCTCGTCAATAAAAGTCAAAAGTCTCTGCTTGGCCCCACTTACGCCTGAACAGGTCACAAGTGTCATCAGATGAATACCTCCTGGATCGCTCCTGGTTTCAGGTAAGTTGTGTGTACAATCCTGCATTATTCTTGCACACAAACACAACTTAGAAAGGTAAGAGTTTACAGCAGCAGTCGCTGCACCCGTTTCAAGGATTACAAATAGTGTGCGGAAGAGAAATGCATAAATATGTCCTAGTAGATGTGGATCTCTCTCCCCTATGCAAAATAGCATAAGATGTCAGATACACCTTGGTTAAAATATTCTGAAGTAGGGTAGGTAGATAAATGAATAAATAATATAGTTTTTTGCCTGTTTAACTATATGTAAATAATAATAGGGTAGTTGTATAATAAATGATTGAACATTTTTCCAGATATTCAGTTACCTCTTTTTGGCCTGTTTTACAGGAAGCAGGGAGACCATAGGTGATAAGTATAATTATATTGTCTAATACTGTACTTGTTTGACTCTGCCTTGTATTTATATATGTGGACTGAGGCATTGCTATACAGTTGTGGCCAAAAGTATTGACACCCCTGCAATTTTGTCATTTAATACTCAGTTTCTTCCTGAAAATGATTGAAATCAAATTCTTTAGTATTATTATCTTCATTTAATTTGTCTTCAATGAAAAAACAAAAAAAAGAATTGTCCTAAAGCCAAATTGGACCAAATTCCACACCCAACATAAAAAAGGGGGTGGACAAAAGTATTTGCACTGTTAGAAAAATCATGTGATGCTTCTCTAATTTGTGTAATTAACAGCACCTGTAACTTACCTGTGGCACCTAACAGGTGTTGGCAATAACGAAATCACACTTGCAGCCAGTTGACATGGATTAAAGTTGACTCAACCTCTGTCCTGTGTCCTTGTGTGTACCACATTGAGGATGGAGAAAAGAAAGAAGACCAAAGAACTGTCTGAGGACTTGAAAAACCAAATTGTGAGGAAACATGAGCAATCTCAAGGCTACAAGTCCATCTCCAAAGACCTGAATGTTCCTGTGTCTACCGTGCGCAGTGTCATCAAGAAGTTTAAAGCCCATGGCACTGTGGCTAACCTCCCTAGATGTGGACGTAAAAGAAAAATTGACGAGAGATTTCAACGCAAGATTGTGCGGATGGTGGATAAAGAACCTCGACTAACATCCAAACAAGTTCAAGCTGCCCTGCAGTCCGATGGTACAACAGTGTCAACCCGTGCTATCCGTCGGCATCTGAATAAAAAGGGACTATATGGTAGGATACCCAGGAAGAACCCACTTCTTACCCAGAGACATAAAAAAGCCAGGCTGAAGTTTGCGAAAACTTACCTGAGAAAGCTTAAAACGTTTTGGAAGACTGTTCTCTGGTCAGATGAGACAAAAGTAGAGCTATTTGGGCAAAGGCCCTCTCACCCTCCTTTTTTCTAGTCCAGCTTTTACACCTGGGTTCGGAAGACAAAGATTTCTGTGTTGGCAGAGTGTGAACAATACCCGAATGGGACAGACCCTATCTGACGGTAATTTACCGTCGATGGGGAACTGCAATCTATAGATCCTACTAGGCCACTGAGATGGTTCGAGTTTCTCCAATATAAATCGTTCTTATTTTCGGCTGACCGCACGTGCAGGGTGAGGCTGACGCCCAATATATTGGAGAGACTGTTCCAACAGGATATCCCCCCAATCGCAAAATATCAGCTTTGTATCAGGCTTTAGGGTCCTTGGGAGATCAGGGCACCCTATACTTCCAGTGTGCTTGGGAGAGGGAGTTGGACAGGAACATCTCAGATAGTGAGTGGCAGAAATGCTTTTTATTTACTCACAAATTAGCAAATGCTTGTATTGCGCAAGAAAGGAGCTACAAGCTGCTCACCAGATGGTACCTATGTCCGGTTGCCCTTCAACGCATGTTTCCTGAAACTACGGATAGGTGTTGGCGTTGTGGGGAGACATCAGGGACGATGCTCCACATTTGGTTGAGTTGTAGGGAAATCCAGCAGTTCTGGTCTAAGGTATTCAGTACTTACACACGGATAACAGGTAAACAGGTTGAGTGCTGTCCTGAAATGTCACTGTTATCCATTTTCCCTGGGCCTATGGGGTTTCATAAGAGGGATATCCTCCGTTTTTGTGTCTCGGCCGCTCGCGCTTTAATTCCGAGATTCTGGAGAACTTCTCAGGTTCCATCCTTGCTTGACTGGTTCAAGGAAATGATGGACATATTCCGAATGGAGGAGCTAGCGGCTGACGCATCTGGTTCTCGTGATACATTTTCAGTGATTTGGATTGAATGGATTCTCTTTCAAGATTCGGTTGACTTCAGGAGTACTTTCTCCGAGGTCGATACAGTGGTATGATCTCTGGCCGACATGGGGTTGAAGTAACCCTTATGGCCACTTTACACATCCCGATATCGTCGTCCAACTCCGATAAAAAGTCACGTGGCTCGTGCGTTGTGTAGTGTGAATGTGCAATTCGATGCAAGAACGATGTCAAAACGATATCGGGGAAAAATGAGCAGACTCTCCAACTGGCCGATATTGGATGGACGATGTGGCAGAATCGTGCCATGTGAAAGCCCAACAACGATTTCGATCCAGATTGTATGGTTGTTCCAGGAAGTCCGTAGTTGTTTCGAATGTTTAATTTTCAAGCCGCCCACCTACGTTGATTGGTGGCTAGGTAGGCAATGCTGATTGGATGTGCGTCGCCAAGTTGCCATTTTGTTTTTTTTGGGGTTTATTTGGATGCGCGCTGCATTTAGCATTGTCTTTGCGAGGTCCACAATGGTGCGGAAAAAGACATGTATCCAAGGCCAATTACACAGCTCCTGGACTCCTCTAGCAAATAGTTTAGGCATCTTATCACGACGCCACCACCATGTATTTGCAAATGTACGATCTGTTTATTTTCAAAGTGCCATGTGGTGAAAATATGAAAGTACTGTTTAAAATAGCAGCTCGCATCTCACAACTCCTCCGACATATATATATTTGTAAAGTACATCCAAAGTGCCTGAAAGGTTCGACCACTGGCTGACCGACGCAATAGCTTTGTGCTTTGCACATTTCATGACGGCGTCGCGTGCCCTGGCCTCAGCCACTATGTGTGGGCGACTCCTTTGCGGACTGACAAGTTAACACCGCACCCACAATCTGTGTCATGACGTCGTCTTTCAGCAGGCACAGCCTTCTAGGTGGAGTCCAGGCCCATGCATAAAGATGGCGGCGGAGCAGCGTTCTGCAGCATGGGGCGAGCCAGAGCTCCTACTGCTGCATGACTACTTGGACAGGCTGGACTATTGGTGTGTCTTACCACACCAGCACCCCCGGCTGCATAAACTGTGCATCGTGCGGGACCTCCAAGTCGAGCGCACCACAAAACAAATAGTTAAAAAAATTGCTGACATGAAGTACAACGCAAGGGACTGCATTGCCGCCATCCGTGCCCACATACAGAGTCTGCGTGGTGAGTATGATGTCATGACACATACACACATGTGACATCAGGGCACAATATACCAGATTCAGCCTCAATGAGAATTAAACCTCGATTGTTGCCCAGTACTACTCCTACTAGCATGTTTGTGGTTAAGTAATTGTTGGCAAGTGCTGGTGCCTATCCTTCCCAAACATACAGTGTGGCCACAAATATAACTCCCTAAACATAGGCCCCTTCTGTTGGTATTTTCCAAACTATTCCTCCTTGGCACTAAAAAACATCCTAAGCTGTCATACCCGTGCAGATGCAGTAAAATGTCCTCAGGGAGGGAAGGCATAATGTATGTGACATGTTAGCTAGACAACAAAGCCCATTAGGCACACAGTACACTATGTGCATATGTACACAAAAATGTTAATCAAATGCTCCTTTATAAACCAATAGATGCTGAGGAAGATCAAGAAGGCTCGCCATCGGCCTCACCATCAGCAGCCCAGCTCACCGCAGCCATCACCTCACCCCTCCAGATCACCAGCTGGTGTGTCTTCAAGGGGCACATCGTCTCCGGGCTCCCCATCACCAGCTCAAGGTGGCTCACGCCCTCGATCCACCCCAGCCTCACCGGCCCCACCTGAAGGAGACTCACCAGGGCCATCTCCAGCAGACTCCCCTGCACCTGCTGCAGCCACAGCACATGTGGCAGGCTCAGTGGCCTACGGGCCAGAAGGTGAAGCACCACCACATGGCCAATCTGCCTTAGCCGCGATCATGGAGGCGTACTCCCCATCCCCCCCTGACTCACCCATTGTCCAACATGGTGTTCAGTGAGTCTGGTAAGTGTGCAATGCGTACAGGGCTTGTTTGTTAGTGTTACACTATTCCCGTCAATGTTATCAAACACAGACCTAACCTCCCTTGTTTGTGTCTTTTGACTTATTAGTGACACCATCTGTCGGTTTGGGTTGGCAGATGAGCCAATCCCCCTCCCCGGAAAATGGTGCCCCTCCAGTAGTTGGTAAGTACTCTTTCTTGGCACCCTTTAACATACTTAACAGACATGTTTGTATTTTGCGTCACTGATGTGTGTGTTCCCACACTCTAGGTATAACATCTCACCTGGACCTCCTGCAGGCCCACCAAGACGCCGTACACAAGCTACGAGAGGCAACAACCCAGCTGGAGGTGGTGGGTGCAATGATGCACCAGTTTTTCACCAACCAGACAAGGCGTGGCCCTGTTGGCCCACATCAGTGACTTGCCCCTACAATTTGGAATGTTGGAATCCAACAAGTAATTACAAGTCATGTTGACGTGTTTGTTTTTGGCATGTTGCCAACAGAATTTGTTCATGTGGACCATAATGTGTCCCGATTCCTGCCCTGACCAGGTCATTGTTTGTGGTCGTTTGGCCGTGTTGTTGGTTTGACACAACTTTGACCATTTTAAAAAATGTTTTGACAGTTTTACATTTATACAGCAAGTTTGGTGTGTGGCTCGTCCTTTGCCCAAAGGCGGAAAATATAATCTTAAATCCACCACCAAATAACTTGTGTCCGTTTTCCTGTTTCTATTTAAGTAAAAATAGCAAACACATTGTATTTTGGTCAACATGTTCATCCCAAACAAAAATAGATCTATCTAAATTGTGGCCTCCAACGCCAAATAGGGTTCAGGCCAGCCACCTAATTTGTTTATGGGAACAGTGGGGCAAGACCTTGCCCCATACACAATGCAACATTGTGTTGAGGGCAAGCTAAGGGCCAAACATGTGTGTACAGCAGTGTTTACCTCTGTACACGCTTCAAAGTGGGAATTTGGCCCTCGCCATGATTTGAACATTATGCATTAGCTTGTGTTTGGCCCTTCCCAGCTTCTGGAAACACTATTTAGGGTGCTAATCTGAAGATGAAATCTATCATCATAAAACATAACCTTCTGGCCCTGCTTGTATGTGTAAAGTGTATGGGCCAGCTGTGTGTGTCCTTTGAACCAAGGTACCTCTTTTCACATTGTGACCAACATTTCAATGTAGCACATTAAATACACCGATATGTCAAAATATAATTTTAATACACAAATGCAGTTTGTAAACATAAAAAGGTTATTAGCACCATGAATAATTAAATGAAAGTTGTAACGCCAAAAAAAAGGGCAACAACAAAATCATAATTGGTGGTAGCGTCCCCAATAATTATCATAGTCTGCTGCAGGATTGGCGATGGCAGACTCACCCACATCCCTTGCAGGAACTGTGTGTGGTCGGTGCCGAGGGAAAGGTCGAAATGGCTCCCTCGGCACCTCAGGAATATGTCCAGGGCCAAACATAGCCATTGGCGCTGGCTGCTGGGACACTGACGGTGGCTAGGGGGGCTCGGCCAAGATGGTCTCCCCGGTCAGTGTCCCATTCATCGACGCCTCCAGGGCTAGAGTGATGATCCGCTCAGCTTGGCCACCCGTTCACTAACCATCAGCCCCCCAGTAGAGGGGGGAGCTGGTCTTCTTCGTCTCCCCCCTCACTGGGCCGAGGGTGCTGCACAGCAGGACCGGGATCAGGTCCCCCCCCCCCCCGATGTTGTGGGGGTCTCTTCCAGAACGGGTGGCTCCTCCTGGCTTGAGGGTCCTGAGGAAAGATTGGAGACAAAAAAAGTATAAGATTGACACAATCACATAACATCTATGCCATAAGAAGAAACATGCCTTGCCACAGTTTGAACGTGCAATGTAAGCTAATACAAGGCAAGTACTGTGGCCTTGACATATGGCTGTGTCTCGCAACACACAGTGCTTACTCTACTCACATAAGTAAGCACCATGATCACGCATAGATGGGGACACAAGCACACAAGGTAAGTTCAAAGCTCAACGAAAAACCAACACCATTACCAAATGTGCACTGTGGGAAAGAACACACGCTCATATGTTTGAGAAGTGACACACAACACAAGTGTTTCAAACCACCGTTGCAGAGTGTGAGGAGCCCAAACCAATTGAACATACCTCTTGTGGCGGAGCCGGGACTTGGAGAGTGGCGGAGGAAGTATGTGCAAGCTCCCTGCTGCACAGTGTAGTCGGAGGGAGATGCTGGTCCCGGAGGAAATGGAGGAGGTTATAGTACCACAAACGTGGCACATAAACCTCCCCCGTTCCACTCCCGGATCGTACAGATTTTTGGACTTCGTTCAGCTCCCTTTTGTACACTGTGCGCAGGTTTGCGATCTTATTCTGCACAAACTTCAAATCCACACTCAGCCCAGGGTTGTGCTGTAGGCTGAGTGTAATGAGCTGGTCATACGCCACTCTCCTCACCGTTGCGTTCTTTTAGTCCGGTGCTCTGGTCTGCCACAAGCACTCTAGCTCCTGGTATTTGGCTATGAAGGCCCGGATATATTCCTGGTTGTCTGCCATCTGTGATCCAAAAAAAAGGCTGTAAACACACACATGCACGTATTATGTCCTTTCATTTGTGTATGCCTGGCGACATGTGTCCCTGTGCCCACATGATTGATGTGTGACGAATAGGTGACAGATTACAATAGCCAAACATTACCCATGTGCCACTAAGGACATGAAGGCACATGGGCAAACAGTATGTACCTATGGCACTATATCCATGGATGTAGGTCACATTATTTCCATGTTTAGGGTGGCAAGGCCACCAGCCAATGGACCCTCACTGAGGTGGGATGTATATTTCCCTCTCCTCATAGGCATGAGGGATTTGGGTTTGGGTGAAAGACACATGGACATTCCAAAAACAGACATGAAGCTTTAGGTCATGTTCAAAAATGTTAGGCAAAGACGTTCGCTAAACATGTCTCTTACTAACAAAAGCTCCAGTAGAATTCAATATACAAAGGTAAAATGGATCATTAGAACACATTGGTGGGTTCTGGCAATGGACTCCGTTGAAACGCAACAGAAAGACTGGCCAACTGGGGCCAAGGCACATATCCCTCCAGCCAAGGACGTTGCTTCGTGTTGTAAAGGTAATCGGCCAGGTGTTTTAGGTTCCCCCACCTATCACTGTCTGTACATGCAGCTTCTTAATACTGAGCTAATCATCCCGGTCTGAGCTCAGAGTGTAATGTGAAAGGTGACCATAAAGCATTTAGGCACTTTAATTTCCTTATGTAATGAGGCAGTCTGTCCACAGCTTGGATGACGGGGACTGTTTTGGCAGTTAATCGTTAGGATTACATTCTTGCCAAATAACATGTTTGGAGACCTAATGTGAGGTCACAACCATGTGACGACAAGAGGTGGATCTATGTTCGCCGACAACATAATATGTTTGCTGGCTTAGTTACGGCCACTATGGTCACATGATTGTTACACCACACTGTTCCTTTACGTATCAAAGTTGTATGTTCATTAACGATTATCCTGCCAGACACTCCCCCTTCTCCAAGGTGGGGACTGAAATGTAATTTGAAAAAACACAGGTCAAAACAACAGATATGACAAGGGAATTAACCCCGACAGCTAGCCATCCACACACAGCTCAAACGGGGTATTGACCCTCATCAGTGTTGTTTAGGCTTACTATAAGGTGGGCTAATGGCTGCTACACAAACCAGACTAAGCACTTATGAAGTACCAGTCAATGTGCACCAGGCTCCACTTGCCTAGTTTGGCAACATGTGGACAATGCATCATGGATGTCACTGTTTGGGGCCCAAAAATGCGTCTGGCAACAGTGTTTCCCTTGTCCGATCTCCATGACATCTGAATAGGCTTCGGGCCACAGGTGGTGTGAAGGCCACTTTCCACACACACACATCTGTGTCCAACTTGTCGAAAGATCTCTGGTTGCAGTGAAATCATGTACACATTTTGCCATTTTGTGGCATGGTCCAAAATGGAGTGATGTGTACATGGTTTCACTGCCAAACGAGATATGTTCCAAAGTTGGACACAGATATCTGTGTGTGTAAAGTGGCCTTCAGGGATGGGCCCTTTAAAACAAATTTAATATTTTATATTTGAGATTAATATTAATACTAATGTTAATGTCTTGATTATTTTATTGAACTTTCTTTTCTTTTTCGCTGCTCTTGTTCTTCCTCCCTCTTCTTGTCTTCCCCCTATACTATTCCAACCAGCTCTGAGATCCAAAGGCTTGAATTTCCGAAAACACCGAGACTCATGTGTCCACCTGGAACCACTACTCCATGGATAACACAAATAAGGTAATAACCTTTGCATCATTGAATGCACATGGCTTGAACTCGCCAGGCACCCGGCGCCATACTCTACATAGATTCAAACAACAAAAAGTGAGTGTACTCCTGTTACAGGAAACACATTTTAAGGCAGATAAATTACCTAACTTTGACCGCGCAGATTACAACGTATGGTATCACGCGACCACAACACAAACAAGATCCAGAGGCACATCGATAGCAATAGCTAGGGGGGTGACGTTTCACGTAAGGGAGACATTAGCGGACCCCCAAGGACGTTATATCTTAGTCAAAGGTATGCTAGATGGTACCCTAGTCACTTTATGCAGCCTCTACGCCCCAAACAAAAGGCTTGTGAAATGGTTAACAGCAATCTTAAAAAAGATTGGTAATTTCAGAGAGGGTGTGCTTGTGATTGGAGGAGATCTTAATGTGGCATTAGAACCGATTTTGGATACCTCCAGACAGAGACGTGCAGTTTCTTTGAAAGATTTAAATGAGATTAAGACTAATCTTAATTCCTTACAATTAATTGACTCATGGAGATATTTAAACCCAATGGTCCGCGACTACACCTTCTATTCCCATCCGCATAAGTCTTCTCATAGAATAGATTATATATTTGTTTCTAGAGCGATATTACCAAATGTTAAAAAATCAATGATCATCCCCAGTGTATACTCTGACCATTCAGTACTTTTGGAGATGACCCTTACAAAAATATATTCTAAAAACAGAACATGGCGTCTTAACAAATCAATATTAGCTAACAATGAAATCCAGAAACGCATAACCACAGCACTGACACAATACTTTGAACTCAATAACACAAAAGAGATTTCTGTACAAACACTGTGGGAGGCACATAAATCGGTGGTCAGGGGAGAACTTATTTCTATATCCTCGCAATATAACAGAAAGAGGCAGCAAGATATTCAAAACCTTTATAATGACATAACTTCGTTAGAATTGGCACACAAAAAAACATTGGATCGACAGACATTTGACATGCTTTCTACAAAGCGACAACAACTTAAAGATATCCTTAATCTGAAAACAGCTAAGCTTTATGCCTCTTGGAAGAACAAAATGTATGTACATGGGGACAAGGCCTCAAAACTCATGATCTCCTTAATACGGAAGAGGCAGGCGCGTACGCAGATTCATTCGATTAAGAATAGCTGAGGGGAGAGATCTGACAATTCTGGACACATAGAACAAGCTTTCTTAGATTATTATAAACACCTCTATGACTTGAGACTGGATGAGTCTGCGTGCGAAACTGCGAAAAGACAAACTGACATTAAAAACTTCTTGGATGGGTTGCAACTGCCAACACTTACTGACATCCATAAACAACTATAAGTTGCACCCTTCAAATTGGATGAACTCCAGTCCACCCTGTCGAGGTGTCCCATAGGAAAATCTCCAGGTCCAGATGGATTTTCAGCCTCTTACTACAAAACCTTTTCCGCTCTCCTCCTACCCCACTTACTCAACTTGTGTAATGCTGTGTTGGAGGGGCAGCCACTCCCTGGTCAGATGCTAGAAGCCAGTATTTCATTAATATACAAAGAGGGAAAGGACCCGGAGCAGTGTAGCAGCTACAGACCGATTTCCTTGTTCAACGTCGATCTAAAGTTGCTTTCTAGTATGATAGCACGACAAATTGCGATTTTGCTGCCGGGTCTGATCTCTCTCAACCAGACTGGATTTGTCGGGGGAGGGAGGGAAGGGATAACGTACATAAAATTCTGCACTTGATGCAATATGTGAAACTTCACAATATCCCTATGGTTCTGCTGGGAACAGACGCGGAGAAAGCCTTTGACCGGGTGGACTGGATCTACTTACAGGAAACTCTGATTAGATTTGGGTTCCCCTGACTTCTGACTAAAGCTATAATGGCAATGTATGCAAATCCTACAGCACGGATTAGGATCAATGATGCATTGACAGACATATTCACAATTAAAAATGGTACGAGACAGGGGTGCCCATTATCGCCATTACTTTTTGTACTTACAATGGAACCCCTGTTAAATGCCATACAAGCCCATAGGGACATAGAGGGGATCAGACTCAACAAGTCACATTTTAAGACTGCGGCATTCGCAGATGATCTCTTGATTTTGATGTCTGCACCTCTGCGTGGATTCCCGGCTTTAAGGAATCTGCTTGACCAGTTTGGCCACCTTTCCAACTTTAAAGTGAATGTGTCTAAATCTGAAGCACTAGATTTGAATATACCATCGGAAACACTTTCCAAATTGAAGACTCTATACCCCTTCACGTGGCCCCCCCCCCATTGCATTACATATTTAGGAGTAAAACTGGGGAGAACGGATAAGGACCTATTCCGATTAAATTTTATACCTCTACTTGAAAATGTAATGGTAACTATAAGGACCTGGAAGGACAATTGTTTATCTTGGATGGGAAGGAAGAACTTATTAAAAAGTCTGATCCTCCCCAAGTTCACTTATATGTTTCAAATGCTTCCCATAGCAATACCGACCACATATTTAAACAAAGTTAATTCAATGTTCTGCACGTATATTTGGCGTAACAAAAAGCCCCGTTTATCATACCGCACCCTAACACTACCTAAATCTAAGGGAGGGATGGGAGCTCCAGACATTAAAAAGTATTACCATGCCTCAATTATATCTAGAACGATAGACTTAATTAGGGGAACTGATAACAAGCCATGGATTGAGGTGGAAGAAGCTTTGTCCCCTCTACCCCTCCGATCCGTCTTTCTTACTCGCATCCTGACTAGGGAAATGGATCCGCTCCATAACATTCATTCTAAAGCCACTCTAAGGATATGGACAAACCTAATGCATACCTTATCCCCACCCATATCCCCTTTGCTCAAACTCTCAGATATCCTGTCATTTTTTATAGGTAAATCCTCAGAGGGACGGGAACCACACGCAGATGGTCAAATATCTCCATTGATCAAATACTAACTGATGGAACACTCCCTACACTTACCGACCTACAAAGACTGCCAGGGCTCTCCAAACTTAATTTTATCTAATACAATTATCTACAGAGAATGTTAAAACCTCATCTCCAAAATGCAGATCTACTACATTCCATGACGCCCTTTGAGACACTGTGCGCATGTATAACTAGACCTAAAAAATTATTATCCACCATTTACCAAACGTTGCTAACAACAGAGTGTTGCCCTAAAAGAGACTATATTGCCCACTGGGAAGCAGATCTGGGATACAAATTCACACATGACCAATTACAACATATTTATAAAAAATCTCATGGCCCTACGCAATGCGTAAAGGCCCAGGATAATTCTTTCAAGATTACAACGCGATAGTATAGCACTCCAAAACAGACCTATAACTGGCGAATTGGGACTTCCTCTAGTTGCTGGAGATGTGAAGATCCCAATGGTGACTATTTACATATTTGGTGGACATGTCCAAAAATCCTCCAATTTTGGTGTGAGGTGGAAACATTCATTCAAGAAGTGCTGAATAAGGTGCCAAACCTGACACCAGAGATAGCATTGCTAAATTTCCCTCCCTGGCATGAGAATAAACGTGCATCTTTATTAGCGCAAAATTTCATTGCAGCTGCAAATTTATTAATACCGATGTTATGGAAATCTACTGATCTACCATTGAACAGTTGCACGGAAAACTTGATTCTCTGTATCGCGTGGCAGAAACTATAGCCACAGTAGAGAACAAACAAAAAGTGTTCAGTGAGTTGTGGAACCAGTGGATACAATTCAGGGCTACTCACAGGACACATTAATTCATATGGTCCCAGCGGAACTATGAAACAAAATTACCCATGATTTAGTCCTCAGAGCTCCTTTCCCCCCTCCCCTTCTACCCCACCACCCTTTCTTTTTCTTTTCTCTCTCGCCCCCTCTTTTTCTTCTTTTACTCTTTACTCTGATGTTCTTTTATTTTGAATCGTTTGTTGCAATAAATAATTATAAGGTCAGCTATTAATTAATCTGTTGAATGGACTGCCTAATATTTTCAGATGACAGCTACAGAGACGCCTTGTAAGAGGTAATGGCAGGACGCTGAATTATTGAAGCTGAACTTATGCAAAGTTATGTCCTGATTAATGTGCTTTTCTATACATGCACTTATTGATTCAGATTTGATTTAATGTTATAAAAATGTTTTGGATTGTATGTTTATCTCATTTTCAATAAAAAGACAATTGAAAGAAAGAAAGAAAACAAATTTAATATATGCTATAAGGGAACTTGAACAGCAGAACAAAAAAGAAGTCATGATGAAGGTGAGTCACCAATACATACGGTCAATCCTGCAGTGCCAGAAGAGGAGACGCTACCACGTTATGTTTCCATGTGTTGGTGGGGGGTTGATCGGAACATCGTCTTTTAAAGGATACACAGCCAATGAAATGGTTGATTAGCTGACAAATCCACGACGTTGGGCGTTGTCCGTCAAGACGCACTACCATTGGACGGCGCAAGTGGGTTGTAATTTGTGGTTTTGCACATAAAAATCCCACACAGCTGAACGTACTTAGGTTTTCTGCCCAGAGCCATTGGGGTAAGTACTGTTGCTCAGAAATGTCTGTGGATGTTTAGCCATAATAACTGCGTTTTGAGAATATACCTGCATGTACAATTGCCATTAGCCTTCATTATGAGCCTGGTCACCATTTGTGAAGTGTTCACATCTCCTTGATGTTGTTAAACACAACAAATTATGACTGTGTGTGCCTGTTGTAGTACTGGCGTCATGCAGGTCTTCTCAGGTGGTGTGGGCTGCAACATTGCAGTTCAGCTGCTGGAATTCAAAAACCCAATCATGGCCTTTGGCCAAATGTGTGCAAATGTTTCAAATGGGTTTGCCCACACACATTTAATTTCTGCATAGTCCTGGACATCCATCATTGTTCTTGAAACATGTGCACATTTGGCTTAGCCATACAAATGCATGTGGCAACTGTATCCTCTTGGGATGTGTAATGTCTATGCCTGGCCTTTTTCGGGGTAGGGGGGAAGAAGAGCTTCTCACAATACATATTTGCAAACATGTGACCTGTGCCTCCGTTTTGCCCTTGAATGTGTTTGAACCTGGCCATGATGTCCAGACAGGACATGACTATCATATTGGGGGTGTCAGGAGATGGCTGTTGTACATTTTGATACATGCCAGTCTGATTGTGTCTGACCTGCTTTTGATCTTGTTGCTGGGTTTTTTTTGGGGTTACATTTGCCAAAGCCATGTTTGGGGGGCCAAGGGGGTTGTAGTGTGGGGGCCCAACGACAGCAGGATTCTTTGGGGGGTGTTTGGCCTGGTTTCTACACACGGTGGTAGGACATTTTAGGTTCCAAGGCCACGTGTAATGCCTTTTTAACACTGGTATCTGTGCACCCGCACTTCACATACAGCTGCTCCATATCACTAATCTTTGTAGACTTTAGTTACCTCACGCCAAACAGCCATCCAGGCACTTGTGCCCTTCCACCTGTGCAAATATGGCCCTCATTGTTTTACATATGTGTTGCATGTTTGGGCAGAAATGTGCTACTGTGGGGGTGTGGGCAGTAAATTTCAACCATCAAACATTATATGTTGTGTCTCATCAAACGGCAACAATTAAACTGTGATAACAAGTGCAAAAACAGTATATGAATCACACAAAAGGCGCTCTGCTGTAAAAATATAAATAAATAGCAAGTGCTGTAACAAAAACAGGGCCTTTTGGTTTATACGTTTCTGCAAGAAAACGTACAATAAGCTGTCTCACCCACTCCACGGTAGGCCCTGATAGAGACAGTCCTAACTCTGTCCCTAGTGCTACGGTAAAAACCTGCCAGTGTGTACATACCTCAGCTGGACAGGGTGAGGGAGAGCACAGGACTATCTCACCTTGTAGGGCTGTGTGGGTGGCAGCTCTGTGTGCAGACTTCATATGGGAGGGGCAGGTGCCTCCAATATCTGCTGTTGCCAGCAGTGGTGAATACAAAGGCAAAAAAATGCCCTGGAGGCGGCTTTGGGGATGCTGGCCATGTTAAATTGGTGGTGGCATATCATGTTACCACCGTATCTTGGTTTTTCTGACACATTTCCCTTTTTCATTTGCAGATCTTTGCTAACACTGATTGGACATCATGCATCACTCCGCAATGGCAGTAGTGGCTTTGTCCCTGGTTGAGGATGCCTTGGTGACAGATGAGAGGAATGAGAGACTGCGGAGGCGTAGACGACGGTGTTTGTGGTCTCGGGACTGGCTCCTGCAAAGGCCCGACCTGACTCACATGCGCCTTGTCCGTCAGCTGGAGGACACCATGAATGTGTGTATGTGTGCGTGTATGTCCGGGATTGGCATCTACACAACTACAGCCACAAAATTTTGCACAGTCACACGTCTGGACCCCGAGAGCGTCATAGGCTATGTTGTGAGGCGAAATTTTAACCCTGTGCGTTCCAGTTCACCAAACAATGTTGCCCCTATCTACATAAGGGGGAAAAAGTGACAGCTACCAGTTGACAGTTGTGAATGAGAGGGGCTTAATGACAGCGCCAAAGACTAACAGCATATACCAGCATATAGTCACTAAGGTGGGGCCCCAACATGGGGTATTCACCACGCACCCGAACACACACACACCACACAGAAACACACACACACAGACACACACACACACCCTATAGTGACACATGCACTCACCCCACAGGGACACACACACACACCACAAAGAGACACAGAGACACACACACACCACACAGACACCCCCCCACAGGGACACACACACATAGGAACACACAGACCCCATAGGGATGGACACACACCACAGACACACCCCTCCCCCACAAGGACACACACCACAGGGACACCCCTCCCCCCAAAAGGACACACACCACAGGGACACCCCTCCCCCCCAAAAGGACACACACCACAGGGACCCCCCACAGGGACACACACACACCCCAGGGACACACACACCACACAGACACACCACACAGACAGACACAGATGTGCACAAATCACCTCACACAACTCGCCTCATACGTCTGGTATCTTTAATTTCCAAAAATAAACATCTGATTATAAACAGTAAATGTGCAACACATGTGCCATATAGGGAATTAAGGCAGATGTCAGTCACATGAGCTGTCTTTTATGGGTATGTGTGAGGTAATATATACTACCCGGCCGGGGGGAAGGGTTTACTGTTGGCTGGAGATTTATTAGGCTGCCTATAGCAACCAATCACAGCTCAGCTTCTATTTTCCATTGCTCATTAACATGACATATTCAAATTCTATTTTGTTATAGCTAACAGCAGTTATTTATTAACTCGGGCGTAGCCGGGTAGTACAGCTAGTATATATCTATATATACGATCAAGAAGAGGTGAGGGATAAATAGGGTGAGTCGACATGGAGTTGGGGTACCACTGGCGTTTCAAGAGGGTGCTGACCTCCGCTGTGTAGGTAGTTTTCCAGCTTTAAGGACATGGTTAGAGTATTATTGCAAGTGGTCATATCAATTATCAATTGTGTAAATCTCATGTCTTTGTTCCTTTGCACAATCTTGGGTGACCATTTATTTATTTAGATATTTTAATTAACAGAAAACTATTTTTTATTGTATATATGATCCTTATATACAAGTTATCTGAAGTGAACCAAAATGATATGTTAGAATTAGTGATCTGTTTTTCAGCAACCTAAAGAATGTAATTTTTCCCGGATATATTGTACATCTTTTCTCTTAGGGATGATTGTTTTTATTTATAGGTAATTCAATAACGAATATCATATCTTTTTTTTATATCCTTTCCTTAAATGGTAATGTGTATATGTAATATAAGATGATGAGATGTTCAAGGGGGTGACAGGTACTTTTCAGGTTATATGAAGATTTTGTTCTTTGCAATGTACTATTTTACTATGTCATTGATAGTCACAAAATGATACAAATTTTTATGAGATTTTGGTTGAAAACGTCATCAGGGTAATAAATTCCCCATGATATTCTTCTTCTTATATTTTGACATTTACAAAATGCTTGTCTAAGGCCCCTTTCACATCAGCGTTTTTTTTCAAATCGCGGCAGATGCGGTGAAAAAACCGCATCTGCCGCGATTACCGCATACCGGCTGCACTTGCGGCACAGTTGCGGCACAGTTGCGGCAAGCCCCATACAATGTATAGGCGGGCTTGCGGCAGGTGCGGCAAGTGCGGTTTTGGCACTTGCGGCCGCGAAAAAAACAGCGGTTAGCCGCGGTTTTTTCGTGGCCGCACTTGCCGCAAGTGCCAAAACCGCACTTGCCGCACCTGCTGTAAGCCCGCCTATACATTGTATGGGGCTTGCCGCAACTGTGCCGCAACCGCAGCCGGTATGCGGTAATCGCGGCAGATGCGGTTTTTTCACCGCATCTGCCGCGATTTAAAAAAAACGCTGATGTGAAAGGGGCCTAACATCTATTTTTGAGTTTTCTCTTCCCTTCAACATGCAGGTACTTTGGATCGGAGCTACAGTCTTGAGATAGAGTGATGGTCAGAAGGAACGTCAGAGGTTTTGCTGACAACTGAGACAGCTGAAAAGCTCAAATGAGAGTCCAAATTGTTCGATTCATGACCTACACTACAAGACAGATGAGCCCAGGAGAGTCACTGAATGATACAGATGTATACTGTGCCTTATCCTTAAATGCTGAGAAATGGGAGCTCACAGCGGGCTATGTTCCAAAACAAAAACAGTAGAGAACAAGTTATTACCTTCTGGCTCAATACGTCAGACTCTGTAGTTAGTTATAAATTTGACGTGTATACAGTTAGGGCCAGAAATATTTGGACAGTGACACAAGTTTTGTTATTTTAGCTGTTTACAAAAACATGTTCAGAAATACAATTATATATATAATATGGGCTGAAAGTGCACACTCCCAGCTGCAATATGAGAGTTTCCACATCCAAATCGGAGAAAGGGTTTAGGAATCATAGCTCTGTAATGCATAGCCTCCTCTTTTTCAAGGGACCAAAAGTAATTGGACAATGGACTCTAAGGGCTGCAATTAACTCTGAAGGCGTCTCCCTCGTTAACCTGTAATCAATGAAGTAGTTAAAAGGTCAGGGGTGGATTCCAGGTGTGTGGTTTTGCATTTGGAAGCTGTTGCTGTGACCAGACAACATGCGGCCAAAGGAACTCTCAATTGAGGTGAAGCAGAACATCCTGAGGCTGAAAAAAAAGAAAAAATCCATCAGAGAGATAGCAGACATGCTTGGAGTAGCAAAATCAACAGTTGGGTACATTCTGAGAAAAAAGGAATTGACTGGTGAGCTTGGGAACTGTAAAAGGCCTGGGCGTCCACGGATGACAACAGTGGTGGATGATCGCCGCATACTTTATTTGGTGAAGAAGAACCCGTTCACAACATCAACTGAAGTCCAGAACACTCTCAGTGAAGTAGGTGTATCTGTCTCTAAGTCAACAGTAAAGAGAAGACTCCATGACAGTAAATACAAAGGGTTCACATCTAGATGCAAACCATTCATCAATTCCAAAAATAGACAGGCCAAAGTTAAATTTGCTGAAAAACACCTCAAGAAGCCAGCTCAGTTCTGGAAAAGTATTCTATGGACAGATGAGACAAAGATCAACCTGTACCAGAATGATGGGAAGAAAAAAGTTTGGAGAAGAAAGGGAACGGCACATGATCCAAGGCACACCAAATCCTCTGTAAAACATGGTGCGGCAACGTGATGGCATGTGCATGCATGGCTTTCAATGGCACTGGGTCACTTGTGTTTATTGATGACATAACAGCAGACAAGAGTAGCCGGATGAATTCTGAAGTGTACTGGGATATACTTTCAGCCCAGATTCAGCCAAATGCTGCAAAGTTGATTGGACGGCGCTTCATAGTACAGATGGACAATGACCCCAAGCATACAGCCAAAGCTACCCAGGAGTTCATGAGTGCAAAAAAGTGGAACATTCTGCAATGGCCAAGTTAATCACCAGATCTTAACCCAATTGAGCATGCATTTCACTTGCTCAAATCCAGACTTAAGACGTAAAGACCCACAAACAAGCAAGACCTGAAGGCTGCGGCTGTAAAGGCCTGGCAAAGCATTAAGAAGGAGGAAACCCAGCGTTTGGTGATGTCCATGGGTTCCAGACTTAAGGCAGTGATTGCCTCCAAAGGATTCGCAACAAAATATTGAAAATAAAAATATTTTGTTTGGGTTATGTTTATTTGTCCAATTACTTTTGACCTCCTAAAATGTGGAGTGTTTGTAAAGAAATGTGTACAATTCCTACATTTTCTATCAGATATTTTTGTTCAACCCTTCAAATTAAATGTTACAATCTGCACTTGAATTCTGTTGTAGAGGTTTCATTTCAAATCCAATGTGGTGGCATGCAGAGCCCAACTCGCGAAAATTGTGTCACTGTCCAAATATTTCTGGCCCTAACTGTATATGTGTCACCACCGCCGACCTAGACGAAGGGTGTAATTGTGAGTCCTGGAACATGGTGAGGTAGAAAACTGGGAAAAACTGGACATACGAACCTACTGCAGCTTGAGAGAAAACAGACAGTAAGGGTAGAAGCCTCCTTACTAGAATGACTCTGTTACTGCCAAAATACGTGACCAAACACTGCACTGTAGGGTTCTGTCCTATCTGTAAGTCTGGTAACTGTTTTCCCCCTATACTTGACGATAGAAAACTCTTTTACTACAGACGCTGACCTATATGTGATTGATATAAACATCCCAGGGATAATGACTGCTTAAGACACCTTTATCTTGCGGATGTCAGGGACTGACCTATTTTAGATAAAACTGACGTTTCACCAGCACCACTGACTTGGTATGAGGCCATGTCCTCCTGAATTAGACAGTAGTGAGGGTTGACTTATGGACGTGTGGAAATGGTGACCTTTATACGATGCTGACAGTGGGGTGGAAGAGTAAATGTGCTATTGTTATATTCCTGATACCATCTCAGATTGTCTCCAAATGCAGAGAATCTTTAGGAATATGCAACGAAAAGAGAAGATTTTTGTGTACTCACTGTAAAATCTCTTTCTCTGAGCCTTCATTGGGGGACACAGGATGCCATGGGTGTATGCCTTTCTGTCACTAGAAGGCGACACTAAGTTAATTAAAAAAGTTAGCTCCTCCTAGCAGTATACACCCCCATGTAGGAGTGAACATAGTCAATTCGTACCAAATCAGTAGGAGAAGCAATATGAAAATTGTGTGATGTTGGTCTAAAGGATAATACGAAGTTAGGGTGGGTACTGTGTCCCCCAATGCAGGCTCAGAGAAAGAGATTTTACAGTGAGTACACAAAAATCTTCTCTTCTCAATCGCTTCATATGGGAACACAGGATACCATGGGATGTCCTAAAGCAGTCCCTAGGGTGGGAATAAGCAAAGACCAGAGAGTAATGGGGAGGGCCACCTTCTTTGGAGCAAGGTGACCATTGAAGGTTGTGGTGTAAGTAGCATCCAAGTTGAGAGAGCACGTCTAATATCTCGGACCTTACGAAAAGGACCCTCTTTGTAATAAAAGGGGGGAGACTATTGTACTGTAGTCGGGACAAGGGGAGGCGTCTGGCCGAACAGTTTTTTTTTTTTTTTTATAAGAAAAAAAGGGAAAATAAGGGCACACTCAGTCTGTAGTCTTCTAATAGACGTAGGGAGTAGAAGTTGGCTCCATGAGTTTGAAGTTGCTTTCTAGCGGAAGGCAAATTGAAGGAAGGGGGTGCTCGTGAATAATCGGAGGAGCTTCGGAGTGGGAGACTGAGGGAACCGAGGGAATTTCTTGGACCCTGCATAACTGAGCAGACAGTGTACTAAAGCAGGTCTAACTTGGAGCCTGTAGTCAGGCGACCAGATTTTTATTTTAATTATTTTTTTTTTTAAGGTTTCACTGGGTAGGTATGTTGCAATAGGTCTCCGGAACAGCTGCACCAAAGGTGGAGTGACCTGAGCTCAGCTGGTGGGTGCAAGACCATGTCTTTGTTCTGGTCTAACAGGGTTCAGTACCAGGTTTCTTTAGACTAGGCAGATTCGGTGAGTAATTGAATGCTGCTGATAAATGTGGCAAGGTAGCAAAGCAACGTTAGTGTTATAGCGGGGAGTTTTAAAAGTCAGGTGGCACTGTCTGAAAGGGTGAAAGACTGGAGAAGTCTAGGAGCATTGGATGATCCTGGTGAGGACCGGTGTCAAACAGCAACTGTGAGACTGACAAAGGGTTTTTGAGAAGAGCATGGTAACCAGCCCAGCCTTAGGGTTGTGCTAATGTCTGCTAGGACTAGCACGTGTCCGGCAGAGGCAAGCACAGGCGCAGGAGCGAGAGGAGGAAGGGCGTTCGACGTCTCAGCAGTCTATGGGACGGATATGCAACTTTTGAGAAAAAAAAGGAGTAACGAGCTTTGAGGCCTGAAACAGGACGTATGGTTGACTAGTGTAGCTGACGGCTGTTTGTGTGAGCTTCTACTTACAGTTAGAAGTCTAGGGTCTTGGTCCGAAGCACACTTGGCTGATGTTACCAGGCTAAAAGCTTGGTTTCTAAGCCGAGTAAAGGCTTGGTTTCTAAGCCGAGTGTATCAGTAATAGGCGTGAATTCCTAGGGGTAGTTGGCTGAGCGCATCCGTGGTAGTCGTGATGTGCCATTGGTGTAAGGCATCGGCCATGACGTGGCCAGTGTGGGTACTTGAGTGTTAGCGCCTATTTGGGGTGGGGGACAGACGCACTTGCTGTGGTAATTTGTTTTGCTATGTGGTTGCAGTGTGTGACGTTGCGGGCCAAGTTTAGCGTTTGCTAGCAGTTGGTGGTAGGGGGCTGGGCACCCAGTAAGGGACTGAGCAGGGCCGGGGCCGGGCTGCTTGGAGGGGGCCCACCGGGCCCCTGAGGGCTAGGGTCACACTTGTGTTGTGACCCTAGCCTGATGCAAGTATTGTCTGCTGCAGCGCAGAGCGTTTAACGCTATGCGCTGCCAGCAACTGAGCCCATAGAAACCCGATGTTTACATTGACAACCAGTGGTTGTCAAGGTAAATGTCGGGTTTCTATGGGCTGCCTCCAGCGCATAGCATTAAACGCTATGCGCTGCAACATACAATACTTGCATAAGGCTAGGGTCACAATGCAAGTGTGACCCTAGCCTCAGGGGCCCCTGAGCACTGCCCCCACAGCCAGGGCCATATCCAGGGGGCAGCTGGGGGGTCATTTTCAGGCTCCTGCAGCACCGGAGGTCTCCCTCCTCCCCCCTCCACGGGAGCCGACAGAGCTGCACACTCTGGGCTCAGGCTGACAGGACCTGTGATGATGTCAATGGATGGGGAGGAGTCAGGGGTCTCATGATCAGCTCCTCAGTGTATCCAGGACTGTGCTGGCCATGAATGATGCTCAAATAAGGTGAAGTTTGTGTGTGGTCAGGAGGCATTTACAGTGTGAATGTAGCAGAGGTGAGTGTGTACTAGGTGTATGGCAATTAGGTGACGTTTGTGTGGGGTCAGGAGGGATTTACAGTGTGAATGTAGCAGAGGCGAGTGTGTACTAGGTGCATGGAGCGGAGCCGTGTGTGTACGAGGTGTATTGAGCAGAGCCATGTGTGTGCGAGGTGTACGGAGCAGAGCCGTGTGTGTACGAGGTGTACGGAGCAGAGCCATAGGTGTACGGAGCAGAGCCGCGTGCGTATGAGGTGTATGGAGCAGAGCCGCGTGCGTACGAGGTGTACGGAGCAGAGCCGCGTGTGTACGAGGTGTACGCAGCATAGCCGTGTGTGTACGAGGTGTACGGAGCAGTGCCGTGTGTGTACGAGGTGTACGGAGCAGAGCCGTGTGTGTACGAGGTGTACGGAGCAGAGCCGTGTGTGTACGAGGTGTACGGAGCAGAGCCGCGTGTGTACGAGGTGTACGGAGCAGAGCCGCTTGTGTACGAGGTGTACGGAGCAGAGCCGTGTGTGTACGAGGTGTACGGAGCAGAGCCGCATGTGTACGTGGTGTACGGAGCAGAGCCGCGTGTGTACGAGGTGTACGGAGCAGAGCCGCGTGTGTACGAGGTGTACGGAGCAGAGCCGAGTGTGTACGAGGTGTACGGAGCAGAGCCGCGTGTGTACGAGGTGTACGGAGCAGAGCCGAGTGTGTATGAGGTGTACGGAGCAGAGCCATAGGTGTACGGAGCAGAGCCGCGTGCGTACGAGGTGTACGGAGCAGAGCCACGTGCGTACGAAGTATGTGTACCAGTGGTAGCCCCCGCGGATTCCGCTCCTATAGTCCCAGCCGCCTTTGCCAGCAGCATTCTTCTCCAGAGTCTCTTCTGCCGCTGTCTGCATTCTGCAGCTCAGCATGGAGGGGCACGATGTCATCACTGTGCTGATATGTGCAGAGCGACCGGAGGAGACCGGAACGGCAAGAAGAAAGGTGAGGAGAAGAGAGATCCAGACGGCCAGACACTCCGCTTGGCTGCGGTGCCACCCATAATGCAGTGTGGCTCCATTGAGCTGCTTGCATTATTTGTGTGCTTGAGAATGCTTGTGTATATACCAAACATCCTCAGACGCACAAAAATGCAACATTTTGCATTTGAAGGGTATTTTTAAAAAGCGCAAGGGAACGCAATCGCATTTTAGCCCGCTCCTAACAACGTGTAATATACTCACTGTCAGAAACAGCTCTTGCTGGTTTCGGCAGTCACTGTTCCTGTAAGGCTGCCTTCACATAGGAGTTTTTTTTAAAAATGTGGCAGTTGCGGTAAAAAAAACCCCGCATCTGCCGCATTTTCCGTCTAGCGGCTGCACTTGCTACACGTTTGCGGCAAGCCCCATGCATTGTCTATGGGGCTTGCGGTAAGTGTGCGGCAATATATAGTGTATATATATATATATATATATATAGTCCGCGATATGTACTTAAAGGGGGCCCACTGAGACCTTTTTGCCCGGGGCCCACAGAAACCTGGAGCCGGCCCTGGGACTGAGGCTCTGTTAATGTCTTTGGTTAGGCAAGGAAAATTGTCTATGGTGGTTTTTTAACCAAGTATGGGGTAGAGAAAAATTGGATTTTATTTTATAGCGTGCCCTCCTCTGAACACGACTTCGCAACCCTCAGCTGAATGTCAGACAGGAGGTTTATTACCGACAGGTGGCTTAGCATATTGTTCTACCAGCGCCGGGATGGGAATTTTGGCTTCGAGAGGAAGGCCTTTGAAGAGAGAGGTCAGATTGGTAGTTGGTGTAAGGGTTGCCAGTTTTGATGATTAAACATTTGCTGGATAAGCAGACTGTAGTCTATGGTATAAGATGCTGGTGCTGCTGGAGAGTAGCTAAGCGCGGACCACTGCTAGAGTATGACTTTAACATTTACTTGAGTCGTGTCCTAAATAATCCGTGGATTATACAGGTTACGTCATCTGTCTGGCTTTTGGGGCTGAGCAGTCAGTACATATGGCGCTGTCATGCTAGATGCCGGGCAGGGCTGTTTGCTTTGTTTGGAGGTGGGTTAGAGGTGCAAGGAGGTACGACATACTTAAAAGTGCTAGCGAGGAGGGCTAGTTTAGATCGTCTGAAGGAAACTTGATTAAATTCGATTACCTCATGTGCGACCATCAGAACATCGATGGTTCTGCGGCTGTACCCTTGTTGCGGTCCGCGAGGACGCTTGCTTGAGGGGACTTCACCTTTTCCGTAGGTGTAAGGTCCAAATTCCAGATGAGGTCAGGTTTCTTGTTAATCCTTTGTGAAAGAGAATTAAGAGGCGACAAACAGACATGGACAATGAACTAGAGACGTTGTAGACTCTTTTGATAGAGATGCAAGTGTGTGCGTAATAAGGTCACTGTATAGGAATCAGAGTTGGTGTACTGAGATGAGGCGTGTGGGCTGCCAGTTATCTTGTGGTTTTGTGACAAGCGCTGTTTTATATGTTATAGTGGGTTGGACTCTGACCCAGTAGGCAGTTTGGCATATGCCCATACTGCAGTTAAGGGCCCGTTTTCGGGCTAATCGGCAGAGCCTTCTGATTACTGCTTTTGTTTGTTGCGCAGTGCTGAGAGACAGTTTCACCTGGCTATCGAATCTTAGGAGGGTTCTACCGAGGTCGGCCTGTATAGAGTTGCATCTTGGCCGTGGTATGTGAATCACTGTCCCACTGGCAGTTAATATTGGGTCAGAAGTTCTATGCTGTTGAAGTGGAGGGCTATGGAACACATGGCAGTTGTGTTTTCCGTACACTGCCTGGTGGGAAAACTATAGACTAATGCTGCAGCCAGTTAGGTAGAGTTATGCGGGTTAGAATTGTGCGCTAACGGTTTCGGCTTGCTGCGCGATAAAACGGTCAGTGATATTGATGCATGTGGTAGATGGCAGTTTTGACCGGTGGACTGCGGGCAAAATCCATAGTCCCCTTAAGTTCTAGACTCACGTCCCGCTCACTATACAGTGAACAGAGGTTGCAATTCGCAGTCTGGGGAACGGGGAAAAACTATTATTCTGGCTAATGAGTCTACCGATTGGGTCAGTGCCTGGGCCCTCGTGGGGTGCTGCATCAGTGGTAGGCTTCATGGGTATTGGGGTTCGCAATTTAGGCAGGGTTGCAAAGCGTGTCCTCATGGGAGCGCAGTCTGGCAGTTGGTACATGATGCATTGACCCCATTTCTTTTGGATAGTTTGGGATCTACTTAAAAGGTACTGTTACGCGGTAAGATATCGTGCACAATATCGCTCATACGTCAGGGGTTGTGAGACGTTGAAATTACATCGTTAGTACGTCGTGGTGTGTAGCACTGAGATAGGACTACGATAAATCGTTGGATCTCTGATCAATGAACATGTTCATAAACCAGCCGATCGTCGTCCCTCCAACCTGCTGCATCGTTATGTGTGACATCGCGATAACGGTGTAGTGAACGACTTCGCCTATTCATAACATTGAGCAAGTATTGTTCGCTGGGTTGTGCGAATGATAGCTGCTGCCGCATCGTTGGTGCGTCGTTCACGATATCTAGACATGTGACACCTCACCAACGATCTCTAAATGATGTCTGTAATGGCCGCGCTCCCGCGAGATCGTTGGCGACATTGTTAGAACGTTGAAGTGTGAAACGGTACCTATAGTGTAAGAAATCACGAGCCATGTGATACTGCATTGTATTAAGCGATTGCTTTTAAAAAGCAAAGGCAGGCACTGTTTTGGAGAGTTTTGCGGAGGTGCTGGACACTTTGGAGAAGCATTCTGTGGTGCCAGCCCGCTGAGCTGGCTCCGTGTTTATATTTGTTTCTTGTGTTAGTCCTCTGTGCACTGAAACATACAGAGCTTCTGTTGAGTTTAATTACAGCCTGCAGCTTTGGCCTCTGGAGCCACAAGCTTTGTGGTGGGAAAAAAAGGAGGGAGGGAGGCAGAGGGCCAGCAGGTAGCAGGGATTTGCCTAAATTCATGAGGATTTTGCACTATTTTCCTCTCCCTTCGTGGGGACTTGTTTTATTGCCCCACATGCAGTTCTTTGTTTGCTTTCTTATCAATTTGCGCCGTTACAGGGGTGTGGCTTAGGTGTGTGCCCCGTGGTTATTGGCCATCGCGGGATGTGACTCGGGCGGGGGGGGGATTGTGCCGCAAATGCACGTCATAAAAGGGCGTGTTCATTGTGCCGCCCATCGTCTGCCATAGGGAGTGGGCGGGAGTGAAGCCAGTGACGCAGGGGTGGGCAGGGAGGCCAGTGACATGGCCGTGATTGGAAGCTTCCGCTGCCAATCATAGGCTGCGTGGAGCTTGAGTTGAAGCCCCAACCCGGGATCTGGATTATCACAGGCCCCAGGTGTGCGGTGAGACACGCGATACTAGCGGGGATTGTGCTGCTTCTGTGCTCCATCCGTCCTGCCCAAGGCCCCATGGCCCGGACGCACACCCCGACCATTTCAGTGGTGTGCGTCCCGGCATGGAGCCGCCGTAGCAGGGAAGGACACAGGACCCTGAGGGAATGATGTGCTCTAATAGTGCATTGTACAGGCCAATGCCAGGACCTAGATTTTCCCGTCAGGGACCGGGGCTACGGGCCAGTGTGGTGATGGCACTGGAGGCAGCCTGGGGACCCGTCTGCCATGGACGCACAGACTTGGAATGTTTTACCTTGGATGTGCGTCCAGGTCGGAGCCGCCGCTGCAGCGTCTGTGGGCTGGAGGGTCCTCTGCCCACGTGTCACCGCTTGGTCGGGATAGAGAGCTGCGACCCCAAAAGGGATGGGGGAGTGTAGGGGTCTGCGACCTCAACCCAGCCTGTCTTTGCTGAGAGTGAAGAACTCAGACATGTGCCGCTTCAATCATGCCTCTCTTGTTTGTTGAGAGAGGGCAGCCCGGGTGCCTGCAGCCTCAATCAAGCCTCTCCTTGGTGAGAGGGGATAGCCTAGATTTCTCTTTGTTGGGGATGGAGGACTTAAGTGTCTTCGGCCTTGATCCAGCCTCTCTTGTTGAGAGGGGAGAGAATAGGTGCCTGCAACCTCAATCCAGACTCTCTTTGTTGAGAGAGTGGAGAGCTGGAATCTCTGTATAAGATGTCCGTATAAAAAAGAAAAATTCTTCTAATCCGGGATGTAATGGAAAAAATAAAAATAAAATTATAAAAATGTATCTAATTAGTTAGGCTATAGATGTGGCCTGGATTAGGGCACATCTGCCTCCTACGACACTAAGCAAAAAAACTGACTATGTTCACTCCTACATGGGGGTGTATACTGCTATGAGGAGCTAACTTTTTTAATTAACTTAGTGTTGCCTCCTAGTGACAGAAAAGCATACACCCATTGTTGGAAGCCAACATGGACAATGTAAGTTTATTGGAATCGCTGAACTCCATATTGGAGTTTATGAGAGCTGAATATTTCCAGGACTCTTCAATATTATACAAGATTGTGATCTGTTAGGCCAGAAGGCCTGTTTTCTTTTGTGTGAGATAGTAAAGGTTGCATTTACATACAAAAAGAACATTGGCCCTGCAGCCTCCTGGACGATACAGGAATACACATCCTCTGTGGATCCTCAATATAGACGCTGTTTGCCACCTAATCTCATCTACATGCGTATACAGCCTTTGTGGGTTTGGAGTATTGACCATTGCTCCTCAGGTAGACACCCCGTCTCCGGCCTATGGAGATGCATATTGCTATACAATGCTTGTGGTGTTTTGAATAATGAACCAATTATGCTTCAGATGGACATCTTGGAGCCAGCCAAGATGGTGGTAAACCCATCCTATACAAGGCTTTCTTTCCTAATACAAGGACGCCATCCGCAGGCAGATGATTACCACTGCGACTAATAATGTCACAAAAGATTGCCGCAGAAGATACTGAAGAAGGGCGGAGTCGTGGGTTGTATGTGGGTGTGGATGTGAAATCTGTAATATAAATGGAGGTGAAATCAAGACACTCTTTCTTTTTCTACCTTGGACCATGGAATAAGACCATCAACATCTGGCCTAAGTATCACCTCCATTTCTAATCCATATCTTCCATGAAACTTTTCTCTCTCTATCTCTCTCTCTCTCTCTCTGCCATGACTATTGATATATATATAGATGCATTTGTATTTTTCTCTGATTAGAGGACATTGAAGATAGGTTTTATTATTATCTTTATTATAATTGTTATTTGAATTGTCATATTTTCCTGTTATTAAACATCATTATTATTTTTCCAACTTGAGTTATTAATCATATAGGAAATATTCAGGACAGGAGACAGTGCGGGAAATCACATCCGACACCCATGGTATCCTGTGTCCCCCAATGAAGCGATAGAGAAATCAGAGATGCAAGTGTGGCACCAGCTTCCCTACTTCATTCAATCTTCATGTGTATATTGACTCTGATGGAGTACCAGAAGAGGAGTACCAGACGAGTTCAAAGCCAGAGACCAGATTGCAGCGGGATCTGAATCATTATTCTTATCATTCCAGTGAATGTGGACTGAATAAATATCTACTACAATTGACAGAGATTTGTAAATTTTAGTCGGGATGCATTACGAGGGATAGCTGCCGTTGGTGCCACATTCACCATGACTCTTCAGAATTTACTCGTCCTTGACATGATCCTGGTATGTTGTGGCTGGTCAGTAAGATGGTTGGGGCATCATGCTGTACCCTAATTGTCAATAACAATGCCCTGGGTGGTAGTATAAATAAAGCCTTGATAGGAATTGATGCCCTCTAGAACAAGTTAGTTGAAAACTCAGGTATTACGGTAGCAATTCCCCAAGTAAGTAGTTAAAAATTACATTTGGTAAATGGGGATCCCTTCTTAGTACCAGCATGTGCTCTAATGATAGTTTGGTATGTGCTTCAGAAGTTATAGTCAAGAACACTGAGGCAAGAGCTGAACTGCACCCTGTGATAGTGGAAAATGTTAAATATAATGACCAACTGTTGAGTGATAACTAGGACCAGCACTTGATTGCGGCACTCATATAGTTTCCTTGTTTGTGTGTGTGTTCGTATCCATCCAACGGTGTAACGTGCAGAACTATGTGCGGAATTCAGTGAAGTGGTGTAGGAAGACCGGCTCCTCCTACTAGGGGAATGTACTTGGGTAGGTCTGTGTGCGTGCACTTTGTTTGGTGCGTCCATTCATTGCCACAAGAGAAGGGTACTGTGGGAGCAGCATTCATTTCATTACATCTAGAATCCATTTTATTAAATGTAACGTCCATATTTTTTTTGTGTGAGAATCCTTGTTATGTATTTTTGCATTGCCAGGTAGAGAGACCTAGTGGAGGGCTTCAAAAGTGTTTTTAGGGGGGACTGTCAAGGGTAAGATTCTAAAATATGTTGAAAAACATTATGAAGCCCTGATATGTACATTGTACCAGGTATCTATACTTATATTCTGCTATATTTTGTGAAGACTTAATGTATATATAAATTTATATGTTATATTAGTTATCTATGCCCACACTTTGTATATCATGAATGTACAGTATGTATATATGTGTACATATATATATATATGTATGTATATATATATATAATGAAAAAAGCTGCACTGCACTCACAGACCAGTGTGAACTGGTGCAAGCAGAGACACAGAGACATATAAAGCAGAAAAAATTCCTTGCAGCACACAGCTACTCCCAATGTTGTATAATGCTATAAGCTATGTGATTGAGAAAAAAGTTTAAAAACGTACGTTTTTCTGAAAAAACTCAAAATCTTATCTTTTAATTCTGAAGTTCTTAGTACAAACATTGGCCAAGGTCTGCTTGCTCATCGACTGCGACAAAGTGACTTCAGGCACGATGAGTCCTATCGCTGACACCCAAGTCCTCCTTTTCCGCTCCCCCACTTCTCAGTGGGCAGACTCCATCTATACCCTCCATCACCTGTAGGCGATGAGGGTGCAATTGCAGCAGAGTATCTGCAACTCTATAGAATATATAATGAAAAAAGCTGCACTGCACTCACAGACCAGTGTGAACTGGTGCAAGCAGAGACACAGAGACATATATATATATGTATGTATGCCTGCATTGGTATGTTACTTTATATCCTGAGAAAACCAGCCAGAACCAGTTTTTATGAACAAAAGAACATCTCTCTTTAGAAGAAGCTTTTAATGTAAAGAGGATGTTACATGAAGTAATTAGGGCCCTTTTCTCTATGTTTGGGCATTGCTCTAATTGGCTGAATCCTGTAGACGCAACTTCTTGATACCGCTGTCCTTTGTGCTGTGTAAAAAGTCAATGTTAATAGTAAACTTCACTTTAGCGCCTTCTCTAATCAAATGAGGTCATATATCCAGCTGTCTGATATCATAACTTCACAGCATGCAACTTGATTAAGTTAATTTGGCAAGGGATAAGAAAAGAGCCGAGGTCCATAGAACTACATTTCCACACCAACAAAACACAAAATGTAACAGGCAACAGTTTCTCACCCTTCCGCTGGCTCACCATCGATTAGAATATTCGTGCCTCAGAGCATTCAGGGCTACTTACTCCAAACCAGCAGCACCCCACGTTTGGCGGGCACCCACTGACAAATTAATACTGCCAGATTTAGGAAGCTGAGCCAGCACATCAAAGTATGTATCCAGGTGACTGGATTGTCCCAACCTGTGTTGCTTCCTTATGTGGTCTTTGATGTCCCAACCGAATCCTAACATTCGTTGCTGAAGTCAATGTGGTAATATAATCCAGGTTCTGATCCTCTTGGTCGGCACCAAAGTGCCTAGGCCTGGGGTTATGGCCTGCCAGTCAGATCCGTAGGTCCTAAATTAGCAGCATGTACCAAGTCTCATGCACCTCTAGTCGGGACCAAAATCCCTAGACTAAGACCACAAAACAAATCCCTCTGGTTAATCAACAGGTCAGCTTATATCCCCCTGACCACTCAATTCAAACATTGGGCACTTCACGATTGGTTTACGAAGACGATGCTCTCATTGGCTACATTTCAAGACGCATACATAATATCTCTAGTAGTATTGCATTGCTGCCAGGGGAGACTCAAAGACAGATAATTTACATAGAATCTAAAGGTACACATAGTAATACAATGGGAGGTTAGCATAATTAAGTACTCTGAGCTTCTATCCTTCTCTGTCAAAGGGGTGAGATAAATTACATTTAAACGTTAAAGAATAGCAGACTCCTACAAGTCTTGTAGAAACAATGAGTAGCTTATCACAAGTAACTAAACAAAATAAAATCATGTCTGGCTAAATGTTAAGAAACTTAACCCATGCTATGCATTGAGAGAGTCTATGTCGTCACAGGTACCACCCCTGTTTTTCACAGTTGGGAAGGTGTTCTTAGTTTCCAAGCTTCTCTCCTTTTTCCTCCAAATGTAACAATGGTCATTATAGCCAAAGTTCAATTTTAGTTTAATCAGTCCACGGGACATCTCAAAAAATCTAGGTCTTTGTTCCTGTGTGCATTTGGAAAAATTAATCAGGCTTTTTATGTTTCTTTTGGAGTAATGGCTTCTTCCTGGTAGAGTGGCCTTTCAGCCATGTTGATACAGTACTTGTCTCATTGTGGATAATGACACCATCTTACCAGCTTACACCATTATCTCCACAAGGTCTTTTGCTTTTCTCTGGGTCACATGTCAGACCAAAGCATATTCATCACTGGGACACAGAACCAGTGTTCTTCCTGAGCAATATGGCGGCTGGATATTCCCATTTTGTTTGTGCTTACGTATAATTGTTTGTACAGATGAATGAGGCACCTTCAGATATCTGGGAATTGCATCTAAGGATGAACCAGACTTGCGCAAGTGCACAATTCTCCTCCTGATATTTTGGCTGATTTATTTAGATTTTCCCATGATGCTACACAAAGAACCAGTGTGTTTCATGTGTGCATTAAAATGCATCCACAGAGACAGCGCACAAGGTGAGCAGAGGCAGCACACAAGGGGGGCAGAGACAGCACACCCCCATCATAATGTCAACACACTCCCGCTGCTATAGAATCAGGCCTCCATCTAGTATTACATAAACATACTATTTTTTTAACAATATATTTTTTATTCAAATTAATCTTATAACAACAAGTATACAGTGCATTGTGAAAGTATTTGGCCCCCTTGAACTATTCAACCTTTTGCCACATTTCAGGTTTTAAAACAAAGATATACAATTCTAATTTTTTTTGTGAAGAATCAACAAATGGGACACAATCGTGAAGTGGAACTAAATTTATTGGATATTTTAAACTTTTTTAGCAAATAAAAAAATGAAAAGTGGGGTGTGCAATATTGTTCGGCCCCCTTGAGTGAATACTTTGTAGCGCCACTTTTTGCTGCGATTACAGCAAGTCGCTTGGGGTATGTCTCTATCAGTTTTGCACATCGACAGTGTCACGCTTCCGGGGGAAGGCGCCCTAGAGTGGACCCACTGGGCCGTGGTACCAAACTCCCCTGGGTGAGCTGATCCTAGTTTACTCAACCCCTATACAGGGATTGTCAGGGGCAAGCCCAGGGGGTCTGAATACCACAGCAACTAGTACCAGGGGGGCGGCTCGCAAGGTTAGCCTATACTAAGGAATAGAGAAGTATTCCAGGTAACAGGGCACAAGGCTAGGAGACCAGGAAGGATGCTACCGGGGAAGAGCACAGCACGGGTTCCAGGACACAGAGCACAAGGAAGGCCTGACCAACAGTCAGCAAGGCAGAAGCAAACTGACTTAATAATCATGCACTTCCCATCAGAGGACGTGGCCCGATATACCATGGGAAGAGCAGCTATTGGTCAAGGGGAGTGTCAGGTTCAACCTTGCCGGCCCCTAGAGTCACAGGGAAGGAATGCACCTAGCGCGCCGCTGAGTGGGCTCATGAAAATGACCATAGTAATGTGCTCATGTGCGAACCTGGCGGTCAGCTGACAGGAAGGGAACATGGCTACGGCTCCGAGACACAGCACGCCTGGATGCCGGACGCCCGGTCGGCAGAGGAGCAGGTAATGCAGACCTGGGAGAGGTGAGCTGGGAAGCGGTGCCAGGGGTCCTAACAGAGAGACTGAAATTCTTGCCCATTCCTCCTTGCAAAACAGCTCGAGCTCAGCGAGGTTGGATGTAGAGCGTTTGTGAACAGCAGTTTTCAGCTCTTTCCACAGATTCAAGATTGGATTCAGGTCTGGACTTTGACTTGGCCATTCTAACACCTGGATACGTTTATTTTTTAACCTTTCCATTGTAGATTTTGTTTTATGTTTGGGATCATTGTCTTATTGGAAGATAAATCTCTGTCCCAGTCTCAAGTCTTTTGCAGGTTCCAACAGGTTTTCTTCCAGAATGGTCCGTCCATCTTCCCATCAATTTTAACCATCTTCCCTGTCCCTGCTGAAGAAAAGCAGGCCCAAACCTTGATGCTGCCACCATCATGTTTGACAGTAGAGATGGGGTTTTGAGGGTAATGAGCTGTGTTGCTTTTACGCGAAACATATCGTTTTGCATTGTGGCCAACAAGTTCAATTTTGGTTTCATCTGACCAGAGCACCTTATTCCACATGTTTGGTGTGTCTCCCAGGTGGCTTGTGGCAAACTTCAAACAAGAATTTTTATAGATACCTTTGCGAAATGGCTTTCTTCTTGCCACTCTTACATAAAGGCCAGATTTGGACAGTCTCTCCCACCTCAGCTGTAGATCTCTGCAGTTCATCCAGAGTGATCATGGGCCTTTTGGCTGCATCTCTGATCAGTCTTCTCCTTGTTCGAGATGAAAGTTTAGAGGAACGGCCGGGTCTTGGTAGATTTGCAGTGGTCTGATACTCCTTCTATTTCAATATGATCACTTGCACATTGCTCCTTGAGATGTTTAAAACTTTGGAAATCTTTTGGTATCCAAATCCGGCTTTAAACTTTGCCACAACAGTATCTGGGACCTGCTTGGTGTGTTCCTTGGTCTTCATGATGCTCTCTGCACTTGAAACAGAACCCTGAGACTATCACAGAGCAGGTACATTTATACAGAGACTTGATTACAGACAGGTAGATTCTATTTATAGTTACCAGTCATTTAGGACAACATTGGATCATTCAGAGATCCACACTGAACATCTGGAGTGAGTTTGCTGCACTGAAAGTAAAGGGGCCGAATAACATTGCACGCCCCACTTTTGAGTTTTTTATTTTTAAAAAAGTTTAAAATATCCAATAAATTTTGTTCAAATTCATGACTGTGTCCCACGTGTTGTTGATTCTTAAAAAAAAAAAAATTAGAATTTTATATCTTTATGTTTGAAGCCTGAAATGTGGCAAAAGGTTGAAAAATTCAAGGGGGCAAAATACTTTCACAAGGCACTGTAACTTGTTTACACAATTATATCAATATAACAGTCATGTCCAAGTAATCATCACTAGTGTAAACCAATCCCAAATTGGATATTATAGAAGAGGGAAGGGAAAGAAAGGACCACATAGAAGAAAAGGGGCAGCCAGGATTGGACACAAGAGGTAAATTAATGGATAGTGTGTGTGTGTGTTTTAAACATTTCTGTATATGAATCTAATTATGAGAAAACCAGAATCAACCAAGAAAAATATTAAAAACATTCCAAGTGTGAGCTATCACCAATCCAGAAGTCTCTCAAATCTCTCACTGGTGACTGACTCATTCTTTTTGCTTTATTGAGTGAACCAAACAACGTTCATGTAGATCATGAGAATTTATCCTACAAATGAGTTCCTCCTGTGTGGGGGTAGAAGCTTCCCTCCAGTGCCTTGCCAAGCTCTGACGGGTTGCTATCAAAACACGGTCTATCAAAGGAACTAATGGAAGAAGGTCCAACCCAATATTTAAGAATGCCAAGGGCCCCTCTAGAGTTAAAGGGGAACCTATCAAGGTCCTGATTAAGTCTGCCACTCGATTCCAGAATTCTCCTATCTTGGGGCACCACTGCCACACATGACCCAAATCCCTTTTTTTTAACCAAATTCCTTCCAGCATAATGGGGAATATGATGTTAAATTTGGAAATTTTTATAAGGGGTCAGATACCAGTTCATGTGTATTTTCTTTAATTGTTCTAAATAATGATTGCAGGAGGAGTTCATTTGAGTAAATGTGGCTGCAGTCCTCCAGTGTTCAGGTGTGGATGAGAAAGAGTGCCACCTCCCAGACATTCATATAAGGGAGTTTGACCAATTCTGCTGGCGAATTTTGTGATTTTTCCATTGAATATTCAAACAATGCGGTTATTTTTTTTAAATCAAATGTTTTTATTAGGAACAACCCATCAAACATTGCAACAATAACAATTCACCATTTTTAAACAGTTTTCCCCCCCATTCAATTACCTAACTTCCCCCCAACCCTCCCTCCCCAACTCCCCCTTCCCCCTCCCCCCTGGACAGTCTAGATATGTAGTTGCCTTTCATAAAAGAAGTATTACAAATCAGACAGTATCAGCTTCCGTCAATAACTTCAATGCCGGAATGGAGTGGCCCCACCCAGACCATGGGCCGAGCATAGCACGGAAGACATAGAAATAGAGCTATATAACCCCCAACCACCAATTACAATGTCAGCCACTTACCCCATTTGCCAACCCTTTCTCATACCCGCATTCAGTTTGCCCGCATCCATGGTTCCCACAGTGCCTCAAAGGTCTTAATATTCCCACGTCTCCGGTAAATACTTTCCTCTGTACGGATAATATACCTGACTTGCTGTATATATTCTGCTCTAACGGGTGGCTCCGACTTAATCCACCTCTTGGCTATCACTTTCCTAGCCATATAGAGGAGCCTTGCCACTGCGACCTTCTGAGCATTAGGAACCTCCACGCCCTCCACGTATCACAACACACATACTAGTGGACTCCTTGGTAGCCTACAACCGTACCGCACTTCAATTAGGTTAATAACCACCAACCAAAAACCTTGCAACCTCGGACACTCCCACATCATGTGCAGCAATCCCGCTCCCACTTGTCCACATCTTGGGCATTCAGATGTGGTCCTTACACCTATCTTGTTCAGGAACTCCGGGGTCCTATAGGTTCTATGTATCTAAAACAGTTGCGATAATCTGGCCGGCTCACTCAGCGATAGTTTAGGAACATATTCCAAAATCTGCTCCCAAGTATCATCTTCCATCTCCCCAATCTCCTCCTCCCACCTACATCTAGCTCTTATAGGGTATCTCAGCAACCAGGTATGTAATAGGTCCCTATATATCGTCGATATGACTTCTCGCGTGCTTCCCTCCATACAGATGAAATTCACCACTATGTCTTTTTGCACTATTAACTCCTTAGTGCGCTTCTGGCGCCTAAAGGCATGTTGCACTCAGATACAAATATTCGTCCATCTCAGGGATCCGGAATTCCCTTCTCAGGTCTGCGAAAGACTTCAACACACCATTCACAACCAAATGACCAACACACTCAATTCCTTCATGCATCCATCTCTTTTGCTCCCCCAGCTTGTAAAATTCAGGCAGCTCTCTATTCATCCACATGGGCGTGTATTCCGTTACTCCAGTAAGGCCTCTTATTTGCTTAACTCTAGCCCATACCTTTTGGACCAGACCCAGAGTGGGGAGCCCGCCGCACAACCAGCCTACATCTCCAGCCTCTAGCCCTCTTACAACAGGAACCCGGCCCGTTAGGACCTCCAAAATCCTTTCTCCTGGACCCACTCTCCCCGTCCGCCCATCCCTATAGGTGTTGACTCTGTGACACCAGGAAGTATATCCACGGGTTGGGCAAAGCAATCCCACCCTCCGTCTTTGGCCGTTGTAGGATCTCCAACTTTATCCTAGGCTGACCGCTCCCCCAGACCAAGTCTCTGAACAGGGAATTAATCCTTCTGAATACACCCCCTGAGAGCCACACCGCCGAATTATGTAGCAGGTATAGAAGTTTCGGCATGAGTATCATTTTTGTTAAATTTGCCCTACCCACCACCGACAGTCGCAGTCTGCTCCAAGTTCTGGCTTTGTCCTTAAGGTGTATCATCAACGGTTCCAAGTTCAGCTTGGTGAAATATGTGACAGGCAGAGCAATACAGAGGCCCAGATATTTGAATTGTTGCACTATATTCAATTTCGTGCAGCCCAACGGCTCTAGTGACCCCACACTCCCCACATCCACCATCATCAGATTAGACTTGTCCCAATTTATCTGCAGCCCGGACATATCTCCAAATCTTTCTATCAAAGTAACCGCCTGTCCCAATGAGTCCACCGGGTCCTGTAGAAATAGTAGGATGTCGTCTGCGTACAACGCAATCTTCTCCTCAATACAGCCAAACCTAAACCCTTTAGCCTCCCCGGCACTTCTCACACGTATTGCGAGAGGCTCAATCGCGAGGGCAAACAACAGGGGCGATAGAGGACAACCCTGACGGGTCCCCCTAGTCAAAGCAAACCTTTCTGACCTTCCACCGTTCACCCTCACCTGAGCCACCGGTGAAGAGTACAACAACTGTGTCCAGGCAATGAAGGACCGACCAATTCCAAATCTCTCCATTACCAGTCATAAATAGTCCCACTCCACGCTGTCAAAAGCTTTTCTGGCATTCAGGGAAACCACCGCCCTACAACCCACGTTGTCCGCTGGTAGCTGCAAGTTTAGGTATAATCGTCTCAGATTTACAGCAGTTGATCTGCCTGGCATAAATCCAGACTGATCCGGATGAATCACATCCGTCACCACTCCCGAGAGTCTATTTGCCAGTATCTTAGCTAATAATTTTGCATCCACTGACAGCAGTGAAATGGGCCTATATGATTCAGCTTTCGTCCTGTCTTTATCTTCCTTAGGTAGCCCCACAATGGTAGCTTCCCTCATGGACTCTGGTAGTCGTCCTTCTACAAGCGCCACCTGGAACACTGATAACAACCTGGCCAACAACATATCCTTTAATTGTTTATATACCTCCACCAGCAGACCATCCCCGCAAGGGGCCTTGCCGTTCGGCATTGAGGCCAGTGCCTCCTCTAACTCTTCCACCGAGAGGCTCTGTTCCAAAGAATCCCTTCCAGCTATCCCGACCTTCCTAATTTCTGTTTCTGCTAAGTATTTTTTAATGTCATCCCCCGACACCCTCAAGCGAGAAGTATACAGGTCCGAGTAAAATCCCCTGAATACAGCCAGTATATCTGCTGTCTCATCAACCAATCTACCTTCCTCATCCTCTACCGCATATACATATGAAGAATCTCTCTGGGCTGCTGCCACCACAGACAACAAATGTCCAACCTTATCCCCTTCATCGAAGAAGGAGATCCTCTGGAACTCCTGTTTTTTTTTCCGCCAGGCGTGTATATACTCTGTCCACAGCTTCTTGGGCCTCCCTCAAAGCTTTCTGCAACTCCGGCGTGGGCAGTCTCATTGCCTCCCCCTCCGCCTCGACAGCCAACTGTTCCTCCAGGCGTGTCTTTGTTTTACACTTAGAAATTTCTCTAATCAGCAGTCCCCGTAGGAAGGCCTTCATGGCATCCCACACTACCCCAACCGTGGCACTCCCTTCATTCTCTCCAAAGAAAGTTTCTAATTCTTTCCCAATTCCCTCCATGTCAATTGATTTCAGCCAGGCAGGATGCAGCCTCCATTCCATAGAGTGTCCCACATTCCTATCTTTCATGCAAATACTGACTTCCGCGGGTTTATGGTCTGAGACAACCCTTGGCAGATAATCAATTTTACCTACCAGCGTATTCAAACATGCATTTCCCAGCACTAAGTCTATCCGTGAGATTGACCCATGCGTGGCGGAGAAGCACGAGAAACACTTCATCTCGGGGTTCCTCGCCCTCCACAAATCAATTAATGCCAATTCCCGGATATGTCTAGCAAAGGCCGTCTCACCATTCCTCCTAGACCCTAGCTGACCCCTCCCTTCACGATCCAGGTCCCAGTTTAACACGTTATTCATATCTCCCATTACCAACAGCAGGATCCCCACCCTGCGTCCGGCCAAGACTATAATTTCATGTAATTTCTTGTCCGAAAATGGAGGAGGGAAGTACACCGCCACCAAGCACAACATACATCCATAAACCTTACACACCACAAACACATATTGTCCATCCCGATCCACATTCACTTCAATTTCCTCGTACGGTACCGAGGCATGCACCAACACCAACACCGTCAAAGGATTGGGAAAACAAGGTGTGTTACAGTCCGCACTGCCAAGTCATCACAAATTACCAGGAATACAATTTGGATAGCAAAAGATCTTCATTTCCTTTCCTACGCGTTTCGATGCCCCTCCTGGCACCTTCCTCAGGGATATTACATGGTACAACATGTAATGTATCAAACATGTATCAAAGGATACTTTGATGTTAAATATGTGTATAGAATGAGAATTTTATTGAAAATTGTGGGAAAACTGAGGCTTCTCCTACAGGAGTGACATAACATGTAAACAAATCACACCCCTAATTACCTGTACTTGGGGCTATAAAAACCCTGACATGTTGTACCATGTAATAACCCTGAGGAAGTTGCCAGGATGGGCATCGAAACGCGTAGGAAAGGAAATAAAGAAGATCTTTTGCTATCCAAATTGGATTCCTGGTAATTTGTGATGACTTGGCAGCGCGGACTGTAACACACCTTGTTTTCCCAATCCTTTGACGGTCGTTCCACGTTTGAGTGGTCGGTGGAGGTCCTGCAGCAGCCAAATATAATCCTTTGCCTTCAAGCCAGTTGTGGGTCACACAACTGGGCTAGGTGAGTGAACCTTGTTTTACCACCTAGATTTTGATGGTCTTTAGTGATAAGACACTATTGCGCCTCTTGTTCCCCTACCTCTTGTCTATTTGATGCACCAACACTCCCCTAGCATACTCTGAGTACGTGGCATGGGCATGAGATGCATGTCTGATCCCTGACCGAGCCAACATGCCCATCCTGTCTTTAACCAGATGTGTCTCTAGCAGGCAGATAATTGATGGCTTGAAAAACAATATATGACGAAATACTACTGCCCTCTTCCCCCTGTCAGCCAGACCCCTCACATTCCAGCTAATCACCTTAAGTCTAGAAGCCATAACTGTGCATAAAACACTTTTACCTCCTCATTCCTCTCAGACCCAGCAACTTTTCTCCCCAACCATCCAGAGCTGACCCCAAAAATAAACACCCCTCCCATGCATCCCCTCCCTCCCTCCCGTATACCCTCTCCTCCCCTCCACTTTGTTAATCTCCACAGAGAATGGGCAAAGCAGAGTCTCCAGCCTCCCACCTCCCACCAGTCACACTCCTCTGGCATCTCACCAACTACCCCATTGCTCTCCCGCCTTTTTGTAACAATCTATTCAACTATCTTATAGACCAGCAGCCACCACAGCTGCCCTACCCCACTCCACCACCCCAGGTCCCCCTACCTGGCCCTAAATTGCAGCACAGCCCCGTAAAAGTTTTCCCTGAGGAAAGAACACAACAGAAAAGTATAACAAATCTACAATCTGAGTCACTCATGGAGTACTAAACCCCGCATAAAAGAACACAAAATAGACGAAAAGTGAACAAAAACATTTTCCCCCTTCAAAAACTAGCAGGATCCGGATTGTCCCAGCATATTGAGTTCCTATACAGGTACAACATTTTCAACCATCCCCACTTTCTCTCAGTTTCCTGTTATTTCGCTCCATCCATTCATCCACCTCCTCCAGGGACTGAAAAAACTGGACCTTGTTCAACGCCTCGACCCGCAATTTGGTCGGGTACAGCATAGAGTACCGCACTCCTAGGTCCCTCAGCCTGCGTTTAACATCTCCAAACCTCATGCAAAGTTTTTGTACAGCTAGGGAATAGTCAGAATAAATGGATACGTCCTGACCGTCAATTGTCATGTCGTTAACGGTTCTAGCTCTTCGAAATATGACATCCCGGTCTCTATAGTTCATGATTTTAGCCAGCATTGCTCGGGGAGCTGCTCCAGGGGCCATTGAGCGCAATGGGATTCTGTGGGCCCTATCCACTACGAATACCTTGGAGAGGTTGTCGGCTCCAATCTTTTGCAACAGCCAGTTTTCAATAAACTCAGTGGGGCGAGATCCCTCTGCCTTTTCCGGCACCCCGACAATTTTTATGTTGTTCCGCCTTGAGCGGTTCTCCAGATCGTCATTTTTGGCTATGACTTCCTCCAATTGCTTTGCAAATTGTTTATGACCTTTCTGCAACTTCACTAGGTCCTCCTCTGCCGTATTAACCCTATCCTCAACAGCACCCATTCTGATGTCTGCTTTCTGCATGGCCCTTTTCATGCTACCAATCTCATCTTGTATACCATGCACTTGTTTAGTCAGGGTGTCCTTGCAATAAGTAACAGCAAGAAATATGTCCTTTAGGGTGGGCTCTGCATCACCCATATTGTGTCCAGCACTGCCCTCACCCTGCACCTCCTGCTTGCTCCAGGCCTCCCAGCCCTTCACTCTGCTGTGATTGCTCCTGATCCTCATCTGTGTCTTCAGCCCCCGATGCATCTTCCATCCTCCCCTGCTCCCCTCCAACCTGGCAAATCTTGCATGTTTTGGAGCCGCTGTCATCCTGGACACGCACGCAGTGTTCTCCCTCTCCGCCTCCTTCACTGCTGCGGCGCCATCTTGTGAGCTGTTGCCCTCCGTGGTCCCGGCGTCCCGCTGCCTCCTGCGCGGCATCTCCTCCTCTCCGCTCTCTCCAAAAGGTGCCTTCAGGGTTCCTCCGGTGAGCACCCGGATGGTTTCCTGTGCTAGCAAGCCGGCGGCTGCGGTCTGTACCGAGTCTCAGGCAGGAGAGCTCTGCGATGCGACCGCTCACATAGCCGGCTTAACTCCGCCTCACTATGCGGTTATTTTAACTAAACTATTTTGCCAAATATCTAGTGTTTACTTATAAGGATATCAATCAAAAAAATGGAAGCATCAGAATAACTGACCAACTGCAGCCAAAACAAATCCAACACAGCACTGGCAGGATGCAGTAAGACTGTAATAAATAGAGCAAACACAGGTGCACAGAACCGATGAAATCACCATCAACCTACCAAGACATGGGGGAGGTGATTTGCTATGCCCATGTTAAGGTTTGCATACATAGGATGCCATTCACATTGATACTTATGATGCACAGTGTCTGAATGCTACCCACCGGTCCCACCACCCAAACCAAATGGGCAGCCCACTACGATGCCTCTGCACCACTGGATGAATGACGCCACATGGGGCCCATCTGCACCCCGCAAAATGATAAAAAAAATGAAGAAAAAAAAACGCAAGAATTTTTTTTATGATAAACAAAAAAATTATTTTGTGGGGTATTGGTAGATGTTTTGGCCAAAACATTTTACGCTCGTAATCCATGTCACGGATCCCCACGCTTACGAGTCCTATCAAAATACTCAAAATACTACTTAAAAAATGGAAGCATCAGAATAATTCACCAACTGCAGCCAAAAACAAATCCAACACAGCACTTTGGCACTTATCATAATAACATTCTTGCACTTTTTAAATAATTTTTGCGGAGTCCAGCTGGGCCCCATGGGGCGTCATTCATCCAGTGGTGCAAAGGCGTCGTACTGGCCTTCCCATTTGGTCTGGCAGGACCGGTGGGTAGCATTCAGACACTATGCATCATATGTATTAATGTGAATGGTGTCCTATGTATGCAAACCTTAACCTGGGCATAGCAAATCACCTCCCCCATGTCTTGGTAGGCTGATGGTGATTTCATCGGTTCTGTGCACCTGTGTTTGCGTTGTTTATTGGGGTCTGATTGCATCCTGCCTACCGTAAGTGCTGTGTTGGATTTGTTTTTGGCTGCAGTTGGTGAGTTACAAGGATATCATGTACGAGAAATACACACATCACTGTCTGAAGATATTTGATTACCAGTAACTCTTCTAGATCTCAAAAACTGGCCATTTCAGGATTATCGATGAGTCACATTTGTAAAAATTAACCAGGTTTATGCTTCTATTATATAAACCCTATATAAGTTGGTACTAGAAACGTGACAAAGGCAAAAGCTATCCAGTGCTGACATTTCAGGCGTTCTCTGTCAAATTATCTGCCAGATGATGTTTCTAGCTCCTTGGTGAACCTGTATCCAAGACGTCTGAATACAGTGTTGGGATTTGACACTGAGCTCTGTCAATTGTAGTGGTGTCTCTGATATTGCAGGAAGATAATGTATTCATAACTCCATGGTGATGTGATGTAAGTAAATACAGGTGCATCTTAATGAATTAGAATATAAAAAAATCAAGTGTTTATTTCTGTAAATATTGATGATTATGGCTTACAGTTAATGAAAACCTAATGGTCATTTTCTCAAAAAATTAAAAAGGAGATTTTTGTGTACTCACCGTAAAATCCTTTTCTCTTAGCCTCTAATTGGGGGACACAGACCGTGGGTGTTATGCTGCTGTCCACTAGGAGGCGACACTAGGCAGAATCTGCAAAAGAGTTAAGTGGCTCCTCCTCTGCAGTATTACACCCCTGTAACAGGAAGTGCTTCTCCAGTTTTGTGCTAAAGCAGTAGGAGAGCTAACAGACAATAACAGTGACACAGGAGTCTACGCAGGCAACCTGTGTAAACAAATATAGCTAACAAGGTAATAACAGTGTAACAAGGCCTGAAACCAAACAGGCACGTGTGTAAACAGTTAAGAGTTAGCAGAGTAATACTAGTACCACAAGGCCTGAAACTAAGCAGCGCATGTGGAAAACAGTGAAGAGTTAACGAAGCATAATCGTATAACAAGGCCTGTAACTAAACAGGCTCACAGTACTACAAGGCCTGGAGCGAAACAGGCACAAGTTTAAACAGACAACAGTTAACAGAGAGATAATAGGCTAACGTGTAAACATGTTAACCATGTAACAGCTGAGAAGCTATGTGAGAACTGTAGAAAAGGCCCACAAGGGCAATAGGGTGGGTGCTGTGTCCCCCAATTAGAGGCTAAGAGAAAAGGATTTTACGGTGAGTACACAAAAATCTCCTTTTCTCCTTCGCCTCATTGGGGGACACAGACCGTGGGACGTCCCAAAGCAGTCCCTGGGTGGGGAAAGAACAATGGAACTAGTGACACTGAGCATGGTCAGTGAAGAACTATGCACCGACAGGCGGGCTGCTGCCGCCTGGAGGGCATGGATACCTGGACCTACGTTTGTCGAGGGCTGAGTGCAAGCACTATATTGGCTTGGGTATGGGTGTAGGCTGACCTTTTGGCTGCCTATACACTGGTTGCGCCGATACTCCTCACCGAACTGTCCAGGAGGCTTCCACGGCCGCAGTAGAATGTGCCGTGACCTTCCCGAAGGAATGAGTTTTCGAAAGTATAAGCGTTTTGGATGGTTAGAGGAATCCACCTGGTTAGGGGAGCTTTAGAGGCTGACGTGTTCTTTATTTCTGCCCATTGGAAGAAGGATAAAGGAGAATCCGACCTCTTAGAAGGGCACCGTCCTGGATACCTAGACGTGTAGGTCCCTGACAAGGTCCCGCATACGTAGGTCCTCCGCGACCGGACGGACTGGAGTCGGGCGCGGCGATGGCAGAGAGATTTCTTCATGTAGGTGGAAGGAGTAAACCTACCGTAGAAGAAGAATGGAACCAGCCATAGGACAATCTTGTCCAGATGGAGGACTAGAAAAAAATGAATTACATGAGACCGCTGCAAGTACCGATACTTCTGCAGAGACAAATAAATGCCACCGAGCCATACTACTATTTGGATGAGGATGCTTAAGGTAACATCCCATCGAGGCTGAAGAGGTGGTTCTTGTAGTGCCGTGAGGACCAAGTTCAGGTCCCCACGGGTGTAGTGGCCTGTGCTATGGAGCAAGTAGATGGCAACCCCTCGAAGGGAGGAATTTCCTTAGATCTGGTAGCGAGACGTATGTAGAAGAAGAATGAAAGGGCTGAAAATTGCCACTTGAAAAAAAAACTTAAGGACTTGCCCGCGTCCAGTTCTGATCGGAGGAAACCGAAAATTCTTGGTAGGGAGTAGGACCAAAGCGAATGGCCTCTAGAGGTGCACCAAGGAAATAACGATTTTCCATGAGTGATGTATAATTATGATGGAGCTGGTTTCCTTCCCTGATTGTAGTCGCTACAATGTGCTGCGCACAAATCAGCCTGGTTAAAGGACCAGATCTCAGGGATCACTTCCTCAAAGCCAGAGAGAGGAATTCCGATGGTAGAATGGGCCCTGAGAGAGTAAATCTGGACGGTCAGGCAGGCGACCTGGTACGTCTGCTGTGAGTTGGAGGAGATCAGCGCATCAAGCGCGTCTGGGACAATCTAGATCCCTAAGGATGATCTGGTGCCATTCTGTTTGATCTTCCTCACTGCCCTGGATAATCAGTGGTAGTGAGGGAAAAAGGTATGTGAGACGGAATCGTGTCTAGTCCTGGATTAGTGCGTCAACTTTAAATGACTGTGGGTCCTGGGACCTGGCCGTGAAGGCTGGCACCCTGGCATTGAGGCGTGATGCTGTGAAAACCACAGCGGTGGTCTCCCAGCGTCGGCAGATTTGTTGGGAGACGTCTGGTGTAAGGGGTACTCTCCTGAGTCCATCTGTTGGCGACTCAAGAAAAAAACGCTTTTCGATTGCCTATACCAGTTATGTGAGCGGCTGACAGTACAGGGTTCGTGGAGTCCACCCATATGCCACAGCTGTGGCATTGTGCGACCGTGGCTGCCTGCCAGAAGAAGGCTGAAGAGCTTCAGTGCAAGGAGTATTGCCTTAATCGCCAGAAGATTGAAGGGCATTCTTGATTCCGGGCGGGACCATATGTCCTATGTTCTGTGATGGGGACACTGCGCCCCGTCCAGTCAGTCTCGCAGTAATGGTTAGAACTCTCCAGCATGCAGGAATGAAGGCATTCCCTGTGTGAGAGAGAAAGAGAGAGAGAGAGAGAGAGAGAGAGAGAGAGAGAGAGAGAGTGGGCGAAGCCACCAGTGGGGAGACTGCCTGGTTAAGGACGAAAGAAGAAAGATTCCTGTTGAGTGGTCGACGGTCTTGTTCCATGACTTGAGTATGGAAAGTGAAAGCGGTCTGAGATGCAGCTGATCAGACTTGTTGGAACATTCGTAGAATTGTGGAGGTTGACGAGCCTTCCTCACTTCTTATAACGTCTACAGTGCTGAAGACACTGTGCACACAGTCCCTGAGGATCGGTGCTTTGATAAGCAGAATGTCCAGGTACAGAAGGATGACGGCACCCCTGGATTGATGGATAGCCATGACATCCGCCATGACGATTGTGAATACTCAGCAAGCTGTAGTTAAATCGAATTGGTAATGTACTTGTTCGATGGAAAATGCCGATGGATCATCCTGTATATCTATGGACACAAGGTATACCTTTTCTGCAAGTATGGAGCGTGGAGATTCCATACAGAAACATGTATTATCCAGACAAGCTGAATACAGATGTTTCAGGTACAGTACAGATCATACCGTTTCCTCCTGAAATCAGTATAGGGGCACAGTGACTCCTGTGGATTGGCGGCACTGGCTCTGCCAGGATAAGCTACTTGTCTGGGTAGCCTGGGACAGGTCCCTGTGTGACATCCATGTACCGACAATGTTGGTCTAGGTCGTGACCACCGTAATGAATTCTGAAAAGATCGGAATTCTGCTTGCTAAGAGCGGTTGAAGGGCTGTTCTGGTTTCGCTGAATCCACTGAGGTATGGGAGACCCGTGAGGGGCTGCTGAAGTCCACGGCCGTTTTTCCCGTTACGTAACCAGAGGGGACGTCTAATGGCAATAGCATTGGAAACTGTCATTGAAAGCAATTGGCAGCGTCCAGGGTTACGTGCATCCGGTGGTCAGCTGAGGCGACGACTCAAGTTACATGGGCCGCCGAAGTAGGATCGGTGGACTAGGATTAATGGTTGTCGCTGCCCAGACTGAAGCGAATATAGGGGCTAGTGAAAGCCCTGAAGCCTCAAACACTGATCTGGTCAGTTGAGAAATTTGGCAGTATTTTCGTGGTTAGGAGCTTGCGCTTCCCACTACTTTGCTATCCTGCTGTCAGGCCTAGGGGTAGGTTCAAACCCGGGCTAACATAGCAGATCAGGCTATTTCCAGACAATTTACCAACTGCGCCACTGCGAGCTTCCGAGAGATGTAGACGCAAACATAACGGCTGTCCGTTATGGTCTAGTGGCGTGGCACAAGCGCTGGATAGGGAGACTTGTATGTACATCAGAATTAGCGATGTTATTACCACTGTAGGATACATCAGTGCCGTACAACGTGACAAGTGACCTCCAAGAGAGAGACAGCACCACTGACGTAACCATGGAATCAACAGTGCTATATAAATGAATATGATTATATTATTGTACTCCCGTGCTAAGCACAGCGGATGCTGTGATATTGAAATGTCTAATGGCTACGAAGTGATTTGTACGTGCAGGATTCTTAAAAACCAAGGTACCAGATGTGTGCCTGAATGCTGCGGTCGGGAGGAAGCACTGTGGGTCTCCAAGTGTAGTGGGGCTCCCAGGGTAGTGGGACTCCCAGGTGGTGAGTAACAGTTTACTCCTCCGCAGTGTATACATGTAATGCTAGACAGGAGCATTATCCACTGCTCCACCGGCTCCCTTGTGTGGTGTGCCCTGGCCTTGTATGTAAAAATGCAGGGCCCAGCGCACTGACCCAGATGCTACTGTCTCCCCTGTGCCAGGTTTTTACAATGGCCGCCGCTGCTGAGAAGGGGCGGGCCTCCAGCAAGAAAAAAGGCACCAAGAACAGGCCTCCCGCCCCACTGATGATGGGGCTGTGGCTCTGTTCCGCCCCCTGCTATGACGGCGGCCGCGTCATTCGGAGGGCGGACCGGGGGGGGCCAGGGGGCGGACCGGGGGCGGGCCAGAGGCAGCGGCTTCGCGCTAGGCCGAAGCCGCGGCCTGTAGTACAAATCCCATACCGCAAATGGCGCCAAGCCGGCGCGGAGGTCCGGGGAGGGATTGGAGTGGACCCGGACCCCCAGGGCCGTGCAGCGCCGTTACAGTGGTGGCCCCCGTAGGAGGATCCAGAAGGCTGGATCTCCTGATGTCCGGCTGGAAATGCAGTTGCCGGCTGCTGCAGGAGCACAGGCAGCCTGTGCACCTTGCAATGTGCATAATGTGTCCCCCGGCCCCTTCAGGAGCGCACACAGCAGAGCTGGGGCTCCTGGGCTGCAGCATTAAGGAGTGCTGCGTCCTGTGTTCCTCAGAGGCACTCAGCAAAGCTGAGGCCTCTGGAAGCAGTATTAGTGCAGCAGTGTTCACCAGCTGCATATGTTGTGTCTTCTGGCATCTTCAGGAGCGCATACAGCAGAGCTGGGGCTCCTGGTGCCGCAGCAGTAAGGAGTGCTGCGTCCTGTGTCCATGAGAGGCACTCAGCAAGCTGAGGCTCCAGGATCACTGCATCTAATGTGTCCCCCAGCATCCTCAGGAGAGCACACAGTAGAGCTGGGGCTCCTGGTGCCAAAGCATAACGGAGTGCTGCGTCCGGTCTCCATCAGAGGCACTCAGCAAAGCTGAGGCTTCTGGATTGCAGTGTTAGTGCAGCAATATTCACCGGCTGCATATAATTGTGTCCCCCGGCTCCCTTCAGGAGCACACACGGCAGAGCTGGGGCTCCTGGAGCTGCAGCATTAAGGAGTGCTGCGTCCGATGTCCATCAGAGGCACTCAGCAAGCTGAGGCTTCTGGATTGCAGCATGGTTTTTTCCTACCTGCGGTGTCTCGACCTAAGAACCCCTGATGCTGCCGTCCACTTTCAGAGGACTCCTGGGTAGTCTCGACCTCAACCCAGAGTCCCCAACAGTGGGGAACTGGGGAAGGAGGACCGTCGTCTCGACCTCAACCAGGCGCCCCAACAGTGGGTGGCCGAGGAGGGACCATGCCGGGAGTCTCGTCAGAGAGCCACTTTTCTTCTTCTTGAAGTAAAAATTCAAAAAGTGCAAAAAGTTTAGGAGAAATAAAATTTAGGTGTGCCTCCTATCGACACTAAGCAAAAACTGGAGAAGCACTTCCTGTTCAGGGGTGTAATACTGCAGAGGAGGAGCCACTTAACTCTTTTGCAGATTCTGCCTAGTGTCGCCTCCTAGTGGACAGCAGCATAACACCCACGGTCTGTGTCCCCCAATGAGGCGAAGGAGAAATAGGGAAGATGAAGGGTTAAAACCTGTGCTGCTGTATTCCACGAGACATCAAAGGGTGAATATAATATTGATAATTTAGGGCTGCCTCCTGAAATGCATTGAATGATAAATCAATATTATATTCACTCTTTGATGTCTTGTAGAATATGGCACTGTGGTTTTTAATTGTCCCTTCTCTATATTCACCACGCTGGGGACTGCAGCAGCCGTGATATGCTTTTATAGTGGTTGTGAATCTCATCATAAACAGCCAAAGGTCTGTTACACAATGCACTTAGCAGGACACCACAGGCTCCAATGATAGAGGAAACACACGTTGATAATACTGATACAGCAATCACTCTCAACCTACCATGACATGGGGGAGGTGATTGGTGGTATTTTGTATGCACACAGATGAGGATTCTATGGAGCATCAGTCCCACATGCAAGCATGATGCAGAATGTCTATGCAACCTATTGATGACGCCCATACTATTAGATCAAGCGGATTGCTCAGCATTAAATACTTGCATCACACAGCACTGATGCCTCAAAAAGGCCTGGCTGCGTCCTGCATGAAGATAAAAAAGTGCAAAAAAAAATTAATGATAACGTGACGTATTCCTCCATCATTGGAGCCTGTGGCGTCCTGCTAAGTGCATTGGGTATCAGACCTTTGGCTGTTTATGGAGAGTTTTCTGATTTTATGTCCTTATAGGTTGTTTTTCTTTTCCTCACAATCACACAAGGTAAAGCCTCTGATATTTATTTAGGTAATATTTTCTCTCTCAGACCCATTATCCTCCATTCCTTAATTTTCCGAGATAATGACCTTCGGGTTTTCATTGGCTGTAAGCAATAATCATCAACATTAACATAAATAAACACTTGAAATAGATCACTCTGTTTGTAATGACTCTATATAGTATGCAGTATATATATATTCCCTTATTAATTTTATGATTTAGTTATTTTTTAATAAAGTATATTTGATTTATATTGGGCTTGTTTTCTAACTTTTGGATTTATTGTATTTACATCTTGACAACATAAAAGTGAAAATGGAAAAAAGTGAATAAAAGCAAACAAATTTCTATTATTATTTATTTAAACTTTATAAAAGTGAAATTCTCTTTAAACAATTGCTTCTAAAACATTTTCCATATTACTTAATTAACAACATTGCATAATGTAAAATAAAATAATATAGGCCCAGTGTTTTATAGTAATCTTAAATCCATGGCACTGTCTTTTTTTCTTTTTTTAAGATCATCTGTCAGCAGGTTTTTGCTATTTACAGCAATTGGAAAGTAAAGTAAAGTAAGGGCAGAGAGCCTGATTGAAATAATGTGTCACCTATTAGGCTGCGAGCTACAGTGCTTTATCAGCAGATTTTCACTACAGGACCACATCTCACACCCAGCCCAGACCAGCTAATCTGTATAACCCTGACTCCACTAATTGGCAGTTTATTGATAATGTGCAGTGTACACCAGAAGCTTCAGGTTGGGGTGTGCGCAGGTTATACAGAGCTCACTAGTCTTAGCTCTGCTATATCTACGTCAAAGAAAATAGGGATTCTATGAAAACCGTACCAAGCAGGTCAGTGAGTGACACATCTTTGGAATCAGGATCTCTATCTCTATATTTTCCTGCTATTAGATTCTATAGCAAAAACCTGGTGACATACTCCATGTTTCACCTTCCTAACCTTATGACCATGCTATATGGATCAAGAAATGCTTGCAAAAAGGATGATTTCTACTATGTGAGCAGAGGGATTCATGGCATATGCATGTAACTAGAACATAGCTATTCTGCACAGAGTAATAAAGCTTTTTATTCATGAAGATTTCTGTGCAGAGCTTTGCATCTGCTTAGAACAGCAGGATAGGCAAAAGTGCGGGAATGTTTATTCTCTTGTGGTCTGCTGTATCTATTCATATAGCCTTCTCCTTAGAGAAGTTGCAGTGCAAGGTTTATTACAGGATATTACCTATAATTCTATATTTTACATTCAAGAAGCAGATCAAACATCTAACAAACTGCATGTGTCAGTGCTGAAGTCTGCTGATCTAAATGACAGGCGGCGGTTTATAGAACATACCAACCCAACAAAATCTGGGCTACAAACAGTGTAACATGAGAGCTGATTATACAGCGGTCACATATAAGGTGCCCATCCGAGATACATCTGGCTGAGGAGGTTTTCATCTGTCGCTTCTTGAATCAGATAATGGACATGTCCCTCAATGGACAGAGGAAGGCCTTTCACACGATTCCTTGTCTTAATCACACCTGAAGACGCTGCTCTATATCAAGCACATGGGTTTTAGCCTGGGGACCGAGCAAAGAGATATGTATTTTCAGTTCTCTGATAAAAGAATTGCAATATAAAAAAAACCTCCCCCAAAAAACTGCATTCAGAATTCAAGAACGTAAACTAGATATGTTAGGAAGAGGTTATAGTTCCTAATAAGAAGAAAACACGAGGCTGTTCCCCATATGACATGTGCTATATGTTCCTCCGTGTTATTACACAAACACCATATAACTGAGCCATACTACACGTAGAGCACCCACCTTCTCATTGACAACTTCGCCTGTCTCATTGGCTTGAACCTTACTGCCACCACGAGCCGGTTTACTCCACTCCACCAGAGGATCATGCAGGAATGGCTTCAGTACACTAAATACAAGAGCAACATCAATAAATAGAAAACAACCTATTTAATCTTTCACATTGCAATGTTTTGGCAACACCAGACATTGCCCACTGCATATGGTGTGGACAAGAGGTGCCCAGGACCCTCCACTTCTTTCTGATGGGCACCGGAAAGTCTCAAAACAAACAGAATTTAGAGCCCTTTAGTCATTGACATTTAACATTTGCATTGAGAGCCGCTGTTGGGATTCTAACAAGCTATGTAGGATTATTTAGTGCAGGGTACCTATTCTTTGCATCAAAAATCCCAAATTCCCCATCTGCTTTGTTAACCCCTTCACTACTGTGCAATTTTTTCTTTTTTCTTTCCCTTCTTCCAAGAGTTAAAGTTTTTTTTTTTTTTAACCGGACCCATAGCCCCATGACAGTTTTTATTTTTACGGGCCAAGTTGTACTTTTGAATGACCCCATTAATTTTATCATGTAAGGCAAGCGGGAAAAGCATTCCTACGGCTCAGGCGGCAGGGAGGCTTGATGCACCCCTGCCTATGGATGCCAGCTCCGGGCTAGCTTTAACAGGAGGGTTGTAATAACAGCATGGGGTCTTTAACCTATTAGCGCCCCACAATTACATCACGGGTGAACGGATGAGCATGTAGAATGATGTACCCCTCTGCCGATGCATGATAAATGCTGCTGTCAGGCATTGACAGCTGCATTTAACAGGTTAACATCCACTGTCAGAGCTCAGATTTTCCCACGGCTATTAAAGACACACAAAGGCTGATTAAATCAGTCATCATGTGCAGGAAAGATGCGGGCACAGAGTTTGAGCCAGCAGCAAAGGTAGGGACACTATCTTTGATGTACATGTACATCAATGGTAGTGGAAGGGTTAAAGTTCTTTGGAGCTCACACTAATGAGGCCAGTGATTATAGTTTACCAAGCTAATTTGTGTATAATTTTACTTTCCAATTAAATTAAAAGTTACATTGTAATGCTAATTATTTACCTCATTAGTGATTCTCTTTGGTCTCTCATTAACCTCATAGTGACCTCACATGCATGTCGGAATAGTCCTTCTGTTCCCATTGGTCCCATTCCATTAACCATGTTGTGTGTCAGGCGGAAAGGAACAATTTCTGGAACCTCAAATGTTTCGCCCTAAATGAAGTCATTAGATAAACAGAAATGTAACTTTATATTTAGAAAAACAACAGAAAATGCACCTTTGAAATCTGTAGCAGTGTGAATAAAGATAAAGCCATAATACTGATGGCAAGAAAGCATCACATCTGTGTCCCTACAGATCGTTCACAGGTAGGGCTAAGGTAACGACTTTAAAGGAAACCTGTCCTCTTGACAAACGCCATTTATTTGCAGACAAAGAGTTAATCCTGTGGCAAATATTATTTAATCCCTGGTTAACTTATTAGAAGAGCAGTGGCAAGGAGAAAATTAAGTTTTATTCTCCATGCCACCACATGATTACAGTCATTGCTCAGTATAAAGTGACCGTGGCTGTAGTCACTCCATGGCACTTGGATCGACAGCCAGATCTGCAGCATATGTAGCAGTGTACGTGTGCAAAGCAATCTGTCAAAGTGCCTGGTATAGTGAGCGGAGTGATGACTATCAGCTCCCTGCACCGCCCACATGACTGTTAGTTATAGGTGGGTGGGACAACATAACTTAATAGCCTCCCCACCAAAGGTCTTCCAGTAAACAGACTAAGGCTGCTTTCATATCAGCAGTAATTTACAATCTCGGCCGATCCAGCAGATTTCACCTCTTCTGCCACGTAACGGCCGACTTGCGGCAACCCCCATTCATTCTCTATGGGACAGTCAGGTGTGGCAAGTGCGGTTTTGCCGGATCCAGCAAATCTGGCCTCACATAAAAACTGCTGCAAGAAGCGTTATTTTTGAGTCGCCACAAGTGCCGGATCCGGCAAAACTGCACTTTCCTGCACCTGACTACAAGTCCCATAGAGAATGAATGGAAGTTGCCGTAAGTCGGACGTTACGCGGCAGAAAAGGTGAAATCTGCCAGATCGGCTGTGATTGTTAATTACCGCTGATGTGAAAGGTCCCTAACCAGGGTTTAAATGTTATTTACCTGCAGACTATTCCTGTGGGTAAGTAGTGTTTCTCAAGGGGACAGGTTAACTTTAATTACTTAATATTAATTTTAATAGACAGACTTTGAACAAAGCTTTTCTTTGCACACACTGGTCACAAATACTGGAATATAAAATTAGGAGATGGGTGCAGTAGTATATCCCATTTATAAATTCATACCTTGTTGAAAAGACAGTTGAAATCCACATGGACGCACTCGCCTGTCAGAGAATCGAATAGAATATTCTCACCGTGACGGTCTCCGAGCCCTAGGATGTAGCCAACCATGGACATCACAGCTGTAGAGCGGCAATATGCTGACCTGCTGTTGTACCTGACGAGAACGGCACATTTGTGTTATTAGAACTAAACTGAAATCTTCGAGGGGACGGCTCACAAACACGGCGAAGACACTAAGCAGCGTCAAGCAGCACTTACAATAATATTAAGTACAGATTTTTTTCACTTAATACACTAACATGACATAAAACATAGATGTAGTGGTGTCCCTAACCTTTAAAGGGAATCTGCAACATGACTGATATTGTAGATCTAAGGCCAGCATAATTCAGAGACCGGCTCCTGTTTGTTATACAGAGAAATTTAAGAAAGCACAGCCGTGGGCGAGGTCATAAGTCACAATAATGTTTCTGACACCTCCTCCTCCTGTGCTCAGCTAGACTGAGATACACACAGTGGAAGGGATACTTCACTCTAGCTGAGCAGGTGAGAATCTGGAAGAACAAACCAAACTTTCAACTGGGTTTTTTCTCTGAAACACTGCAGTATTTGAGAGTCAAACATATAAAGTAATAGCTGAAAGTGTTGGCACTCATTAAATTGTTCTAGAAAGTGGAGTATTTCTCCTAGAAAATTATTGCAATTACAGGTTTTGTTATACACATTTATTTCCTTTGTGTGCTTTGGAACAACACACAAAAAACAAAGAAAAAAAGGCAAATTACACATAATTTCATACAAAATCATAATAATGAGCCGGACAAAATTGTTGGTGCCCTAACTGAATATTTGGTTGCACTCTTTGGATTAAATAACTGCAATCAATCACTTCCTATAATTATCATCAAGTTTCCTACACATCTCAGCTGGAATTTTCGACCACTCTTCTTTTGCAAACTGCTCCAGGTCGGTCATACGTGAAGGTTTCTTCTCCCAACAGCAATTTTAAGATCTCTCCACAGATGTTCAATGGGATTTAGATCTGACCTCATTGCTACCACTTTAGAACTCTCCAGTGCTTTGTTTCCATATATTTCTGAAAGCTTCACGAAATATGTTTGGGGTTATTATCCTGCAGCAAAACATCTCTGAACCTCCAGCGCATCTGATTGTAGGTACGGTGTTCCTACAGACGCTTGCTAGAAGGATTTAGGCTTACTCATTGCAGTGTTGCTTTTTTATGTCTGTGTCAGCAGCAGCATCCTCCTTGGTCTCCTCCCATAGAACTTCATTCCATGTAAATGTCGACGGATAGTTTACACTGACAATGATGAACTCTTAGCCTTAAGCACAGCTTGAATTTCTTTGAAACTTGATAGTGGTTGCCTATTCACCATCCGCACTGCCCCAAGTTGCAACCTTTCATCATTTTTTTCTTTGTCGTCCATGTCCAGGTAGATTAGCTACAGTGTCATGGGTTGTAAACTTCTTGATTATTTTGCACACCATGAACAAAGGAATATCAAGATCTCTGGAAATGGACCTGCAACCTTGAGATTGCTGATTTTTTTTCAACAATTTTGGGTCTCAGGTCCACAGACCGTTCTCTTCTCCATGCTTAGTGTGTTACACAGACAAACAATGCAAAGATTGGGTCAACTTCTCCCCTTTTTATCTTGTTTCAGGTGTGATTTTAAATTCCCCACATCTGTTACTCACCACAGGCAAGATTGAACAAGCATACCATGCTTGAAACAAAATAGTTTACATACAATTTTGGAAAGGTGCCAACAATTTTGTCAAGCCAAATTTTTAAGTTTTGTGTGAAATTATGACAAATTTGCCTTTCTTTTGCTTTTGTGTTTTCCCAATACAGACAAAGGAATAAACAAGTGTATGACAAAACGTGTAATTGCAATAATTTTCTGGGATAAATACTTTATTTTCTGGAACAATTTCAAGGGTGCCAACACTTTCGGTCATGGCTGTATACTGGTAATATAGGAGCTGGTGTCTGATGCACACTGGCCATGCTTCATTTAACATCAATCATATGACAAGTTCTCTTTTCATACAGAAATCCCTTTTGTTCTTAAACAACACTTTAAAGGAAATCTGTCAGGTGATTTTCTAGTATAACACTAATGTTATTCTAAAATAGGGCTTGGGCAGTCCTTTCAGGATCTGTAACTTTTATTGCTGTAGCTTCTCTGGTTTTCTTTCAGTAAGCTCCGGAGAATTCAGTGTTGCATTGGTTAATCAAGCATATGTAAATCCAAAATGTATATGCATTGCTCCCTATGCCCATAAACCTGCCCATCTCTCTGCTCCAGCGGCAGTGATAGTAAAAATCTTTTCTGTAATTTACTATCAGTGCTGAAAGGTGGGCTGAATTATGGGCGTGGAGAGCTGCGCATATTGAAATTTGATTTACATACGGCTGACTAACTAGAGCATCACTGAATTCTCCAGGGCTTACTGCAAGACAACTGGAGAAGCTACAGAAATAAGTCACATATCCTGAAAGGGCTGCCCAAGGCCTATTTCAGGATACTATTAGTGTTGTACAAGAAACTCACCTGACAGATTCCCTTTAATACTTAAACCTTCACCATCTTAACTTTTACCTTGGCATAATTATACCTACTCACCAAGATGTAGGATCTGGAAATGTCCGTAAAAACCATTCATGGAAAACAGGTGGGTGACGTGGCAAGAGAGTCTCTTTGAATATCTTCAGCTTTTCCTGTAGAGGTGCTGCCTTCGGTAGCATACACTGACGAAGTTCCTTCCCTCCCATGTACACTCCTAAAGACAAAAGGGAGAGAAAGAAACATGGCTCGGCTAGTAAAATAAAAATCAAAATCATTAAGTTCAGCAATTAAGAGGTCATAAAACATTTCTAAATGTCCATATATTTGAACCCTTACGTGTTGGATCTCCATTGCTATGAGCACACCAAAACATTTTTAGTTTCAACTTATTTTTATGTACAAAGCCAATTAGGTACCAGATGAATTTTAGGTTTCCGATACTCACTGTAATGGCTATATTGTACATAGATTTTCTTTCCATACATATACATTATACACACACACCATTGCCTGAAGGTGTAGTATGTATTTGAGTATACTAATACTATGAAACAACTCATTTTGAGAACTCTGTATTGTGCTCTTTCTTTATTATTTCTCCTTGACATTTATGAATAAAAAACACAAATGCATTCTGTGCAGTCACGAATTACACTTCTCTAGCTGGCAACTGAAAGATGAGTCTGAGTTTGGCAAGTGCCAGGGGACTGTCACCCACCTGACTTCACTGTGCCAACTGAACGATTGCTGGAGGAGAGAGAATGCTATGGAGTTGCTTTTCAGGGAACAGACTAAGCATTTTTGTGTTCTACAATGCTTGTACCTAGCTCCATAAAGGCAGGGTTGGATGAGTTTGAATTGACAGAACATGACTGGTCGAATAGAACCCTATCCTCCTCTCTTTCCAATCCCTTTGGGATGAACTAGAATGTGGATTGTGAGCTAAACCCTGTCATCCAACATTACTGTCTGACCTCACAAATGCTCTTATGGTTTAATAGTTACAAATTCCCAAAGACACCCTCCAAAATCTTGTAGAAAGCCTTCACAGAACAGTGGAAGTTCTTATAGCTGCAAAGGGAGAACCAACTCTGTATTCATGTGTATGTAGTTATAATGGGATACTATAAAAGCTCCTGTAAGTATAATATGTAGGAGAATCAATGGTTTTGTTCATAGTGTGTACAGTTGTGCTCAAAAGTTTACATACCTCGGCAGATTTTTTGCTTTCTTGGTCTTTTTTCAAAGAATATGAATGATGACACAAATTTCTTCCACTCATGGTTAGTGGTCAGGTGAAGCCATTTATTGTCAAACTACTGTGTTTTCTCTTTTTTAATCATGATGATAACCAAAAACAACCAAATGACCCTGATCAAATGTTCTCATACCCCAGTTTTTAATACCGTGTATTGCCCTCTCGAACATCAATGACAGTTTGAAGTCTTTTGTGGTAGTTGTGGATGAGTATAGATAAATGTTCCAGCTCACCCAAATGCTCTCTGCAGATCCACCTGGAGCTCAGACACCATCCTCGCTTTGGCCTTTTGCAATCCAAATGAAGAAAAAATTGAGTCCAGCTCAAACAGGAATGGAAGTTTCTTTTTTTTAATTAGTAACAAAAAAAGTGCATACACAAGAACAATTTACATGATTAGCGTGACCTCAGTCGATGCGTTTCAGCTGTATTATGCAGCCTTACTCATTACTTATGACTCATGAGTAAGGCTGCATAATAGCTGAAACGCGTCGACTGAGGTCATGCTAATCATGTAAATTTTTCTTATGTATGCACTTTCTTTTATTACTAAATAAAAAAAAAAAGAAAACTCCATGTTTGAGCTGGACTCGATTTTTTCTTCATTAGAGTTGTGGATGAGGCTCTTTATTTTCTCAGATGGTAAAGCTGCCCATTCTTCGCAAAAAGAGTCCAGTTGCTGCAAATTCCTGGGCTTTCAAGCATGAACTGCGGTGCTTGAGTTCTCCCCAGAGTGGCTCAATGATATTGAGGTCAGGAAACTGACATGACCACTCCAGAACATTCACTTTGTTCTGCTGTAGGTCGACTTGGCCTTGTGTTTTGGATTGTTGTAAACTTGTAACATCCGAGTACGTCCCATTCACAGCTTCTAGACTGGTGAGTGCAAATTTGCCTCCAGTATTTGCCGATAATGTGCTGCATTCATCTTCCCTTTAACTTTGACCAAGTTTCCTGTGCCTTTGTAGCTCATACATCCCCAACATCATCAGCGATCCACCTCCATGCTTTATAGTAGGAATGGTGTTCCTTTTATCAAAGGCCTTGGTGACGCCTCTCCAAATGTAACGTTTATGGTTGTGGCCAAAAAGTTTCGATTTTGACCTCATCACTCCAAATTACCTTGTTCCAGAAGTTTGGGTGCTTGTCTCTGTGCTGCTTGGTGTACTGTTAGTGAGATACTTTGTGGCATCTGTGCAGTAATGGCTTTCTTCTGGCAACTCAACGATGCAGCCAATTTTTTTTTCAAATGAATTCTTATTGTGAATCTTGAAACAGCCATACCGCCAGTTTTCAGTGAGTCCTGTATTTCGGCTGATGTTATCTGTGGGTTTTTCTTTGCATCCCGAACAATATCCCTTGCAATTGTGGCCGAAATTTTAGTTGGTCTACCTGATCGTGGTTTGGTTTTAACAGAACCCCTGATTTTCCATTTGTTAAATCACAGTTTGAACACTGCTGACTGGCATTATCAATTCCTTGGATATCTTTTTGTATCCCTTTCCTGTTTTATATAGTTCAACTATACTTTCTCGTACATCCGTTGACAATTCTTTTGCTTTCCTCATGACTCACAATCCAGAAACATCAGTGGCTGCATGAGAGATGCAATAATCTGTCTGGATCCCAGAAACTCACTCAGCTTTTATGCACACACACTGATTACAAGCAAACAGGTCACAGGTGAGGATGTTACCTTTATTTGCCATTCAAACCCATTTGTGTCAACTTCTGTGCATGTAATCAGGCCAAAATAATAAGAGTATGTGAACTTTTGATCAGGATCATTTGGATATTTTTGGTTGTCATTATGAGTTAAAAAGAGAAATCACAGTAGTTTGACAATAAATGGCTTACCCTAACCACTAAACATGAGGAGATGGTTTTTGTGTTATCATTCATATTCTCTGAAAAAAGGCCAAGAAAGCAAAAAATCTGCCGGGGTATGTAAACTTTTTAGCACAACTGTATAGATTGTTTTGTGACGTCCATGGTATCATCATATAACATGCTAGAAATGGTCACATGACAATATATCTATGCATACGTACATTTGTAAGCAGTAAGGACCAAGAGTAGTGGCCATTACAGGGTCATCTAATATAATAATTGCCTAAGCCAGCTTCCTTCCGTTTCTGCTCGAAATGACGTCAGATCTGGACTGAAGCTGGCTGTACACCCACTAAGGGTGTACCAAGATGGCCGACCGTTAGCGAGAGCGGGGCTAATACTGCCCCACTCTCGCCATCGGCGGCCTCTCCTGCGCCCCACACCCTCCTGCCCCGATCAGTTCCCCGCGGCCCCTGCTCGCTCCCCGCTCCTCAATGCTGATAAAAATAAAAAAATCCCATAAGGATACTCACCCTCCGCAGGCGCGATCCACCAGTCTTCTATCTCCCAGGACAGGACCTGTCGTTGCCTGGGAAACCGATCAGCTGATCGGTCACATAACAGAGGGAGGGGGGCCGCCCGCCACCTGCCCACCGCGCTGCTGCGCTGACCACTCTGCCCACCGCGCTGCTGCGCTGACCACTCTGCCCACCGCGCTGCTGCGCTGACCACTCTGCCCACCGCACTCACTGTTAACCACTGAGCCACCGTAGAATGCTAAACACTGAGCGACCATACTTTGCTAACCACTGAGCCACCGCGCAGTGCTAACCACTGAGCCACCGCGCAGTGCTAACCACTGAGCCACTGCGTAGTGCCAACCACTGCACAGTGCTAACCACTGAGCCACCGCACAGTGCTAACCACTGAGCAACCGCGCAGTGCTAACCACTGAGCCACAGCGTAGTGCCAACCACTGCACAGTGCTAACCACTGAGCCACCGCACAGTGCTAACCACTGAGCAACCGCGCAGTGCTAACCACTGAGCCACCGCACAGTGCTAATCACTGAGCTACCGCGCAGTGCTAACCACTGAGCCACCGTATACTCTGCTAACCACTGAGCGCCTGTATACTCTGCTAACCACTGAGCTGCCGTACAGTGCTCCATCCTCCTCCTCCCACCGCTCTGTGCTCCGTCCTCCCCCTGCCTGTGCCGTTCCATCCTCCACTGCTTCCTCCTCCTTCCTTTGTCCTCCTCCCCTCCGCTACTCCATCCTCTCCCTGCCTGTGCTGCTCCGTCCTCCCCACCCCAGCCACTTCGACCTCCATCCTCCTCTCCCCCGCCGCTCTGTGCTCCGTCCTCCCGGTGCCGCTCTGTCCTCCCCCTGCCTGTGCCGCTCCATCCTCCCCCACCCGCCGCTTTGTCCTCTGTCCTCCTCCCCCCTGCCTCTCTGTGCTCCATCCTCCCCCTGCCTGTGCTGCTCCATCCTTCCCCGCCCCACCGCTTCCTCCTCCTTCCTTTGTCCTCCTCACCTCCGCTACTCCATCCTCCCCCTGCCTGTGCTGCTCCGTCCTCCCCAGCCGCTTCGTCCTCCATCCTCCTCTCCCCTGCCGCTCTGTGCTCTGTCCTCCCCGTGCCGCTCCGTCCTCCCCCTGCCTGTGCCGCTCCATCCTCCCCCACCGCTTCCTCCTCCTTCCTTTGTCCTCCTCACCTCCGCCACTCCATCCTCTGTCCTCCCCCACCCCGCCGCTTCATCCTCCTCCCCCCGCCGCTCCGTCCTCCCCCTGCCTGTGCCACTTCATCCTCCCCCACCCCACCACTTCCTCCTCCTTCCTTTGTCCTCCTCACCTCCGCCACTCTATCCTCCGTCCACCCCCTGCCAGTGCTGCTCCGTCCTCCCCCACCACTTCGTCCTCCCCCCTCCTCCCCCCTGCTGCTCTGTCCTCCATCCTCCTCCCCCCTGCTGCTCTGTCCTCCCTCCTCCCCCTGATGCTCTGTCCTCCCTCCTCCCCCCTGCCACGCCGTCCTTTCCCCGCCGCTCCTTCTTCAAAGTTCCTCCCAATTCAGCCCTCACCGCCTTCCCCATGCAATCTTTATTTCTATATTCTAGAATACCCGATGCATTAGAATCGGGCTACCATCTATAGGTTATAATTATAATAGTAATTTAATTCTTTTATATAGTACCGTATATACTCGCGTATAAGCCGAGTTTTTCAGCCCAAAAATCGGCTTATACGCGAGTCAGTGCTGTATACCGATGTATACATCGGTACATACCGATGTATACATCGGTATACAGCAGCCCCCGCATCCCCAGTAATCCAGGGCCCCCCCAGCGTCTCTCCGGTCACCTGAAAAGCAAACTATACTTATCAGTGTCCGCTGTCCGCGCCCGCTCGCCTCTGCCTGGTCTGCCGTCTGCGATCCTCCATCTTCATGCGGCGTCTTCCGGGTTCCTGTGCTCGTCGCAGGGAATGACGTCATTCCCTGCGACGAGCACAGGAAACCGGAAGACGCCGCATGAAGAAGGAGGATCGCAGACGGCACTGTCACGGCAGAGGCGAGCGGGCGCGGACAGCGGACACTGATAAGTATAGTTTGCTTTTCAGGTGACCGGAGAGACGCTGGGGGGGCCCTGGATTACTGGGGCCCTGTATACTACCGCTGGGGCTGCAATCTACTACCACTGGGGCTGTATATACTACCACTGGGGCTGTATATACTACCACTGGGGCTGTATATACTACCACTGGGGCTGTATATACCACTGGGGCCCTGTATACTACCGCTGGGGCTGCAATCTACTACCACTGGGGCTGTATATACTACCACTGGGGCTGTATATACTACCACTGGGGCTGAATATACCTGTGGGGCTGCTGTATACTACACTGGGGCTGTATATACCTGTGGGGCTGCTGTATACTACCACTGGGGCTGTATATACCTGTGGGGCTGCTGTATACTACACTGGGGCTGTATATACCTCTGGGGCTGCTGTATACTACACTGGGGCTGTATATACCTCTGGGGCTGCTGTATACTACCACTGGGGCTGTATATACCTGTGGGGCTGCTGTATACTACCACTGGGCTGTATATACCTCTGGGGCTGCTGGATGCTACCACTGGGGCTGTATATACCTGTGGGGCTGCTGTATACTACCACTGGGGCTGTATATACTTCTGGGGCTGCTGTATACTACCACTGGGGCTGCTGTATACTACCACTGGGGCTGCTGTATACTACCACTGGGGCTGCTGTATATACCTTTGGGGCTGCTGTATACTACCTCTGGGGATGCTGTATACTACCACTGGGGCTGTATATACCTCTGGGGATGCTGTATACTACCACTGGGGCTGTATATACCTCTGGGGATGCTGTATACTAACTACTGGAGCTGCTGCTGTATATACCACTGGGGCTGCTGCTGTATACTACCACTGGGGGGCCTGTATACCACACTGCTGGGGGCTGTATACCTGTGCTGGAGTCCACCCTCGGCTTATACACGAGTCAATAGGTTTTCCCAGGTTTTGGGGGCAAAAGTAGGGGGTCGGCTTATACACGAGTATATACGGTACTATTAATTCAATAGCACTTTACAAACATCAGTAATGCTGTCCCTCTTGAGGGTCACTATCTAAATATCCTATCTACATAAATACATAGGTGTGATACATTTACACATGTCTAAATCTAAGATTAACACACATTTAGTATAAGAGGGGAGATGTGTATCATCAAAATACTTTTATTTGGTGATATGAACCCGGATGTTAAGGTCCAGCAGCATAGCTGCTGAGAAATATTATTTTCTTTTACAACAGGGAAGGGTTTTTGTGAACAGCTAAAGACAGGGGCGTATCTAGGGGGGTACAGCCGGACCTTTTGCATCGGGCGCCGCCGTGCCGGTGCCATCATCAGGTAAGGCGTCCGGCGGTGGCACTACGGCGCCGGCGCTAATCTCCTCCGCGCCGCCCTGCATATTGTGCACGGGCGGCGCTGCGCGTGCGCAACCCCTGCTGCTGGTCTGCCCCCTGGCAACAGGTCCCCCCCCCTCCCCCAGGGTCACGTCGTGGCCGCGCTGCGGCTGTCGTCACCCGGCGCGGCGCAAACAGTAAGCGTGCAGCGCGTACCGTGGGGCAGAGAAGAGGAAGAGGAGCTGCTGCAGCCTGCCTGCCTCCCTCCTCCTGACTGAGTCGTCAGGTCCTTCCTGACTAGGTACTACTCTACTAGAGTAATTAAATTGTAATAAAGTAACCTAAACAGGCGGGGGGGGTTATGAGGTGTATATATATATGTATACATCAGGCGCAGGCACCCACTATGAGGTACTATACCTCATAGTATGTGCCTGCCTGGTGATGTATACATATATACACCTCATAGTGTGCCTGCCTGATGTATACATATATATACCTGAGGTGCATATATGTATACATCAGGCAGGCACACACTACGAGGTATAATAACCCCCCCCCGGGTCCTCAACAAAGGCTGCAGGGCAGCGGGGCTGAAAGCTGGAGCTGACAGCACCGACACACCTACTCTGGGGGGGGCGAAATAGAGCTGTGCCCCGGGCGCCATGAAACCTAGTTACACCTCTGGCTAAAGAGATGGGTGGGATGGCTGTCAATCACATCTCCATCTCAAGGTGTGCTGCTCTTACTGTCACACAAGACATCCTCAACATCACATCACCATCCTCCCGATGCAATAGCATCGGGCATTAATCTAGTGAATTGATAAAAGCAATTTGTCATCACATTTTTGCTGTTCCATCTGAGATCAGCATCATGTAGGGCAGCGACCCCGATTCCAGTGATGTGTCACTTACTTTAGTTCTTAAATTGCAGATCTAGTTAGCGCTCTGAACGATGAGCTCTGTTATAACCCCACTCACACCACTGATTGGCAACTTTCTGCCTATACACAGACTGTGGCCAATCAGTGGAGGGGGCTTGGCTGGACTTACCTGGCATAAGATCAAGTAGTAATCTAGTGATAATCTCCAGCTGAAATTTCCAGTGATTTTATAAAAATGACAAAAAGCAACTCAGTAAGCGACACCACTGGAATTAGGGATTCGTACACTCTGCTTGCGCTCAGATGGGGTAGCAAAATCCCTCTAAGACTAACCTCTTTCTTTGTAGAGTTTGATCAGTATGTTTCTCAGGCCTGATGTGTTATTCACCCATTCTATTATTCCACACTCCTCATTCAAAGGGATAACAGAATAGGTGCAAATATGAAGCTCTCTCCTCCGGGACTCTGCATCCTTTCGCAAACACTGATCAAAATAAAGACAAAAATGTTAAGCTCATGTTTCAAATTACGGTAATACCCATTAGAGCAAAAGCTAGTCAATTTCTAAAAACTAGGACTGTACTTTATTATCAGTCATAAAGTTCCTACCTTGTTAATAAGGGAATTAAACTCCATAAGTCTGCAGTCTTTCCGGAGATCATCTTTAGGTTTACACATCATGATATAAGATTTTCCATCAGTTCCCTTTAGAGAAATCTTCTTAGGTTTTTGCAGAGATGGCAGAATCTCTATCTAAAGAAGTGCAGGAGAGTAGAGAGAGGAAAGAAGGTTTAAGGTATCAAACTTCAGTTTTAATACAAAACCATTGAAAGAATACCAGTAGATTTCAACGTGATCAATGACCTGAAAATACATTCATGATCTGAGTTATCATTAAGATGGCAGTCCCCTACCTTGGCAGCTGCACCATCTATGTTTAAAGGGAACCTGCCACCCACTTTGGCCATTTTAAACTATGCCCACCAGCATTTACATGATGTAAATGGGGTTCTAGTAACCCCTGTATGTGCCCAGACTGGCCCCTCACACCTAAAATATAAAAAGTTATATTATGTCCAGATTTCAGAAATCGGCAATATGCACAGAGAGCGCAGGTGTGCCTTCTGATGTCTCGTGAGACATCGGTACTGTTCAATGCACTGCGGTCACTTGTTCCACTGCGCCGGCGCAAGTGCGGTTGTCACTCAGCACGCCAGCCAGAGGAGGGGGGGTAAATTTGAAAACTGCAGGGCGGGTTTAGCAGGCTGGAGGGGTCCATCTCCCAAAGTCTAAACAGCAGCCTCCCGGTCTCCGTAGGAGGCCAGCTCTGGACATAATAAACGTTCATATTTCAGGTATGATGGGCCGTCTGGGCACATACAGGGATTACTAGAACCCCATTTGCATCATGTAAATGCTGGTGGGCATAGTTTAAAATGCCCAAAGGGGGCGACAGGTTCCCTTTAACGATGGCTCTACTAATAATCCTATACTGAGCGTTTTAAAGGGATTGTCCCATAAAAAATCGTCACAAGAAGCATAGATGTCAAATGTATGATCGCTGAGGGTCCGACCACTGGGCCCCCAGGAAACAGAGGAGGAAGGGGGAGGAGGGGTTTAAAAAAAAAAAAAATAAAACAACATTTCTTTTCATCCAGGCCTGCCCGGGCCCCTCCCCCTGCCGGGCCCTGTTGCAATTGCGACCCCTGCGACTGAGGTTGTTACGCCACTGATCTGAAGTCACAAAGTCACTCTGGATGATATATCATTAGACAATTAAACATTTAGGGACCCACATTCATAAGTGTTTTGGGGTGAGAAAATTTTTTCTAAATTTTGTAAATAAGAAAACTTTAAGGCATTCCTGTTTAATATGATAAAACTTACAACATCGTCAAAGCCAGCAATATAAGCCCAATGTCCAGGAAAGGGGTCATGATCGGCATGGTCTCGTTTACCAGCTGTAGTTGGCAGTGTGGGGATCATTACGGACTGTAATGGTATAAGTATTTCACTGAAGGTTGGTTCTTCCACCAGTTTCTTCAAAAGTCTGAAGTGGACACTCATACTTAAAGTGCCAGTGTTGGCATCAACCTAAGAAATGTAAAAATGTACACGTTTACACATAAAGCATGTATGCAACAGTAGTCAAATGCCAACATTCAAGTACAGTTGTAGATATACTGTCATGATTGCAAGAAACACAACAAAAATGTATCAACCTAAAAACAATGAAAGACAGATGATGCAGCAAAGTGAAGGGTAATGTATTATCTGCAATTAATTATTCTGCAGCACTTTTAGTTCTAAGGTTTAAAGGGGTGTTTGTGTACGTAAATCCAGATGATCTTTCCTTAAAGGCAACGTACCCTGTAAAAAAAACACTTTAACGCTATTTCTGCAAGTTAATAACCTTCTGAAGTTGTGTGGCCATTGCACTAAAAGGCCTGCCACCTACAGGAAAAGAGGATTTTTGGTACTCCTCAAAAACTCTCTCTCTCTTCTAGCCTTCATTGGGGGATAAAGGAGACAATGGGTGTATGCTGCTGCCTCCAGAAGTCTGACACTAAGAAATACAATTAAAAAAATATAGGCTACACCCTACAGACAACCAAGCTAATCAGTTAATGAGCAAAACAGCAGAAGCAGAAAAGACAATTCTTTATTAATACACGCACACCCAGTTGGGTAATATGAACAAAGGTGTGGGTGCAGTGTCCCCCAATAATGGCTACAAGAAAGATTTTGTGGCAAGAACAAAAATCCTTTTTTCTAGGTTGTTTCATTAGGGGACACGAGAGAGCATGGGTTGTCCCAAAGCAGTCCTTAGGGTGGGAAATAACTATAAAATGTGTAAAGCATTCCCTCAGGAAGAAACTCGGAAGTGACTCCCGTCTGCAGCACATTTATGTCTACACTCACATCTGCTGAGGCAAAGGTGTGGAGGATGAATTATATATTATCTATTAATCTTAGTTTTTATACTCATATAGTATTAAATGAAACAATATGTTTTTTCTGTATTCAGGTACGTATCCAACATCTTCTCTCTTTCTCTTCTTTTTCTCTTCTCTCTTTGTCTCTCTTCCCCCTCCATCTATTTCTTTCTCTCTTTCTTTCCCACTATGAATCTGTGAACAAGGAGCTGTTTTGTAAACAAAGTGTCTCTTTAGATGTGTATGCTGGAAAGAAGATATAGCTGTGCAGAAGTTGCCTTGAGAATGGACAAGCTGATTGGTCCTCGTTGTGCCTGCTCCAGACTGTGCTATGGGAAATCCAAGATAACCAGTATCCCAGCAGCCAAGGGATGATACCATGACGTGATGAAGAACGGACTCTCAGAATACAAAGAACTATTATTATTAACAAACATAGATATTAGCTTAATCCCACCTAACTCCCACCCTGCCATGGACATTTACATGCTTATCTTTTAGACTATAAAATGCCCTGTACCCGGATATTGAGTTCAGTAGTTGTTGCCGTGTACGTTGTCATTATTAAACCTGGACACGCTATGAGCGTGAACCGGACTCTCTCAGTCTGATTTACTCTTATCTGGTACCACGTGTTCATAGTCTAATTTGGGATGACTGGCGAGGGAGTGGAACAGTAAAATTTTCCCCGACAATTGGCGACCACGAAGGGACCTAGTTAGCGGCTCGTGGCCCCTACGGACCCATGCTTGGATACCTTGGATGATACCTGTACCGGCTGACCTCGAGGCCTGATCAACCTCAAAGTACGGTAAGTGGACAACGCATTCATATGTGTCGCCCTTACTGTGCTTCTCAGCCGCTATTGGTTGTTCTGGGGGTGTCTGTTGGGTCTGGGGGGTGATTGATTAAGTGGTGAAATCGAGCACGAGCCCACGCTAGGCTCCGGACCCCGGCAACAAAGTGACGTAGCCCCCGGCTCGTCCCTGTGTGTACACCACGCCTCCCTCGCCAGTCATTGTTCCTCATCCATTAACCCTGCCTGTGACTGTCAGTAGCCAGTGATTCAGAGAGAAAGGTTGAAAGCATCTCGAGTTTCACAGACTGGGGCCGACACTGTGAGAGAAAGAGTGAAAGTGAAAGGAGACGCATACATGATATTATATAGAATTCAGGGATAAGCACATAGTGTACTAAGTTCTGTGCTTATGAGACGGTGACTCGAAAGTCCGAGTGCGTTGTGTACGTAGTTCCGCACTCACGAGAAGACTGAGGGGGGCACGTGGTGTAGTTTGTTCCGTGCCTGTGAAGGATTATGAGCACGTAGTGTATTAGCTCCGTGGCTTATGAGTTAGAGATAAAGAGAAGGGTCTCTTTCAGAACTGTCACTTGAAGCAGTTCTGAAACCTTCAGAATACCGTGGCAAGGCGATCTGTAAGCACCAAGGAGTTGGGACGACTAATAGTGTCCTGTGGTGTCGTGCTTAGGTACTGGAATTGCTAGAGACACGTTGTGTACCTGTTCCGTGTTAATTGGTTGTACTTAAGTGCTGAGAGCGTGGTTAGGTGGATTGTAAGGGATCTGGTGTTGATCGCCGTTACCAGCGTCCTAACTGCAGTAGGGACGTAGTATTCTGTGAATCATGTTGTCATGTTGCGTCATTTTCAGCAAAAAAGGTCCGTGCCCCATAGATTAAATGAAGATGCTGTGGAAATGAGAACACTGGTAAAATCACGGGAAGGGAAGAAGGCAGTTAAGAATGTGGACAGGTTGTACAAGCACGCGGGATTGTTTTTGTCAGGGAGGTTACAGCCCTCCATGTGAAATGATTCTATCCAGAGAGAAAAAAGGCAAGTTGAAAGACAGAGGGTTGCTAGATTAAGCGTAGGTTCATCTACAGGTTGCACGTAGTCTGAAAAGTGAGGGATAAAAAGAGGTTGATGAAGAGGATCAGATGATGTAGAGCCCGTATTTGGTTACAAGATGTCTCCGAATGTAATCTTGCGGATTGTAAAATGGCCGCCACGCCATTGTTATTGAGTACGCTATCCCAGCCACCACCCTATAATGGCGGCGATATGAGGTCCTCGGATGTGTGGGTGTGTCCTGTTTGTGGCCACTCCAGCCTTCCAGGCGACACTGTGGGCGAGAAGCCAAGCCATAGGTCCCACTGATTTATAGGATGATGATGATGACTGAACCCCTTTCCCCCTTCCCCATCTCTTTTTCCAGTACCATCCAGCTTGATCTCTAATGCTCTGCTGCAGCCGCTGGACCTGATACAGGATCCTCAAATCCCCTCCCATGTATGAAGTTCAGGCTAGCCTGTGCTTACTCAAACATCCTACAAAATGCTGTGCAGAAATAATTACTATATCAGATTTGGATTTAACTAGGCTATATGCAGTGTGTTCAGATGCAGAAAATGTTTTAGGTTAAATAAAATGTTTTTAGCCTAGTAGAAAGGGTTAAGTGAGGTTTGTAATGTCCAAGAGACATTCCATTGTTTTGTGTGCCTGTTATCTGTATGACTTTGCTTGTACTCCTGTGTTTTCAGCTCTGGGAGGGGCTGGGCGCGAGGCTGCGTTCCTTTTTACATGCTTACAGCAGTTTTCCGTAATATTGAAGTTCTTTCCTTAGACGAATAACTAAAGTTTTTCTGGAGCCTAGAGGGAGGGGAGGAGGTGAGCTGCTTCGTAGGCATTAGCTTGTAGCTCAAGGTCAATATATTGTAGTGAGGAATAAACTACCCCCACGTCTCCCTAAGATTTTTTTTCTTAAAGCAGTTCCTAGTTTCAGAATGGCTGAAGTAAATTAGGGTGAGGTGTATATAATCTTATGGAGATCATTCTGTTTTATTGAAGTCACACCGACTGCCACTACACTCTGTTCACGGTCCATCTATCAATATAGTTTACTATTCTTCCTGTTATGGAAAGCTCTTGAAGTTATAAAGAATAAATGAAAAGTTAGATATTACGCTACGGGGTCTCAGATAATGGCTAAAATTGTTAGTTGTATATAGCTACAAGTGTGAAACAGTTAATCAAATTTGTGAGCCCTGTTTGGGAGAGAAGGATCTCTTTCTTCTATTGAATTCTTAATCTAAACAGGGAGGGGAGAGAGCCAGGAAGGAGGGGGGGGTGAAGGTGGAATCTGCAGACGGCTGACATGCATACTGGAATCTTACCCGTCTTTCCAAGAATTCTGAATGGCAAAGATGGATTTTTCATATTTATGGTACTTGGGTACTAATAATAATGCCCAATATTGAATACAATAATAGTAATCAGATTTTTATTGATTTATATGAGTGAATGTTGTCAATAGCCACCTGCAGCACAGGGATAATTTAGCTAGAGATGTAGTTATGGCAGGGGGAAACTTTCCCTTATTTATGGTTGTTGTGTGTTTTAAAAATTAAGCTATCTAGAGGGAAGATTAATATACTGAGCGCCCAAGGGGAAATAATATATATATTGACGCTGTGGGGAGGTGGTACTAGACAGGAAAATCTAACTACAAGATGATGAAGTTATTGTTAAGTTAATAGATCCAGAATGTATAAGGTATGTCGATAAGCAGGAATATAGATTGTATTTTAAGGGGACACTCAATTGAGTCAATGTGAGATGTTAGAGATGGAAATTAGCAAGTTTGATGAGAAAAGCAACAGAAAATATAGTTTAGAAAGTAACACAAAGTCGAAAAAAAAGTGGGGGTGGACAGACAAGAAAGAAGAAAGTAGTTAGGTCCTTTATCAGGATTGTGGACATCTTGTGGGTTTATCAAGGCCAAAGGATTTGAAAATATGGAAGGGAGTGAACCACTCCCCCACACCTCCTTAAAAATTCTTTCTATTAGAGCAGTCTTTGTTCCCTACTGTGTGAAAAATATTTCTTGTAGTCCGTTATCTTTCTCCATATGGGAGGGGTAAGGAGCTTTCTGGAGAAAATGCTGGTAGCAGAAATTTTGAATTAAAGGTGATGTTACATATGTCTGCTCTGATGTACAGCGCCCATATATTATAAGAATTTTCTAATCTCTGAAATTAATACAAATTTCTTTGAGTTTTTTATTGCAGATATGTTTATAGACGAAAGAGATTTTATGCTGGATAATGGTAGGATCCTCACATGAGGTAATCAGAATGTTTGGTTCTGACTTGCACTTTCTGAGCGGATGGAGCGATTTCCGGTTGAAGAATTCCTTAACAATACGGTAAGCCAACTAAATGCAGTATTGGTATATTACGGTGAGGTAGGCACCATGTTATCAGTCTAGGATGGTATAATCACACTGACAATCACCACAGGTGTCCTGTCCTCTCGGAGGTAGAAGGCAAGCTACAAAAAAAGGTAGGAAAGGTAGTGGCGGGTGGTTGCCCCATCCCAGCCGGATTGCGTCTGGCGGCCTGAGCCCTCTCTATAGTCGACTGCCTTATAGGGACTGACCGAACCACTAACAGTGTTAAACTAGGAGTCGTGAGAGTGGACAGGGCAGGCCATGATGTCTTTATCAGCAAAGGTTAGACTGGTCTCTGCTTGGCCTCACTTTACGCCTCAAAATAGGTCATGGGTGAGATCAGGTGAGTACCTCCTAGTTCGCTCCAGGTACAGGTAAGCTGTGTATACTATCCTGCATTATTCTTGCGCACAACACAACTCAGAAAGGTACGGATTTCGAGCGGCGGTCGCTCCATGGGTTTGGAAATTGCAAGTAGTGAACGGACAAGGAAACCAAGAAAACTGTATAAAAATTATCCTAATATGTGTAAATCTCTTTCTATAAACAATTGTGCTTATTTGCAGATACTTCAAAGGTTTTATATCCTTTATATATTCTCCTTAAGGATGATGATGATATAAAATATCATCAAGGGAAAAATATATGGATTCACGCTTCACACTGCAAAAGAGACAAAACCAGCTACCGGTGATGTTACTGTTATTTTTAATTTTGGGGGTGGGGGTCATATTTACTCCTGTCCTTTTAGCCCCAGTAAACACCCCAACAAGAGCCCCAATTATAAGTAAAAATGCAGACGGCACTATTTTTTGGGTAAATTTGACATCCCCTGTAAATATCTGGCATTTTGATTTCTGTGATATTGCCAGGTGTCCTGAGAAAAGGAAGGTGGCGGATGGAGTTATACAGTTTTACCTATGTGTTACCAGGACTAACAATAAGAACTGTTGTTATTGGTCAGATGCTGCCTGGAACACGGGAGAAGATTGGGGGGTATAAACCAAATGAAGCCATGTCCCCCAAAGATAAAATAGGTCGTAGCCTTCGCCAAAGAATGAGTTTGTCAATCTCCTTCAAACCAGTCCGGGGTTGCACATGGGGCAAAAATTGTCACCCTCTTTACCTTGTTTTAGAGAGCGCTCAGCTCGCGGATTTACAGACCTTTGTGCTGGGGAGACACTATAAAAAGGTTTTTGATAGTGGATATTATGCAAGCCTGGGGCTCATACATCTTCGTAATATTAGTTCCAGACCAACTAGCACCCCTATTATTGATAAACAGACACCTGGGTCAGGAGACCAGTTACAAGCTATACTTGATGAGGTAGTCCCTGTCCCAGGCCTTAATTGGAAAGAGGTCTTCTCTGTAGAAACCCAGTTTACCCCCAGGAAAAACTTATGGTTAGAATGGGTGAGATATAATGTAAGGGCCCAAAATATCTCTGTGGGATGTATTGCCTGCGCTGCTGCAAATACTCATTTGTACACTCATGCTTTGGTCTTTCTAAATGAAAATGTAACCATTTGTGTTCTAAATTTTTTGAAAGGTAAAGTTTCTACTGATTGTCCAGGATATGCCCCATTAATCTACAGAGAACCCAGAGTGAGACCTCCGGGGGAAGTGGTTATTCTAAAGGACAATTATACATGCTATACCTCCAACAATAACAACAAAACGTTAGTGGGAACCTTTAAATTTGGATTCTGTAATGAAAACAGCTCCGTAAGTACAGAATTACTTAACCAACATGTACGATATATGTATGATATTTACTGGTTGTGTGGAGATGGTAAGCTCCGATCCAGGTTGCCCAATGCCTGGACCGGTCAGTGCACCCTGGTTAAACTAGCTATGCAGTTCAAAATCTTACCATGGGACCCGGAGCCTTCCAGACCATCAAGAGGAGGAGAAGCATTGATCAACTCCACATGGGCTATGAGGAAGACCCTCAGGTATACATTGATGCTATTGGTGTGCCAAGGGGGGTGCCTGACCAGTTTAAGGCCCAAAATCAGGTATATGCTGGATTTGCTTCCTTAATTCCACAGGTACAGATCAATAAGAACGTTGATTGGATTAATTACATATATTACAGTGAGCAAAGGTTTGTCAACTATAGCCGAGATGCTTTCCAGGGTATAGTTGAGGAACTAGGTCCCAATACTAAAATGACGCTACAAAACAGATTGGCCCTTGATATGCTCCTAGCTGAAAAGGGCGGGGTCTGTGGAATGGTGGGGAAGGAAGAATGCTGTACATATATCCCGCAAAATTCAGGGGAAAACGGGAAAACCATGATAGCCCTTAAGAAAATTACTAAGTTAGCAGCCGAATTAAAAGCTAATGCCGGGGTAGATACATCCTTCTAGCTGGTTGGGTGGGCTCAAAGGATTCCTTCAACAGGTTTGCCTGATATTAATTGCCATAATCCTAGTTGGGTTAATATTCCTTTGTTGCGTTATTCCTTTATATAAAAAGGTTATCACCAAGGCAGATATCACCGGTACTTATCTCTATCAGGAGGTTGACCCATTAGCCAATGGGAGTGTCACTTTGGAAGATATGCCCAAGGGTGTGTCCCTCAAACAGCCAAAGAATTCCCCCTACTTAAGTATAAAGTTAAGGGAACTGGTTTAGGGACAACAGGAGGGCTCCATGTGAAGATAGAGTAGAGTAGTGTCCTTGGTGCCTGGGGCCCTTCATAAGGAAGGAGTTACTGAGGCGCCCGGATGAACAAGCCCACAATCCTTCTCGTTTCCCATCACATGGACAACCTCAAAGGTTCCCCTAGGGACAGACTAGGGATAGACTTTCAGAAAAAACTTAGTTGTTAGGGGGGATTTGTGGAGGATGAATTATATATTATCTATTAATCTTAGTTTTTATACTCATATAGTATTAAATGAAACAATATGTTTTTTCTGTATTCAGGTACGTATCCAACATCTTCTCTCTTTCTCTTCTCTCTTTGTCTCTCTTCCCCCTCCATCTATTTCTTTCTCTCTTTCTTTCCCACTATGAATCTGTGAACAAGGAGCTGTTTTGTAAACAAAGTGTCTCTTTAGATGTGTATGCTGGAAAGAAGATATAGCTGTGCAGAAGTTGCCTTGAGAATGGACAAGCTGATTGGTCCTCGTTGTGCCTGCTCCAGACTGTGCTATGGAAATCCAAGATAACCAGTATCCCAGCAGCCAAGGGATGATACCATGACGTGATGAAGAACGGACTCTCAGAATACAAAGAACTATTATTATTAACAAACATAGATATTAGCTTAATCCCACCTAACTCCCACCCTGCCATGGACATTTACATGCTTATCTTTTAGACTATAAAATGCCCTGTACCCGGATATTGAGTTCAGTAGTTGTTGCCGTGTACGTTGTCATTATTAAACCTGGACACGCTATGAGCGTGAACCGGACTCTCTCAGTCTGATTTACTCTTATCTGGTACCACGTGTTCATAGTCTAATTTGGGATGACTGGCGAGGGAGTGGAACAGTAAAATTTTCCCCGACAAAGGTATGAACCCATAAAACTTTGAAGAGGTGGAGCACATGACCATGTGGAAGCTTTACAAAGCTACAAGGCCGAAGCTCGATGGTAAAAGGCCCAGAAAGCCCCCAGAGAAGTGTGTTTTCACCAGGAAGGGGGACACACTGTTCTTGGCTTTTTAAGCTTCCAAGATAGAAGAACAAGTCTCCAGTGGGTAATGGTCACCTTGGTGGCAGAAAGACATCTGCAAGGACCTTCTGGATTGACGAACAGGGAATCTGAACGTCTGAAGGAAGCAGTCACCTTCAGGTAATTACGCACTGCTCTGACCAGATCCAAATAGTGTAAGAATGTTTCTGCAGGATTAGCAGGAGAAGGACAAACAATTTCTATGTCAAGGTGGAACAAAGAAACCACCTTGTGAAGAAATTAAGGCATCGGACGTAACACCAACTTGTCCATGAGAAGGACAAAAAAGGAGAACGACAAGACAGGGCCACTGGCTCAGATACTTGATATCTGATAAAAGTGATAGCAATGAGGGTGGCCACCTTCTGGGAGAGCCAGTGGGAGGAAAAGCTATGGATGGTTACAAAGGTGGATGCAGCAAAGCGAACCAGATTAAAGTTGTAGGGATCCAACAGAGGCCGGTAATGAGGAACAGAGTGGACCACCCCCTCAAGAAAGGTCTTGACTTACAGTCTGGAAGCCAAGTCCTTTTGAAAAAGAATTGACAGGGCTAAGAGACCTAGCCCTTGAGGGAGCTGAGGGCCAAACTGGACTTAAGTGCAGGAAGAGGAAGAAGGGAAAAACCATTAGGCGGAAAATCAATGGATTCACACCAGTGGAAAAGGTCTGCCAAATACATTGGTAGATGCGCAATGAGTATGGCTTCAGAGCCATGATCATGGTTTGCACAGCATCATCAGAAAAACCTGAAGCTCTTAGGACAGCTCTTTCAACAGTCATGCTGTTAAAATGAACACTGGATAATTCAGGTAGAAGAGGAAACCTTGTGAGAAAAGAAGGTATAGGTGGTTTGAGAGACTAAACTGAGCTTTCATTAGAAGGTTGACTACTCCGACATGCCATAATCTTCTGGGCCAGTCCAGAGCCACAATGATAACGGGAATGCGTTCTGACCCCGATCTTCAGAAGCCTGGGTAGCAGAGTCAGTGATGGGAATAAATAAGAAAGGGTAAACTGTGAACAAGGAATTGCCAAGGCATCGGATCCAACTGCTAAAAGACTGCAAGCTCTGGGCACCTTCGTATTGCATCTGGATGCGATCAGTTCAACGTCTGGAGAGTCCCACCAAAGGCAAATATCATCTAAAACAGGAGGATGCAGAGACAATTCTCCCTCAGTTAGCCCTCGCAATTTAAGAAGACTGCGGCTCCCAGGAATGTGGACTGCTAAAATAGCTGAGATTCTTCATTCCGCACAGGTTAATCTGGACCATAGCGGTGGTGTTGTCGGACTGAATCTTAACTGGGAGACCTTTCAGCTGATCCTGCCAACTTGTTAGGGCAAGATGAACTGCTCTAAGTTCCAAGATATTGATGGGAAGGAGGACGGTGTGGCTTTTCACTGACCCTGCATAGTCAATTTCTGGAAGACAGATCCCCAACAGAGTAGCCTGGCATTGGCGTCTGTTGTCAGAATCTGCCAGTGAATAAGAAGGAAAGAGCGACTGATGAAAATGATGGGCAAGTCCTGCCACCGTAACAAAGACGGTCTGACCGGGAGTATAAAGACAAATGAGATGATCCAAGGTGAGGGACAGACTTGTCCAGTGGGATGGCAGTGCCAATCGCAGCAGTCTGGTTTGGTACTGGGAAAATGGAATTGCTTTGATGACTGACACAATCTTGTCTTGGATGCTCATGCAGAATCAGAGAGGAAGAGGAGAAGGGTGGCACAGGGACTGCATGTTGGTCGGCAGGGCTGATTCTTGTTTACTAGAAGGAGAATCTTTGCTTGGGCTGTGTTGTACAGTATTCACAGGGAGAAGATCTGCTGAGACAGGATCAGAGATTACCTTGATTCATTGACGATTCATTCAAATGAGACAGTGTGTCCACTGTGATCTGTAGGCTTTATAGATTCTTGTAGTAGGAGGGAGCTTTCACCAGAAGGTTGTCCAGGTATGGGATAATCACTACCTATATGACCCGTAGAAGAGCCATGACCTTTGTGGGATCCGTGGCCAATCAGAAGGGAAGTGACACAAATTGAAAGTGGGACAAATTGACAGGAAAGTGGAGAAACGTCTGGTGAAAGCCCTTCAATTGTTCCTGGGAAGGGGCCGAACAAAAATGCCTGACTGGAGAAGAGAGCAAATGACCTTGGAAAAACCTGGCTGCCAAGGAGGGCTTACTTGGGGAATGTCATAGAAAAAAAAAAATGAGTAAATTCTATCTTGATACCAGAGCAGATAATTTCTCTGACCCAGACATCATTGACCAAGGAGAGCCACACATCCTGGGACAATAGAAGGCGGCACCCCTCTCGAAGACGGATTCCGGGCAATGGTTGCCTACCATGCGGAGGAGAATCTGTTGATTCTGGTGAGTTAAGACTTGGAGAACTAAGTGCGTGGACGCCAGGAAGGAGATGGCTTGAAGAATTGTCTTCTGTTTTCTTGAGGAACAGCTGGCCTTTCTTGGCAAGTAGGCAGAAACTGATGAAAGGAACGAAACTGATAAGGCTTTCAATTGCATGAAGCATGAAAGGTTCTCTTTTGTGCAATCAGAGTGCTCTTCCCATCTGTGGCATCCTAAATAATCTTGTCCAGCTTTACCCCCGAAGAGGCAGGTCCACTAGTGGAATGGTAAAATTGTGAGGAACAGCTTTAGATACGTGCTCCACATTCCACACCTTGAGCCAAAGAAATACAGTGGAAGGCCACTATATTCCTGTCTATTAAAAGATAAATTCACAACAGACAAGATGATGTGCAACGTCCAAAGACAAAAATATAATGAAAACTGGAATTGTATAACTTTCTGCAAGTCTGAGCACATCCCCAGACCACCCATATATGAGGTCACCAGATAAGAGGGTCAGCAGGTCTATTGTATGTTCATAAAAAACAAATGCATCAGTTTTGAGGGATTCAGACCATACAGAGGCAGCTGAAACTATTATGCTGTGTTGCAGAATCGTGTTTCTTCTAAGGAGTCACTCTCTCCCTAAACTTGGATGTCATCTCTGTGGCACAGGTCTAGTAACGTTCTACTCCTATACTTTTTATTTAATGTACATGTCTATATTGTACTATATTTTGTCTCCTTTGTAAAATCTGGCATATTTTTTAACACTGCCTATTCTTACAGATTATCTAAAATGTAATAGGTTCATTTTTCTTGCTCGATGAAGTAAAACCACAAACCTGTGTTCACATGTTACCAGTAACAGGTGTCCAATCGGCCTGATAAATGATTGGTAGTGGCAGTGTAGTTTGCTTGTGTTATTGTGGACTTGGTAGAGATGAGACAGAGGTGTATATATATACACCTCTGTATATTTATATATGTGTGTATATTCCTAGCTGGAGCCAGTGATAAATATACATCCCCTCACATAATGTGCCTAATAATTCACAAAATAGAAGAGAAGCCATGCTCATTTCCTTATCCTCTGTCAATTCCCCAATTGTCCTGACAATAAGGGGGCGCTAGAGGCTGCTCCTCCTAACAGGAGGGCACAGAGGAAGAGGTTGCAGAAGATTAAACTTGATTTACATTCCAGAAAACTACAATACTGGTAAAACTCTTTAAGAGCTGTACTTACCGGCTTGTTACACAGCTCTAGTAGCTTGTCTGTGAGTCGGGTTGCATCTCCTATGAATTTCCCAAGAGCAGGCTTCATCTGAATGGCTTTATCAAGTATTTCTTTGCATCTGTTTACACGCATAGGATAAGAAGACTGTGGAAGCAATAAGACCCCATCAGTCAATCAAGCACTGCACTCACAGTCCATGGTTCTGTGCGTAATTAGCACCCAGTGTTAGCCTCCCATATTCTTCTTACCTATATTAAAACACTACCAAAGCACCGGATCTTTTCAGAAAAATTGGAACCATAGATTCAGAACCTGCTCCGCACTCAGTAGGTAAATCACTGTATCTTTCCTCTAGGTATGATCTTTGTATGTGTGTTCTGACAATATACACAAACACACAGCATGTATATTCTGTGTAATCGGATCTCCAAGTTAGGCTAAAAGCTCTGGCATTTGCTATAGCTGTGGTGGTTTTCCAATGAGTGCAGAGTTTCTGAACAATTCCAAGAGGTGATTTCCATGTAGTCTAGACCTAGCAGTCACGCACCCTGCAATGGTTCACAGTCACATTTGTGATGCTAGTTGGGAGTTACAATTTAGTCACACCTGTGCCCCTATAGACATCATTACCTTAGATACAGCAGTCATCATCCACATTGCCTGCTGAGGATACGCCACAAAGACTTTTGCTACAATTTCCATCAGTACTGCGAACACCTCATCATGAGAGTGACAGATGCGGGAGATGAGCTGGGAGAAGGCCGTCAGGAACTGATATGGAGCCAGATGATTCTTATGTTCAGTAATGGCCTTGTTAATTTTCATCAAATCACTTTTCAATTGCTGACGATCTGCCCGGCCAGCTGACATATGACACAAGGCATAAGAAAATTAAAATTATTCTGTCATCTAATATATTTACATGGCAACGGGGGTTCTAGTATTCATACCTTTATCCCATTCATAGGCTTTAGCTCCAAAGTCAAGCCACAAAGACAACATGCGAGGCATTGACTGATAGATAAACTGATTCCCATACTGCAACGACCTAGAAAAGTGAAGTATACAACCTTTATCCAAAACATTTCAATACAGACATGAATTTCTAATTAAATGTTAATATAGTAAAGTATAATTAACAATTACTATTACAATGTGACCCATTAATGGACTAAGAAATACTAAACATAAGCTGACTCCTAGATTTCAGTAATAGTTCAAGTAGTCACCTCCCAAAATGGTACACTATGTATCGTATCAGGTCACCCTGCTTTTCCATCTTATTTTCAGTCACCATTGGCATCAGTTTGTCATAATACTTGGCAAGGTAAAAGTGGCCATCTTCCCATTCTGGGAGCACGCCGGTTACATCCTGACGACAACAGAAAGGCAGACAATTAGCATTATGGCTCCTACTATTTTACACTCTATTAGAGCCACTTATTCAGAAAATAGAAAAAGACATTAATTTTATCACTAAAAACAGCGCCAAACATCTTCTTCCATAGACTGTGCCTGGTACTGCAGCTCAACCTTAATGTAACCCCATTTCAAAGGGGGAAAAAGGTAACATTTGTTCTGATCCTTTCCAAGGGTGGTAAAATGTTTTCCAAATGTTATTTTCCTTAGGATTGGTGCAGGTGAGCTTGTGTTGTGATACATCTCCCCATTCAGATGTACCCTGTGCGGGATATTAGTACCAATGGTGAAAGGGAAGAATCATAACTAGGACTGTGGTAGAGATAACTTTTCTGTTTATAAGTCAATGATTTCAACAAGTGCCAAGTTTGTGCCAACTAGAATTTTCTTTTAAAAAAATCCACATTTCATATGATGTAATGTCATACTGTCTAACCCTCATCGTTGCAGTGTAACCTTCAGTATAAATTGAAGAAATAAATAAAAATTTTATGATTTATATCCCTTAATGTAAACTGAAACCATAATTGCACAACATGTACCAAGTAAGCAGATAAAATTGACATTGTAAATTGTATGGTATTCGAGCTCTAATCATGGATTTGGTCACTGATTGTTTTCTCCAAGGCTAAGGGCCGGTTTACACAAAACGATGTCCCAGCGACCCCACGAATGATGCGGGTCGCTGGGATATCGTTATCTGATCGCTGGTGAGCTGTCACACAGGCAGACTCAACAGCAATCAGTGATAAGCGAGAATGCTGGTATCTAAGGTAAACAGTGGGTAACTAAGCAGAGCGCTCTGCTTAGTTACCCGCTGTTTACCCTGGTTACCAGCTCCCAGCGCCGCATAGCACACACTGGGAGCTGGTAACCAGGGTAAACAGCGGGTAACTAGCAGAGCGCTCTGCTTAGTTACCCGCTGATTATGCTGGTTACCAGCTCCCAGTATGTCGGTGCAGCGCTGGGAGGTCGATGATCGTTGGTCTCCCGCTGTCACACATGGCAATGCTGGCTGCCCAGCGGGAGACCAACGATAGCAAAATGGCCCTGCCATTGTACCAACGATCAGCTCGCTGATCGTTGCAGTATGTCATACATAGTGACATCGCTACGAGATCGCTGCAATGTCTCAAGTTGAAGTGACATCGTTAACGATGTCGCTACATGTAAACCGGCATTAAGTCAGAGAAACTGTCATATACTCTGCTGTCCTTTGTGTTATAACTTTGCTTCTCCTAGTTCATATGTATTTCTCCTACTCAAAGTCTATCAATCTAGTAATAAATCATTTTATTTTTGTGCTGTTCTTCCAAATCTTGCTAGAATTTATTTGCACAGGGGCTTTGAAAAGATGGTGACATGACCAAATCTTCATGAACCTCTGAAGTTCAACTCATAACACACAATATAGCAGAGGGGATCTGACGGCACATGTTGATGTACACAGCTTGACATGCGCCGTACAATACAGACCTTCTGAAAACGGTGTATGAAGGAGAACATACCTTCAGGAAGTCTTTAAAAAATTTACATTACTCATCATGCGTATAGCCTTACATGTATTATGACTGTAAGGGTAGAGTCACATTAGTGTACAGCATATGATGCAAGCATGAGCAAAGTGTCATCTACTGTGATCCGATCCTGCGATTGTATCACAGGTGCCGAGAAAGGGGAGCGAGTAATCTCCCCATCTCATCCATTGTCAATCTTGGCATATATTACACTACACTCGGATGACATCTGAGTGCAGTTCGATGTTTCATTCGCACCCATAAACCTGTATGGGTGCAAAGGAGCTGAGACTTGCTGACAATCGCAGGATAGTACGATTTATTACTTAGTCCGATTAGGACTGAGAAAAAAATGACAGATCTGAGCTGCAGCATTGTTTACCAAGGTGCTGAGTGCAATGTGAGATTTTGTCACATTGCGAGTCATACACTAGTGCGACTCTACCCTAACATATGTGTTATGCACATTTACTGTCTCCTATTTACCAGTCCTTCGTTAATTCATTACTTGGACACACATGTTGAAAACACATGCACCATGATCAACGGGGGAGCTGTATATACAGTGCTTCAATTGTGCAGCCACACAAGCAGCATGGTACGGCCACACAGGACATCACCCAACTAACACACAGGTTATAGAACAAGCATCTGACCACTGCAATACAACACCACCATCTTCTGAAATCTCTTCTTTTTGGGGTACTTTCACATATGTGTTTTTGCAAATCCGGCAAGATTCTGCCTTTTATTTAAAATCCCGGATCCGACAACATTGTGTTACTGATCAATGCATTTTCAATGGAGTTCAGGAAATGTGCAGTGACTTGTGGTTTTTGCCGGATCTGGCAAATTAAGCACTTCAGGCTTTTTTTTTTAAAGCGCAGTTAGCAGTGTTTTTTGTCCGCCATCTAGCACAGCTATTGAAAAAAAAAAAAAAGTCGGCATATTGCCAAATTTGCAAAAACGTAGATGTGAAAGTAGCCTCAGGTGGACCAATGCTACAGCTGATTCAACATAAATATCTATTAACTATGTAAAAGTCTGCTGATGTCACCTGTTCATTATTAATACAGCCAATATATGGCAAATCCTGTACACATTTAGCTGAAACAAATATTAAAAGCTATAATTAGGCTATGTTATTATTATTTATTATTATAGCACCATTTATTCCATGGAGCATTACATGTAAAAAGGGGCATATATAATAACCAGTACAATAATCATGAGCAATACAGGGTGCAGACTGGTACAGGAGGACAGAGGACCCTGCCCAGGAGGGCTCACAGTCTACAAGGGATGGGTGAGGATACACTAGGAGAGGAGAGAGGACACTGCCCATGAGGGCTCACAGTCTACAAGGGATGGGTGAGGATACAGTAGGAGAGGAGAGAGGACCCTGTCCACGAGGGCTCACAGACAACAAGGGATGGGTAAGAATACACTAGGAGAGAGGACTCTGCCTACGAGGGCTCACAGTTTAAAAAGGATGGGTGAGGATACACTAGGAGACGAGAGAAGACGCTGTCCGCAAGGGTTCAGTCTACAAGGGATGAGTGAGGATACACTAGAAGGCGAGAGAAGATGCTGTCTGCGAGTGCTCACAGTCTACAGGGGATGGGGAGGATAGAATGGGAGAAGAGAGAGAACACTGTCCATGAGGGCTGACAGCCTACAAGGGATGGGTGAGGATATTCTAGGAGATGAGAGAGGACCTTGCCTGCAAGAGCTCACAGTCAACAAGGGATGGGTGAGGATACACTAGGAGAGGAGAGAGGACGCTGTCCGCAAGGGCTCACAATCTACTAGGGATGAGTGAGGATACACTAGGAGATGAGAGAGGACCCTGCCGACAAGGGCTCATGATCAACAAGAGATGGGTGGGGATACACTAGGAGAGGACCCAGCCCACGAGGGCCTACAATCTACAAGTTACGTTTTTTGCAGCATATTTTTGGTTAAATATATCTTTATTAAAGTTTTAAACATAATAAACATCACAACGTTCATTAAGAGTATGCTCAGTAATCATTCATGGGCAGGAATAGGCTAGACATGAAAGCGATTGCAAGGCCTATGGCGCACATCTCGATCCACAAGACCGCGCCAACATCCTCAAGCCTCTCTTCTATACGTTAAATGATATCGTCCTCTCAATTCCGGATGACGAGAGGAGAAGCCTCAGGTCCTAACAGGGACGCGAGCGGTAACAAACAGATAACTACAGATAACTACATAAAGTCTCGAATACTTGCAGCATATTTTTAATGCATCTCTTCATGATAATTAAAAGTTGCTTTTTACAATAAATGAAAAGGCTATGAAATTTCACAAATCTAATGCACACTGTTGCTTTTTTCCTGACTAAACTGGAAAACTGAAGCATGTCAATTCTTTCAAAGTTTTTTTGCCATAAAAAGCAATGAGAGAGTGTGAGATTGCTGCAAAAATCATGCTTTTCTGTAGCGATTTTTCTGCATGTAACTAACTTTTTTTAAGCTTGTACTGAAGACAAATTACATAAATAATCTGCACTAAAAATGCTGCAAAACCTCTTTTTGTAAGAAGCTTCTTTACTGCCAAGAGAGCAGATTTTGCCTCCAGAGAAAAAAGCAGCAATATGTGAACACACCCTTACTGCGCATGGTATTTAGAGGTTTCATTCTCAACTCACTTTATACGTTTTCATCACAGCATTGCTTTCAAAGTTGGCCGTCTCATCCATGAATCGTCCCTCTAGGAGCATGGCTCGGCCTCGGATTTGCTGCTGCTCTGGGTTTTCAGGGTTACCCGCCTGGAACAGCTCTGCCCCCTTCTGAAGGACTATGAGGGCCTGGTGCACATCACCCTAATCCACAAAATAGGCGTACTGGGTTAATAGTGGAATTTTAAGTTCCAATTACTGACGTATATGAAACAAGACACACACAACGACTGGCAGGTTAATCCATGAGGGGTGGGGGATTGTTACCCACCTTAGACCACAGCCACTTAGCACGTTCAACATTAAGTTCAGCGAGCCTCGTTTCTCCTGTATTGAGGAGGGCATTATATGCAGTCTGATGGTGACCTGCTTTTCGGGCAACACGAGCACTTTGCAGCCAACATTCTGCAACCATGTCAGTAAAGCCAGGCCTGCAAAAAAATAAAAAAAATATTCATGCATAAAGCTCCCAATACACTTCAGAATAACCCCTTCAGAACCAAGGACGAACTGGTTTGTCCAAAAAGCAAGGTTGTTCCTGACCAGGGATGAACCGGCTTGTCCTGGTGCCAATACAGCACCGTGGCTGCAGCACTGCCGATCAAGCTCCTGTACCTGAGGTTTCCTGAAGGAGGGGACCGGAGCTTGATCTCAGGGGGGTGGCATTGCCACCCAGCAAGCACAATCACCGTGATTGGCTGCTTCTGAGCTGCCAGTTACAGCAATTGTAATCATCAGGCAATGAATTGCCTGATCATTACGATCCAGCCTATGGTTGGAGCTGCAATAGCCCCTGTCATAGGCTGGAGATCTGGAGAAGCGGTGTCGCCCCCTCCAGCCCTGATGGAGCGAGGATCACTCCCATCAGTGTGAGGAGAGCAGTGACATGATCCACCTGTCAGTGCTTCTTCTCAGCCTCATTCCCTACATGGAGGGGATTGGAGGCTGAAAAGGAGCCATGTCAGAAAGCCAAGAACACGATCACTGTGCCTCCCTGGCTGTATCACCCCCTAACTGCTGCAATTGGTAGGGTACTGGAAGAGGGATTTCAAGCTCTCTTAGGACTCCCCCTGCGCTGATTGGTGCCTCTGCAATGTACCTGCGATGGCCTAATCATCGTAATGGTTACCTTACATGGTGACATGCAGTCACCTGGCCCAAGCCTCAATGATCACGTGATCTCTGGGACTTGAGGCAATCAGATTATTGCTATACAATGCAGCTGCAACCAGAGCAGCAGAGGGTGATGCCCCATAAAGGGACGAAGTAAAAAATTTTTGAAAAAGGTTTAAAAAAAGAAAAGCAAAAAAATAGTGGTATAAAAATAAATAAATAATAAAAAAACTGACTTCGGGTTTTGTGTATTTCTGATTCTCACGACAGATAAAGTAGACAGCTACAGGCTGTCACCAAAGCTGCCTCAAGTTACCTTGGCTGGCAATCAAGAATACAAGGGAGACCTTTTTTTTTTTTTTTAATATTTAAATAGATAATTAAAAAATTGTGAGGGCTGGTATTCTCAGCTTGGTGAGGCCCATAGTTATTGCCTTCCCCCAAGCTAATGAATAGCAGCCCACAAAATTTTCACCAAATTACTGTATTTTTTTCACAAACGCAAGAATTATCATCCTAAATATACCACGAACATGAAGCCCAATGTGTCACAAAAAACACAATCTCAGATATTGCCTCATAAAGTGACCCAGATTAAGCTATCAAAATCAGGACAATAGTCCTGCGGACAAACCACATATCACAGTCAATACTCAGATTGTGATAGAGAAAAGTGAGAATGTGGTGTAATGGAGAACACACATCACAAAAATAATGGTCATGGCACAACTGCCTATTAGTATGTTATTTTAAGTTCTACCAGTTGCATTCATCCTACTTACATCAAAAAATCTAAATCAACTCACTTTTTGCCAACAGTCAGTAAAGCCCTGCGCAGCGCCAGAATGGGTTCCCTTGCTCTGTAGGAGTTTTGCGTCATTTCCAGTCTTGCAGGCCAATTCAGAGAGTCTGTACCCGAGTCATCAGTAGGATCCTGGAGCAACTTCTTTACACTATGCTCAAACTCGCACAACATGTGCAGCCTTAGGAAAACAAGACACAATTCTCATTAAATTATCCATAATGATGTAATTTTCTCTCTCCTTGCTTCATTGGGGGACAAAGAAAACCATGGGTGTATTATGCCACTAGGAGCCTGACATTATGCAAAAAAAAAGTTACCATGATCTCCGCAGGCTACACCAAATAGAATCGAGGTAGTCAGTTTTAGCTTACGGTCAGTAGGAGGACGACACTGATCTGTTCTCAGACCTGTTTCTACCTTAGATTTTGTTGTTTTCTTGTAATTTTTTCTTTTTTGTCCTTCAGATACAGCATATGATTGAGAAACAAAGTGAAAACGCCACTCTGTCACTTCACTTAGAGACTCAGAACAGTGCTGGAAATGTTACACTGTATTTGCTCTTATTTATTTGACAGAACCCTCACGTTTTTGGCCTGTCCGTATGGATCCTGTTTTTTGAAGGACAACACGGACAGGAATGGATTGGTGTAATGGATGACGAGAGAGAGCGCGAGAGAAAGCACGTGACAGAGATATCCTGAACAGAAATTGGGCTGTGAGGACCAGTGCATTTGTTCTGAGCATGCGCTGTACCTAAAACCAGATCCTGGGAGTCAATAGTCGATGACAAAGGGAGGGAAAGGGGGGGGGAGGTTCTATAGGATTTTTCTGAAAGGAAAAGGGTTAATTGAAGATGTCTGCCTAGTTCTAATTCATCTACGCATAGACCGCATAGGCCGGATTACATATGTAAAAAGTTTGGGAACTTTGCTCCAGCCCCCTGAGAAGAAATGTTGGGAGTTAACCAAAAGCCATTACAATTCCCCTTTTTGCTGGGAAAATGGTTAGATGGGTGTCCTGGAATGTGAAAGGGCTGCGTTCCCCAGCAAAACGCATGATGGTCCTCCGCCATCTCAAGAGACTTCATACTGACATTGCCATGCTCCAGGAGACCCATCTGACATATGAGGAATTCTTCAGACTTAAAAAATTGTGGGTGGGGGAGGTCTATGGTTCCAGTGCTGCCAATAGAAAAGCTGGAGTTTTGATATTAATCAACAAATCCTTAGCACACACAGTTATCAATACGCAATTGGACCAAGAGGGCAGACTAATTCACATGACAATACAAATACATGATGACATGATTAGCGTCTACAATCTCTATGCCCCTAATGTAGCTCAGAAGACTTTTTTGAATACAATTCAGAACTGGCTCTTGACAGATCATGAAAACAATAGACTAGTAGGGGGGGATTTTAATTTGGTCCTCAGTGAAGAAGAAGATAGGAGACATGGCAGGCTCCTGGTGTCCGGACCCCACAGGGATTCAACCCCCTATAATGACAGTTTTCTGCAAATCTTCTCCACTGACTGCAATTTAAAAGATGTATGGAGAACACTACACCCTTTAGACAGAGAGTATACTCACTACTCTCACTCTCATGACTCATGGTCTAGATTAGACATGTTCTTTACCTCACCCGCGATTTTCCAGAGAGTAGCTGAAATAAAAATCGAGAATATGGTCATCTCCGATCACTGCCCCTTAGTCATGGAATCTAGAGACAGAATACAAAAGGGCACTGACTACTTGTGGAGGTTCCCAGACACTATGACACGTGAGGAAAACTTTGTTAAATGTTTGGGGGAATGGTGGTCGGATATCCATCATTACTTTGCTATTAAAGGGATCCTGTCACCCCCAAAACACCTCTAAACCTATTAAAAGCTGTCCCTAGAGCATATTAACACTTTCCCTACACTCCTTTTACCTCCTAAATGCAGCAAGTGACATTGAAGAAAAACGTTTTATAAGTACCTCATTAGTGATGATAATGAGTGACTATGCTATTCATAGTCACTCATCCAGGCTGCCCCTCTTCTTCATATCACGCCTGAATAGGCGTGATCTACATCCCAGATTCAAATTGCCGCCTCCCTGCGCGCCTCCGCTCTCTCCCATAGCGTCCGAGGCTGCAGTGTGGCTGGGTGACGCGATCCGCGTCATTCCCGTCGCCGGGTGATGTATTTACACCGGCGCCGCGTTGTCAGCTTCAAAATGCGCACTGCGCATGCCCATGCGCAGTGCGCATTTTGAAGCTGACAACGCGGCGCCGGTGTAAATACGTCACCCGGCGCCGGGAATGACGCGGATCGCGTCACCCAGCCACACTGCAGCCTCGGACGCTATGGGAGAGAGGGGAGGCGCGCAGGGAGGCGGCAATTTGAATCTGGGATGTAGATCACGCCTATTCAGGCGTGATATGAAGAAGAGGGGCAGCCTGGATGAGTGACTATGAATAGCATAGTCACTCATTATCATCACTCATGAGGTACTTATAAAACGTTTTTCTTCAATGTCACTTGCTGCATTTAGGAGGTAAAAGGAGTGTAGGGAAAGTGTTAATATGCTCTAGGGACAGCTTTTAATAGGTTTAGAGGTGTTTTGGGGGTGACAGGATCCCTTTAAGCAAAGAAGAAGGCAGACTCCAACTTCCTGATATCAGGGGCTACAATCTAGCCTGTTTGCTGCGCAATGTACTTGACTGGGCCAGACATACAAGTAAATTTTCTGATTTTGAGTTGGAAGAAGAGTACGCGAAACCATGGAGTCTTTTCTCATTACTACATTCTCCCTTCTCAAAACTCCCATCTAAGATCAAGCATTCCACTATTTATAGGGATACGATATCATCTTGGAAAGGAGTTAGGAAAAAACTAGGTCTCTCTTGGAAGGTTTCTAAGGGGTTGAACCCGTGGGCATGTCCCGCATTCAGGTTAGGTTGGGAGAACACGCTTTTTAGAGAATGGAAAGCTAAAGGTATAATGAGCATGGGAGATTTACTTCATGTTAGGGAAAGGAGATGGTTGACAGGGGAGGAGGTTTTGATAAAATATGGGCTCGCTAACTTCCACTTATTACAATACCAACAATTACGCCACTCTCTCATGTCTCAACTAATCAATGTCACAGGCGAAGTGACACACTCCCGGTGGGATGGATTGATGGCGCTACCCAATGATGCTACTTCAATCTCATCTATTTATGGTAATATACGAAATGCTCTCACACCGACCACCTCTGACAAACTCTTCAATAAATGGAGAAAACATTATGGGGACCCTGACTTACCTCAAAAAATTTTGGATGGTTGGGCGACAGTTAGAAAATTTATAACTAATGAGAGATGAAGAGATACGCAGTACCGCCTAATGCATGGGACCATTCAGGGGTTTAATATCCCCTCCAAACTGGGATCACAGGAAAGGTGGGTGTATTGTCCCAAATGTAACTCCCCTAAAACAGATCTAGAACACGGGATTTGGTCATGTGGGGATACACGAGCCTTCTGGATAAAAGTTGAGGAAATGACAGCAAGAACTATATTAATAGATAAACGACTTAACCCAATGCTATGGTTATTCCATGTGAATGAGGGTAATACTGTGAGTCGCCAACCTCACATTCTATTCCATACTATTGCCTTAGTTGCAAAGAGACTGCTGCTTCAAAATTGGCTCAATAGAATGGTTCCAGGGATAGATGCTGTCCATGATACTCTTAAAAAAAGTACTATCCCTTGAATCAACAGAAACACTACGCAACACTGATAAATTGGCTAGGAAATTTTTTCGCAAGTGGAGACCTTACATCGAACAAGAATTAGCAGATGAGGAGATTAAGCTCTTTATGCGACCCTATAAGAACTCTGGTTGGTATGCTATGGAGAGCCTGGCAGGCACGCTGGGCAAATTGAATTGTGATACTTGATACCGATAGTACTTATTCCAAACTATTTTGCTTTATTCACTTGTTAATGGGTAGATGGACCTGATAGAACTAGATAGGCAGACATACTTAGGGAAGGGTTGGGGGGGGAATACTGTGAGTTACTTAAATGGAGAATGTTAGGTGGCGTGCCAGAACTGGCAACACTAGAAAGGATGGATTTGCTTATTTCGTTTATTCGGAAATGTTGTTGCTGGCCTGATTTTACATTATAATAATAATAATACTTTATTTATATAGCGCCAACATATTCCGCAGCGCTTTACAATGTAGGGTTAGAGTACAGAAAATACAGTAAGTAATTACAATAGAGAACAAATAAAGTACAATAATTGGATACAAAATAATAGGTATAGAATCAATGTGAAAAAAAAATACAATAAATAAAGCAAGAAATGAAGGTGACCCTGCTCAAAAGAGCTTACAATCTACAACGGGATAGGGGTTGCACAAGGTGCCGGGGCTTATTGCACTGGTGGTCCAGGCATCTTGAGGAAATGGGGTATAGGGCTAAGCTTACATGGATGGTCATTATACAGTCTGTGTAGACCTTTATGGTTTGGTGGAGTTTGTAGAAGAGTAATGTCCAGAGGGATAGCCCCTTCACTGTCTACAGTACAATGGACTTATTAGGGAGTATGATAGGCCGCCTTAAAAAGATGCTTTTTTAGGGATCGTCTGAAGCCATGCAAGTTGTGGATAGTCCTGATTTCTTTGGGTAAAGCATTCCAGAGGTTTGGTGCAGCTCTGGAAAAGTCTTGGAGCCGGGAGTGTGAGGATCGGATTAGTGCAGATGTTAGTCGAAGGTCATTTGAGGAACGTAGAGAGCGGGTGGGGTGATAGACAGAGATGAAGGAGGAGAGGTAGGGGGGAGCTGCACTGTGAAGAGCTTTGTGGGTGAGAACAAGCAATTTGAATTTGATCCTGTAATATACGGGCAGCCAGTGCAATGACTGGCACAGAGCAGAGGCATCTGAGTAACGATTGGCCAGATGGGTGATCCTGGCTGCTGCATTAAGGATGGACTGGAGAGGAGAAAGTCTGGTGAGGGGGAGGCCGCTTAATAGAGAGTTGCAATAGTCAAGGCGGGAATGGATTAGGGCCACGGTGAGGGTTTTTGTTGTTTCCAGGGTGAGAAAGGGGCGGACTCTAGAGATATTCTTCAGGTGTAAGCGACAGGAGCGGACGAGAGATTGCGTGTGGGAGGAGAAGGAGAGATCGGTGTCAAACATAACACCCAGACAGCGAGCCTGCTGCCTAGGCGTTATCATAGTGCCGCATACTGAGAGACGTCCGATTTAGGGAGGTTAGTGGATGGGGGGAGCAGAAGAAGTTCAGTTTTGGAAAGGTTTAGTTTCAAGTAGAGAGTGGACATGATATTGGAAACTGCAGCTAGACAGTCATTGGTGTTCTTTACTACCGCAGGGGTAAGGTCAGGGGCTGAAGTGTATAGTTGTGTGTCGTCGGCATAAAGATGGTACTGAAAGCCAAATCTGCTGATGGTCTGTCCAATCGGGGCCGTGTAGAGAGAGAAGAGGAGAGGGCCAAGGACTGAACCCTGAGGGACTCCAATAGTGAGGGGAAGGGGGGAAGAAGTGGAGCCAGCAAAAGATACACTGAAAGAGCGGTCAGAAAGATAGGAGGAGAGCCAGGAGAGAGCAGTGTCCTTTATGCCAATGGAGTGCAGCATAAAGAGTAGGAGCTGATGGTCGACAGTGTCAAAAGCTGCAGAGAGATCAAGGAGAATAAGCAGAGAGTGGTCACCATTACGTTTTGCTGTCAGAAGGTCATTGGTCACTTTGATGAGGGCAGTTTCTGTGGAGTGAAGGGGGCGGAAACCAGACTGTAATGGATCTAGAAGAGAGTGAGCGGAGAGGTAACGGGTGAGGCGGGAATAGACCAGGCGCTCCAAGAGTTTAGAGATGAAGGGGAGATTGGAGACTGGTCTGTAGTTATTTGTGCAGGTTGGGTCGAGAGTGGTTTTCTTTAATAATGGAGTAATGATCGAGTGTTTGAAGGAGGAGGGGAAAATGCCAGAAGAGAGGGAGAGATTGAAGATTTTGGTTAGATGAGTGGTGACGACTGGAGAGAGGGACTGGAGCAGGTGTGAGGGAATGGGGTCAGTAGTGCATGTGGTGGGACGAGAGGAAGAAAGGAGCCTGGAGACTACTTCTTCTGTGACTGGGTCAAATGTGGAGAGTGAACCGGAGGAGATGTGGGGAAGAATGGGGGTGGCAGCGCTTGGAGGCTAAGAGCTGATTATATATGTTTGCATTCTAATGAGACCCAAACTCATATTACCATACGTGTTTGTACTGCATACTCATATTTTCTCTGTTAATTTTGTTTATGTACGCTACTTGACGTATTCAATAAAAAAAAGATGATTTAAAAAAAAAAAAAAAAAAAAATACAGATCCTGGAAACAATCCTTTTTTCTCCCAGATCCGGCACCATAGACTCCCATGTAATGTGCTAAGGAGCGTGCCGGATTAGTTTCTGGCCATATGAGACTAATTTTGGCACCATAGGGATACATGGGAGGCAAAAACAGATCTCGGCCTATCCATTTCAAAACAGATCGACTCGGATCCACAAAAACGTGGTGTGAAGCCAGTCTAACACATGTAGAGTGTTTGGGGCGACCAGATTGACGGTCCTTGCCAATTATCTCTGGCCCACTTGTTCACCATAGAGAGATGTGTGCAGGGAGGGATGACGGACCTTATTCCAGTGAATCACTTAACTAGGGTTCAAGATGACATTCTTCTATTTTGCCAACAAGAAGTCGGGTTCCATCTTCAGGAACAGGTATTCTTGACTCTTCTCACAGGCACTCAGACAGTAGGGGCTCTTGGCCTCCTTGATGGAAGTTCTCTGGCTTCCCTGCTCCATTCCAGAATGATCCCAAGTAACTTTCCACAGACGGCGAATACATTTAAAATTCTAAACCTTGGCTTTTCCAAGGCTCTTATGCCATGCCCCTTCACCAGTCCAGCCAACTAGACATGTGGGGGTGGTTTTTGGTCATCTTCTCAGCGCACCGTCCACTTAACCTAACCATTTTCTCCCTCTTCCCGGCTAATCACACCTGCAGAGGAATATTTGTGCTTTTCCATGGCTCTGCTCATTTTCTTCTTCAGTGTAATTTCCTCTGTCATTTTGCTCTACGCATCCAGCAGCCTGGTTCCACCTTATGGCTCCAAGTTCTTTGCACTCCGCTTCAGCTCTTCCAGATCTTATAGCAGGGCTCTCCTCACTGGTGGTTTGCTCCTCCTGATCTGTGCAAACATCTTCAAAACCAGCAGGCTCTGCTACATCTGGCACTGACATTAATTCTCCCTAGTTTTTCCACACTGGAAATAAGAAACTTGTGCACTTAGCCTGTTCTTCTTGTAAATGATAATTCTCCTCAGGTCAACCATTGGGGCCCTCCTACCCAAAATACAGTCTCATGCTTCACAGGAGCCCCCCACTGCCTGTGACAAGAGCGCACCCTTTTTTGCTGAGTAGATCACAGATCTGACCAAGTCCCTGACCAACCCAAGGTATCCCAGAACCTGGTATCGTTTTGAGCGTCTGCCTACTGGGAATTCTGCCACTGGTCCTCTGTTCTCCTTTCAGGGTAAACCAGACTCAGCTACCATACACCGACATGGCAGATTGCACAGGGAATTCAAGAAGCAGGTTTAAACAAGTTAATAGTCTGGGTACTTCTTTCAGATTGGCCTCCCTCTCTAAGCTAGTTCAGGAGCCAGACCTCTAAATTTAAAGGACCTAGCTGAGAGCTGATCCAGGCCTTTTAATCAGGCTCCGAATGTCAAGCAAGGCTGCTTACAGGTTTCTATCAAACCTCTGGTGGTACCAAAAATACACAGTTCCATTCTCCCCATCTTGTACCTTTTGAATAAATTAGTCCGTCTTTGTCACTTCAAGATAGAGTTTCTTAATTCAGGGTAGCCTCTATGGAATCTGAGGTAGTCCTCTGCTTTATGGATATTTAGGATGCCTACCTTCACATTCCCATTTTTCTGGGCCCCCAGAAGTTTCATGGCTTCGCAGTCAAAGATTCACACTTTCAGTTTGTGCCCCCCTTTAGCATACCCACTGTCCTCGGTGTCTTTTAAAAGATAAGGGCTACAGTACCCCTGCAAGCCAAGGAGATCTAGGTAATCCCCTACCTGAATGACATTTTGATCAGGGCTCCATTCTACTCAGTATGTCTACAGTCTCCATGTCACCCTGGACACTTTTTTCGGGAATATCTGCTTGGATCCTAAACTAACAGTCTAGTCTTCCTGGTTAATTTATTCAATACCACATGAGCAAGAGCCCTTCGCTCTTGAAAAAAGGATTTCCACTCTTCATCAAGGGATACACTCCCCCAGACATCCCTATCTATGTTCTTTCTGTTTCTGCTGAAAGTGCTGGGCAAGATGGTACTTGCAATAGAAGTGATCCCCTTTGCAGAGATCCTCTCCAGAGTTTTCCAGGTCGTCCTTCAATCGAAGTTGAACAAGACAGTTGTCTCACTGGACCAACTGATTGCGCTTCCTCCTAGAGTAAAAACAGTCTCTGGCTTATTGGTGGTGGTGTTCCCCTCTGAGCATCATGGGAGATCCTTCCTACCAATCAGTTGGGAGATTGTGACACTGGCTCCCTAGGTTGGGGAGAAGTACTCTAAAATAAAACCCCTCACATTCCAGAGTCACCAAAAAACTCAGAAAGCATCATTTCCCATCAACATCATGGAACTCAGAGCCATCAATGTGTTTCTCCATCATTGGCAGGACCTTCTGGCACCAATCCAATCCGACAATGCCACGGCTGTGCCACATAATCTCCAAGGCGAAACATGAAGCCGGTCAGTCAAGGCAGAAGTAGGTAATATTCTGTCATGGGCAGAACTAAGGGTCCCAGCAATATATGTAGTACACATTCCCAAAGTGAACAATTGGGTTGTTGTCTTCCTATGCTGTAATGACTTATCTGCAGGAGAGGGATAGCTAATACTATAGAAGAGAGAGACGATTCAAAAAGATCTAAACAAACGAACTGTGGGCAGCAACTAACAGAATGGCTTTTAACAGGGAAAAATGTAAAGTCCTACATCTGGGCAAGAAAAAAAAAAAGCATATACAGAATGGGAGGTATAGGGGCTAAACAACAGCACATGTGAAAAAGACTTGGATATTCTAATAGATCACAGACTAAACACCAGTCAACAGTGTGATGCAGCAGAAAAATGGCAAACACAATTCTGGGATGTATTAACGGAGCACAGTCTAGATCACGTGAAGTCATTATCGCCCTCTACTCCTCTTTAGTCAGACCTCATCTGGAATACTGTGTCCAGTTCTGGGCACCACATTTTAAATAAATACATCAACAAACTGGAGTAAGTTCAGAGGAGAATGACCAGAGTGAATGACCTATAAGGAACGCTTACAGGATTTGGGAAGGTTTAGCTTGCAAAAAATAAGACTGAGAGGAGACTTAATAGTATTCTACAAACATCCTAAGGGCTGTCACACTGTATGGGAATCAGCTTTATTCTCATTTCCACAAGGAAAGACTAGAAGCAATGGTATTAAACTGGGAGAACACACAGATTAGATATTAGAAAAAACATTTTGACAGAGTGATCAACAATTGGAACAGGCTGTCACGAGAGGTGGTGAGTTCTCCTTCAATGGAAGTCTTCAAACAGAGGCTGGAGAAACATCTGTCAGGGATAATTTAGTGAATCCTGCTTTGAGCATGGGGTTGGAAAAGATGTCTCAGGTATTCCCTTTCAACTCTACCATTCTATCAGTTGTCACTGCATCCAATGCATTTTTTGTTATTCAGATTTTGCCTAGGGTGGGGCATGTGCAACATCAATCTGATGGAAGCTACAATGAACATCAAAGGTTCTAGCACAGAGGATCCTTATATACGGAGGGAAGTCAATCTTCTTCATTGTGAGAAATCACTTTGATTAGATAAGTCTCAGAACTAGTAGCCCAATTATAACGTTCTCATTTCCATGTCCTCCTCCAGGAAAAGGTGTCATGCATCCAGTTCCTTCATTCCTTCATAAAGTGGTGTCTTTTTTTCCCACCTCAATAAGATTATTTAGAAGGATGAGAAGGGAAAGGTCTTCCAGTCTCTAAGGCTCTATTACCTGTTCAGGCAAAGAACAGAGTGCCCCCAATCACAACTTGCTCCATCTCAGTAGTGAAGGTTACCTTTGCCGTTCATCATTAAGCCTCTGTTACTTGGTTCTCTGTACATACTTTTTCTAGGTTCTACAGAGTGCTCTCTTTGTCTTGACAAATGCGAGGGTGGTAGTTTTGTTATTGGCAGTCGCCCGAGTTCCAACCTTAGATATTTGCCTCTGCTCTAGCATTTGCTAGCTCTATTTCTTCCCGCCCTGGTCACTGCTTTGGGAAGTCCCATGGGTTTTCGTGTTCCCCTATGAAGCGATAGAGAAAAGATTTTGGGCGCTCCCTGTAAATTCTCTTTCTCAGACTCTTCATTAGTGGTCATAGCACTCACCTTTTTTTGTTGGGCCAGTGTTGTGATTATTCTATGTTTCTTCTCCTACTACTTTCTCACTAATTAGCTTGGTTTCAGTTTGCAGGTGTGGCCTGCTGAGGAGTACTTTTTTGCATAGTGCCAGCCTCCTAATAGCAGTATACACCCATGGTTTCATGTGTCCACCAGTGAAGTCTCTGAGAAATAAATGTTATGTCGAGTACCCAAAATCTTCTTTAATATATCTCACATAATGACCATAAACATCCCACAACAAACTGAAATCTACTGTACATTTACGAAATGAGGAGGAAACAAGTGCTGTGTGCTGTGTACCTTACTATATACTCATAACCTCGTTGGTAGGACCCTCTCTCAAAGCTGGCAGCTGACAATGGCACGATCTGCTCGGTACGGACCAATTTGAGGGTGTCATAGAAGGCTTCTCTTTCCTTCTCTTTAGACAAGAGCAGTAGCTGCCCTAGTCGGATACTCCAATTGGTGGATTTTCTATCTGTTAAGGCAATGCAACTTTGAAATGAAATATTCAATATTGCTGCAATGGGAAATTTCATTACACTGATCTGTAACCTTAAGCAGAATGATATTATTATGGCTGTCACAGTTGACTGGTTGTCCTGAGCATTACATTCATTCGATTCTTGTGAATGTCATTTGTATTCTACTGATTGTGCACTATTATGTCTAGAAAAACAATCAGACTAAGGAATACAAGGTCTTCAGTCCTATAAAATCAGTAAGATGTCCCCCAATCTGCTCCAGTTACCTACAAATTAGCAACACATTAGTCCAGAAGATGACACATATACCAAAACTAAGGTGTGATGCTAAAGTGTAACATTACAGCCTATTTTAAAGTCTGACTATGACACATAAAATATTACCTGTAGATTGGTATTCTTCCACCAAATCCCATTTGGAGAGCTTCCAGGCTGCCTCAACTCTGTAAGTGTTCAATTCAGCTGTCCACTCAGGTCTAAGGGTTTAAGATCACAGAATAAAGCATCTCTATCATTTGCCATTATATACAGTACCTTAGTTACGTGTCTATTTGGCCTACAGCCATCTACCCTTGGCCTCCCATACACACTCTGCTTGGTATACCTGTCAGTTAGGTGCCCATTTGGCCAGCGGCCATCTACCCTTGGTCTTCCATATGCATGCACACTCAATTTGGTTGTTCATACATGTGCTCTATAAAGTAAGCCTCTGTCACACACTACTGATAGCAGATTTATTTGCCCTGAGAAAAATTGGATTAGGCAACAGCTCAATTTATCCTTTCCCAGATATTAGGACTGCACTTTAAACACTTTTGAATTTTGCCGAAAATCTAATGTGTACAGCCAGCTCATATCTGGATACATCGACCAGACTATGGCTCAATGAGCATTTGCTCAACGGATATCTCCAGCAGGGCTGTGGAGTCGGAGTCGAAGCCCAGTTTGGCGGAGTCGGAGTTGGTAGAAAATGGACCGACTCCTGAAATATATAATACCTTGGGTACAGTAGTTCAATGCAGAATGTTCTAAATATTATTAATTATTATTATGTTCTATCCAAATATCTTGATTATTGTATCATAATAATGATGAAAGCCTGATGTTCACATTGTACTAAAATAAATATATCACTTAAACATGAGCCATACATGAAGGAGTCGGAGTCGAAGGAGTCGGAGGAGTCGAAGGAGTCGGAGGAGTCGAAGGAGTCGGAGGAGTCGAAGGAGTCGGAGGAGTCGAAGGAGTCGGAGGAGTCGAAGGAGTCGGAGGAGTCGAAGGAGTCGAAGGAGTCGGAGGAGTCGAAGGAGTCGAAGGAGTCGGAGGAGTCGAAGGAGTCGGAGGAGTCGGAGTCTAAGGAGTCGAAGGAGTCGAAGGAGTCGGAGTCGAAGGAGTCGGAGTCGAAGTCCGGGAAATTCAGGAGTCTGAGTCGGTGGTTTGACGTACCAACTCCACAGCCCTGATCTCTAGTAACTCCCCATAAAAGAAGCATTCTTGGGAACACGTAAAGTATTTTGTTCCTCTTTATAGGAAGAGGTAAATAAGCCACTGTTGAAAACTCTGGCAGCAATTATCTGCCAGGGAAACAAAGTATCAGGCATAAAGAAGTCCAACATACCCGGTTCTTCTTTCAACCAACCATATGTTCAGGAACAGTCATCCTGCTCTCACACAAGAAACTAGTCGTCAATCTAGCCTACCTGCCATATGTTGTATCCATTTAACTACTGTACTGTACAATATATGGTCAGCTCAAGTACACCCATACATAAAAATAGTCCTGCAAGATATGTTGTGATGATGCTTACCTATTATTTAGGATTCCATTAACTTGTGTTATTACAGTAGACAATTGGCCTAGACCCAACATTGATTTCACGACTCCATGATAGTGCAAAATCTACAAATACAAAAGAATTCTCCAAACTTTATTAAAAACCCATCTGTCTCCCTACAATGCTAAATGTAATATATCTAGAACAATGAACTATCTACAATGCAAAAAATCAGGCTACAAATGTGCTCTTAAGGCCCCGTTACACAGCACGACGTTGGAACGATGTTGGCAACGATTTTGTGTGCCCGCGGTAGTTTCCGACACCGTTGGTGAGATGTCACACGTCTAGATATCGTGGATGACTCACCAACAATGTTGTGAGCAGGTATCATTGCACAACCCAGCGAACGATACCTGCTAAATGCTGTGAATGGGCGAAGTCGAGAACAACATCGTTATCACGGTGTCAAACACAACAATATACCAGGTTGGCTGATCGTTGATCATGTGGTTTGAGAACATGCTCTCAAACCTGCGATCACCGATCCAACGATTTATCGTTACAACTTCGCAGAGTCACACGCAACGATGTACTAACTGTCACTTGATCGACTCCAAACCCATGACGTTTAAGCAATGTCGTTAATGATGTTGTGCCGTGTAACGGGGCCTTTAAAGTGATGCTGTCAACAGGTTTTTCCCATATACAGTGCAGAACCACCAATAAGCCCTTACATATAGCATTCTAGAATGCTGTATATAATTCCCCAAGCCGACCTGTATAACATAAAAAATACCTTTTTTTTTTTTTATTATACTCGCCTACGGGCAGTCTGGTCATACGAGTGTCGCAGGTCTTGATCCAACGTCTCCTCTCTGCTTGCGATTTCATCTTCCTGCATCTTCCTAAAGTGTCCTATGTTATCAAGAGAGTGTCCTCCATTACACATCTGTGGACGCATGCTTCTCTCTGCCCTGCTGATGGCAAAGTACAGCAATGCGCGGGCACCAGGAAAGGTCAAAGAACATCCGCATATGCACACCCCAATACTTTGTTCTGCCCTTGGCAGGGGAGCCAGAAGTGTGTGTGCTCAGAAGTACAATGGAGGACAGTGTGTAAGTGACAAAGAATGTGCCATCCACACGAAGCAGGAGGACAACAATCACAGAGGGGAGGCACATGATCAAGATTAGTAGCACCTATAGGACTGGACCGCCCCATAAGCAAGTATAATAAAAGTTATGCCATAATAACGGCTTACTGGTGGTGGCCGTAGTTTATAAGGGAAAAACAAGATGACAGGTTCCCTTTAAATCCCTGTGCTAGTGGTAACTGGTGGGAAAAGTTGCTAGATGAATAGTTATTTCAACTTCACATTAAGATGTGATACATGGTAACATCTAATCAAACATCATTCTGCTACTGAAAGTCAACTGGCTCTACAGCAGACCTGGGCAAAGTGCGGCCTGCAGGCAACATGTGGCCCTTCTGTTGTTCCAATGCAAACTGCGGACCAGGATGTCAAAATGACTGGATAGAATGGTGTAATGCACCACATGGCCGCCCCTCACCCAGCTTCACACTTTCACCAGTATCCGCATCTCAAGGATGAAAATAATAATGGAACAGGGAGTTATCAGCACCCTCTTCCATCATGAAATTTGCATGTCTTAGAGTGTAGCAGGTGCAATGACATCACTACATAACCCCAGCTATGCCTTAGTACACAGGGCAGTGTGGAGCAGTGGGGAAATAAAGTTAGATGGGAGGGCAGCCTTATTATTTTTAATCGACAGTATATTGTGGGAAACTGTGAATATATAATACGGTGTAAGTGCCTGTGTGGGGACATAATACTGTGTAAGGGGGCTGTGTGGGGACATAATACTGTCTAAGGGGGCTGTGTGGGGACATAATACTGTCTAAGGGGGCTGTGTGGGGACATAATACTGTCTAAGGGGGCTGTGTGGGGACATAATACTGTCTAAGGGGGCTGTGTGGGGACATAATACTGTAATACTGTGTAAGGGGGCAGTGTGGGGACATAGCACTGTGTAAGGGGGCAGTGTGGGGACATAATACTGTGTAAGGGGGCGGTGTGGGGTCAATACTGTGTAAGGGGGCTGTGTGGGGACAGAATACTGTGTAAAGGGGCTGTGTGGGGACATAATACTGAGTAAGGGGGCTGTGTGGGGACATTCTGCATGGTGGGGTTATGTGGGGATATAATACTATATGACAGGGCTACGTGGTGATGTAATACTGTGCAAAAGGATTGTGTGGAAATATAAAACTGTACAAGAAGGCTGTGTGAGGACATTCTGCTGGGGGGGAGAGCCTATGTGGGGATATAATCTAATGATGAATAATGATTGTCATTACACACTAAGAGAAAAGCTGTACTACGCCTCAATGAGCAAGACTTACAGAAATAAAAGAAAGGGAGGCAAGAATTACAAAACTTAGTTCAGAAATGTAAGAAATGGAGACCCCACTTCGCATCCTGCGTCTATATATATCCCCACCTTCTCCACAAAGCCCCACCTACAGGACTATGTCAAGGGTGGAGGTATGAAGGGGCGGTGCTATACATAGGGGTGGGGCTATGTGTATGGGTGTAGCTATGAAGGGCCAGGGCTGCTGGGAGGGACAGGCTGTGATACATACACACATACAAACATTACCATATATAGTCTATAACGCATATATGGGTGACATATGGGAGATATTACCATATATGAGCATTACAAACATATATGAGCATTATGCCAGGGCAACGCCAGGGTCTATAGCTACGGTAGTACTGTATAACAGGGCTATGTGGTGATGTAATACTGTGAAAGAGGAATGTGTGGGGATATAAAAGTTGTGGGGTCATAATACTAATAGGGCGGTTGTGTGGGGATGTCATACTATGTAGGGGAGGTGTATGGAAACATCACACTGTGTAAAGGGTTTGAATGGCGGCATAATACTGTATATTCTATAGCCCCCACCCTGGATCTGCCCCCATCCACCTTCCCAACATCCCCACAGTCCCTATCCCTATTCCCTTTTGTACACTTGCTTTGGCAAAACGAATGTGTATTTAGTCCTGCTAATAAAGCTTCTTTGAATCTTGAATGTAATACTGTGGAAGGGGGCTATGTGGTGATACAATACTGTGAAAGAGGTCTGTCTGAGGAAATAATACTGAAAAAGGGTGCTATGTGGGGACATAGTACTGGTAGGCAGCCGTGTGGCGACCTCACACTGCGCAAGGTTGCTATGCGGGGACATACTATAGGTAGGGATCTGTTTGGGGATATCATACTGTATAGGGGGCTGTGTGTAGACCTCACTGTGTAATGGGGCTGTGTGGGGACATAATACTGTGTAGGGAGGCTTTGTGGGCACTTTATACTGTGTATGGGGCTATCAGGTGACATACTGTGTAAGTGAGTGGTGTGAAGACATTATATGGCGTTAGGAGGCTGTATGAGGACATCATATAGTTTGTGGGGGCCATATTTTGAGAGCTGTTGATCTATATAATAAGTATACTATAATAAGCATAATGGCTGATAACAAGAGCAGTATGATTTATTGTGTTTTTTACTGTATAGAAAGCAGTAAATTATCCGGTTTTGATTAGCTGCTAGAGGAAAGAATACAAGTTACAATAAGCTCCGCCATAACATATAGCATCTTGGCAGTAAACTTCATTCTGATCAATATAAAGTAATAAAAATATAAATGTAAAACAATAGTAATAAGCAAAATTTAGTTTGGCTTGTTAGTTCGTCTCTTCACAACAGTCACACTGTCATGTGGCCGTTTGGTAACATGAATGGCCCACCCCTGCAGTAAAGGAAAAGGAAATGGTTGACTATATATGTACCATTACATGTAGAGTAATGGGCTCGTTACACCTGTATAAATTGTGGGAAACAAATTTTCTGCTCTATATTGTTGGGATATCTGCCTGCCTTCAGCAAATACCTGAGGATTGAAAGTGTTCCAAAAAAGCATTGAACTAAGACTACGTTCACATGCTGCGCTTATGCAGCGTTTTTTGAGGATACGTAAATCCAGTGACGTTTGGCTTCACAGCCGAGTCAATGCATTTCCCGATTTAGCGTTCAGACGCTCCATCTTTTTGAGGATCTGTTTTCACTGGAAAGTGGATCCTCAGAGAATGAACATGTCAATTCTTTGGAGCTTTTGAAGATGTGCTTTTCCATTGCCGCCATTGTAGAATGGGCTCAAAAAAATGCAATCTGAAAAGCTCACTGTGTGCATGGTGGTGTGCTTCTTTGTTCTGTTTTATGGATCCGCAAAAACGCAGCATATGAACCCAGCCTAAATCTTGTCATCTTGCTGGATACACAAATAAAAGACCTCTACAGATTCCATTCTGGGAAAACTCTAAAGCTGCAATACAGATTAGATGGCTGTCGACTGACCGATGCTTTGGCTGATTGTTAGCCCGACAGCTAATCTCAGCCGACTCTCCTATACATTGGAGCACTCATATGGCTGAACAATTCATGCTTTCTATGAGAAAGTTGCTGGTGGCTTATCTTAAAGGGAATCTGTCAACAGGTTTTATTCTATCTCATGTGAGAAAAACAGGACATAGGCAAAGAGACCCTGAATATCACTAATTTTACTGGGCTCAGCAGTTGACACAATCAGAGTTTTCAGATTTAGATATGCAGCAGAGCTCCAAAAGCTAACCACACCCACCCCAGGCTCTCTATGTAAAATGTTTATAGACAATGAGCTGATAATCAGAAGAGGAGACATGTGGGACTACCAGGCACAAGGCAATGAACTCTGAGCAATGATAAGTTATACTGCTAAAACAATCATTGCAAGTAAACAACAGCAGGCAGCCTGATAAGAGACGTATCTTTGAATTCTGTGTTTTAACCTCTACAGCATGCTATCTTCTGATTACATAGAAATAACCTGCTGAGAGATTCCCAATTCAATTTGCATTCTGAAATCAGACATATGCAAGCGATATCCCTCTAGCCGAAAAGTCATCCTGTGCCACAAGAGATATAAAATCATTGGCTGAACCCATGAATATCAACAGATCTGCCGACATTGATCTAATGTGTCTTGGGCCTTTTACCGCTAATTAGGTTCTGTCCAAGAGACATCACTAGAAAATGGGAGGTGAAGACGATATGGCTATTTGTTAGGGGTAGCAGCTGATAACGGAGGATGCTTCACACAGTAGATGCTTAAAGGTGGCCTAAAGATAAGAAAAACTTCATAAAGTAAAACAAAAAATCTCTCAAATATACTGAATATAATTAGGAAACCTAAATAAATTACTGTCTCATTTAAGGGATTCAAGCTCTGGCCCAATAATAAAGCAAAGATGAAGTTGGTTCTCTCCGGTCTCATTATTTTCACAGAAGTGAGAGATTTCCTGTTATACCACTGTGTGCGATAAGAAGTGCAGTATTTACACTCAGGGAAGATGTGTAATGGATGTAGGTATTTAATATAAGTAAAATAACTTCCTGCGTGTAATAGAGCAGCAGAAGGGCTATGACAAAAAAGGTAAATCCTGTCACTGCTTCTCCAAAGTGTGTTGAGGCTGCCGGCGTGCAGTTAATTTTAAAAGACCCAGATTAATACTTTACAAGCAGCTGTATCCTGCTCCTCTAGTTGGGTGGCATAAGATACAGAGATACACTACCAGTCAAAGGTTTGGGGTCACCCAGACAATTTTGGGTTTTGCATGAAAACTCATACTTTTATTCTTCAAATGAGTTGCAAAATGAATGGAAAATATAGTCCAGACATTGACAAGGTTAGAAATAATGATTTTTATTTGAAATAATAATTTTCTCCTTCAAACTTTGCTTTCGTCAAAGAATGCTCCCTTTGCAGCAATTACAGCATGGCATGGCGTTGCAAAATGGAGTGATAAGCCTTCCTTATTCAAAATCCTTTAAGGTACCGTCACACGCGGCAATATTGCAAGGCAATTTCAATGGCAATTTGCTGGTTGCAGTGAAATCATGGACACATTGTTCTATTTTGTTGCTGTGTACAAATGTAACAATGTGTCCATGATTTCACTGCAACCAGCAAATTGCCAGTGAAATTGCCTAGCAATATTGCCGCGTGTGACGGTAGCTTTATACCTTGTACAAATCTCCCACTTTTCCAGCACCAAAGCAAGCCCAGACCATCATATTACCTCCACCATGCTTGACAGATGGCATCAGGCACTCTCCCAGCATCTTTTCAGTTGTTTTGCGTCTCTCAAATGTTCTTCTGTGTGATCCAAACACCTCAAACTTTGATTCGTCTGTCCATAAAACTCTGTTCCAATCTTCCTCTGTTCAATATCTGTGTTCTTTTGCCCATATTAATCTTTTCCTTTTATTAGCCAGTCTCCGATATGGCTTTTTCTTTGCCACTCTGCCCTGAAGGCCAGCATTCTGGAGTCACCTCCTCACTGTAGACGTTAACTCTGGCGTTTTGTGGGTACTATTTAATGAAATGGCTAGTTGAGGAGCTGTGAGGCGTCTATTTCTCAAACTAGAGACACTAATGTACTTGTCTTGTTGCTCATTTATGCAGTGGGGCCTCTCACTTCTCTTTCTACTCTGGTTGGAGCCTGTTTGTGCTCTCCTCTATGGGAATAGTACACACCGTTGTATGAAAGCATCAGTTTCTTGGCAAATTCTTGCATTGAATAGCCTTTATTTCTAAGAACAAGAGTAGACTGTCGAGTTTCACATGAAAGTTGTTTTTTTCTGGCCATTTTGAGAGTTTCATAGAACAAACAAATGTAATGCTCTAGATTCTCAACTAGGTTGTAGCTTGAGGTGATTTATTAGCCTGCACCTGGGCTTGCTTTACATAGTGGGGTCTGACTTCATCCTGAAAGTGCAGTATCCATGGGGAACCATTCATCTAGTGATGCAGAGGTATTGTACTGTGCTGCCCATTTGGTCAGGCAGCAGAACAAGTGGGTAGCTTTCAGACACTCTGCATCATATGTATCAGTGTGAATGGTGTCCTATGCAGGCCCATTATGTGCATGGCAAGTCGCCTCCCACACCTTGTTGTAGGTTGAGGTGATTTATTAGCCTGCACCTGTACTTGCTTTACATAGTGGGGTCTGACTGAATCCTGCAAGTGAAGTTGGTTTTTGTTTTTGGCATCGATGGTAAGTTTTTCTGATGCTGCTTTTTCTTAGTAGATTCTCAACTAGCTCAAAGGAAGATCAATTTTATAGTTTCTCTAATCAGGCAAACCATTTTCAGCTGTGCTAACATACTTGTACAAAGGTTTTCAAAACATCCATTAGCCTTTTCACAGAGTTAGCAAACACAATGTAACATTAAAACACTGGACTGGTGGTTGTTGGAAATGGGTCTGTAAATATCGCCTTAAAAACCCATACATTTGCAGCTAGAATAGTAATTTACCACATTAACAATGTATAGAGTGTATTTTTGAATCATTTAATGTGTTTGCTGTGTAAGAAGCCTAATGGATGTTTAGAAAACCATAGAAAACCCTTGCACAAGTATGTTAGCACAGCTAAAAACGGTTTGGCTGATTAGAAAAGCTATAAAATTGACCTTCCTTTGAGTTACAGTAGTTGAGAAACTGGAGTATTACATATGTTTGTTCTATGAAACTCTCAAAATGGCCACTAAAAAGAAATTTCATGTAAAACTCAACAGTCTACTCTTGTTCTTAGGCTGCCTTCACATTTGCGTATGTGAACGCAGCTTATGCTGCGTTCCCATACGCAGTCAAACGCATGCGCACTGCATTCCTATGTTTAACATAGGAACGCATAGTGCTTGCGTTTGCTGCGTTCGGGTGCGGATGCGGACGATGTCTGCTCCTTCCGGTGTCCAGCGTCCGCACCCGGGACGCAGCATGTTGGATTTTTTGTGCGCTCGGGGACCTTGGAAAATCAGCAAGCGTCCCCAAGCGCACAAAAAATGCATTGGCTTCAATGGGTCCGCAGTGTTCTGCGCTTGACAGCGCAGGAGAACGCTGCAGACCCATTAAAAAATCTCCTGGTGGCCGGCGGTGAAGTCACAGGAGATCACCGACGGCCACCGGGAGATCAGCTCAGCCTCTGCTGATCTCTTCTTCCCCGCCGCCGATAATCTGCTAGCGATGTCGGCGGGGTTAAACAGCTGATCTGACAGCTGTTTGAATCTTCCCGCGCCGACATCTCCTCTCGATGTCGGCGCGGGAAGATTCAAACAGCTGTCAAATCAGCTGTTTCTCCCCGCCGACATGTCCCGGAGCTTACCGGCGGCCGGGAGGAGGAGATCTCCGGAGCTGATCTCCGCCCCCGGACACCGCTGATTGGCTGCCGGGCTGCACAGTGATGTGTCCGCAGGCGGACATTCTCCGCTGCGGACACATCAAAATGGCCCTGCTTTACACTGCGTTTGTGTCTGCATGCGATCAGCATGCAGACACAAACGCTAATGTGAAGGCAGCCTTAGAAATGAAGGTTATTCAAGTGAGAAATTGCCAAGAAACTGAAGATTTCCTACAACGGTGTGTACTACTCCCTTCAGAGGAGAGCACAAACAGGCTCTAACCAGAAGTGGGAGAAGTGGAAGGCCCCGCTGCTCAACTGAGCAACAAGACAAGTACATTAGAGTCTCCAGTTTGAGAAATCGACGCCTCACAGCTCCTCATCTGGCAGCTTCATTAAATAGTACCCGCCAAAGGTCTGCAATGCTGTAATTGCTGCAAAGGGAGCATTCTTTTACGAAAGCAATGTTTGAAGGAGAAAATTATTATTTCAAATAAAAATCATTATTTCTAACCTTGTCAATTTCTGGACTATATTCTCTATTCATTTTGCAACTCATTTGATAAATAAAAAGTATGAGTTTCATAGAAAACACAAAATTGTCTAGGTGACCCCAAACTATTGAAAACACTTGTGAGAAAACACTTATAATTTCTTCTCCTGTCATTTTTTTTATGCTTTACCCATAATGACAGGTTATCTTTAATGATTCATTTGCATATAGATAAGGTAAAACATGTTTGTACCATGTTAGCCATTAGATATAAAAATATATATTAGTATGTGAGAGTCCTCAGTGGTTGATACCCTTTAATGGCTAACTGAAAAGATGGTAAGAAAAAGCAAGCTTTCGAGACTCTATGGTTTCTTCATCAGGCTTAACAATGACACAACTTCTGAACACACGCATACAGTGTTGGCCAAAGGTATTGACACCCCTGCAATTCTGTCAGATAATACTCAGTTTCTTCCTGAAAATGATTGCAATCACAAATTCTTTGGTATTATTATCTTCATTTAATTTGTCTTCAATGAAAAAACACAAAAGAGAATGAAGCAAAAAGCAAAACATTGATCATTTCACATACAACTCCAAAAATGGGCCAGACAAAAGTATTGGCACCCTCAGCCTAATACTTGGTTGCACAACCTTTAGCCAAAATAACTGCGATCAACCGCTTCCGGTAACCAGCAATGAGTTTCTTACAATGCTCTGCTGGAATTTTAGACCATTCTTCTTCGGCAAACTTCTCCAGGTCTCTGATATTTGAAGGGTACCTTCTCCAAACTGCCCAATTTTAGATCTCTCCACAGGTGTTCAATGGGATTCACGTCTGGATTCATTGCTGGCCACCTTAGAAGTCTCCAGTGCTTTCTCTCAAACCATTTTCTAGTGCTTTTTGAAGTGTGTTTTGGGTCATTGTCCTGCTGGAAGACCCATGACCTCTGAGGGAGACCCAGCTTTCTCACACTGGGCCCTACATTATGCTGCAAAATTTGTTGGTAGTCTTCAGACTTCATAATGCCATGCACACGGTCAAGCAATCCAGTGCCAGAGGCAGCAAAGCAACCCCAAAACATCAGGGAACCTCCGCCATGTTTGACTGTAGGGACAGTGTTCTTTTCTTTGAATGCCTTTTTTTTCTCCTGTAAACTCTATGTTGATGCCTTTGCCCCAAAAGAGAGAACATTCTTCCAAAACGTTGTAGGCTTTCTCAGGTAAGTTTTGGCACACTCCAGCCTGGCTTTTTTATGTCTTGGGGTAAGAAGTGGGGTCTTCCTGGGTCTCCTACCATACAGTCCCTTTTCATTCAGACGTCGACGGATAGTACGGGTTGACACTGTTGTACCCTCGGACTGCAGGGCAGCTTGAACTTGTTTGGATGTTAGTCAAGGTTCTTTATATACCATCCTCACAATCTTGCGCTGAAATCTCGTCAATTTTTCTTTTCCGTCCACGTCTAGGGAGGCTAGCCACAGTGCCATGGGCTTTAAACTCCTTGATGACAATGCGCACGGTAGACACATGAACATTCAGGTCTTTGGAGATGGACTTGTAACCTTGAGATTGCTCATGCTTCCTCACAATTTGGTTTCTCAAGTCCTCAGACAGTTCTTTGGTCTTCTTTCTTTTCTCCATGCTCAATGTGGTACACACAAGGACACAGGACAGAGGTTGAGTCAACTTTAATCCATGTCAACTGGCTGCAAGTGTGATATAGTTATTGCCAACACTTGTTAGGTGCCACAGGTAAGTTACAGGTGCTGTTAATTACACAAATTAGAGAAGCATCACATGATTTTTCTAACAGTGCCAATACCTTTGTCCACCCTCTTTTTTATGTTTGGTGTGGAATTATATCCAATTTGGCTTTAGGACAATTCTTTTTGTGTTTTGCTCATTGAAGACAAATTAAATGAAGATAAAAATACCAAAGAATTTGTGATTGCAATCATTTTCAGGAAGAATAGTATTAGAATATTCTCAGTTATGTTTAAAATATAGCAAACAAAAGATTTAAAGGGAACCAACCACCCCAAATGACCCCCCCGGACTGTTAATATGTGTCCCTACACCCAGCACACACATTTGGGGCAATCGTTTTTGCTAAAAAAAACTGTTTAGTAGAAGCTAAGATATATGTTTATAAAGGTTAATAAATTCCGACGGATGGGTGTTACCTAGCTTTGTCCACGTGCAGTGTTCGTGCTTGTGATCCTCCTCTCCCCCCTCCCCTCTCAATTTCTAAGAGCCTGGCCGCGTCATGAAAGGGGGCGTGGCTAAATTGCGTCATGAAAGGGGGCGGGGCTCGCCGCGATTTAGCCACGCCCCTTTCATGACGCGGCCAGGCTCTTAGAAATTGAGAGGGGAGGGGGGAGAGGAGGATCACAAGCACGAACACTGCACGTGGACAAAGCTAGGTAACACCCAGTCGTCAGAAGTTATTAACCTTTATAAACATATATCTTAGCTTCTACTAAACAGTTTTTTTAGCAAAAACGATTGCCCCAAATGTGTGTGCTGGGTGTAGGGACACATATTAACAGTCCGGGGGGGGGTCATTTGGGGTGGTTGGTTCCCTTTAAATATTAAGTTGTAATAGTCTGACAGATTTCCAGATAGCCCCACATGAAATGTGGCTTCATATATAAACGGTAATGTAATAAAACAATGATAATTCAAAACCACAATGAAATCATTAGCTTCATATTGCAGATAGCTACTTTAGCACTGATTGCAATGTACAATACCTCCTCTGGCTTGAGCTGTATAGCTCGGTCATAGCAAGCTGTAGCATCTCTTAGCAAACCGATGCTTTCATGCTCCAAGATCTGTTCTTTCAGAGAGGCCTCTTTCTTACGAATAGCGCTCACCCCTGCCACACCATCTGGTTCATGCATAGCAGCATAAAGTTTCTAAACAGAGTGCAAAAAAACATTTTACTAGATTGACCTATGAGCAACTGAACTATCATGCTCACTGTGAGCTTAAGGCTAAGTTCAGACAGAGTGCTTGTGATCCGTTTTTATATTGATCCCTTTTTAGTGCAGTTTCTGCATCAAAAATGAATCCTCTTTTTGCAAAATAGCATCATAAATGCATTATCTGTTTGTGCTGCTTTTTGCTCCGTTTTCAGGGGACACACACACACACAGACATACACACCGGTGAATTCTTCCTTCCGGCCATGGGTACGGTACTTCCAGGACCTTGCACCACATGACTCAGGCCAAGTCACATGGGGTGCAGGTTCTGCAAGTCACTTTGCCCAGATCCTGTCAGTGCCAGGAAGGAAGACATCGCTAGGGATGTGGACTTGCCAAAGTGGGCGATTATTGGAACATTTTTCCTCCAAAACCGGATCACTTAATTGACATGCTACTCCTTTTTCTGATCAGGTTTTGCAACAAAACCTGATCAGGAAAATATGAAGACGTTGGCACAGCATTTCAGCAGTCTCATAGACTTTGCTGGCATGACAAAAAATTATCTTATTTTGTGCAAAAGCACAGCACAAACAACGGATCACAAACGCACAGTGTGAACTTAGCCTAAGTCTCACTTGGCCCTTACTCACTGATAGCCTTCCCTGGGAGAGTGGGCATAAACCAAACTTAGAGCAGATCCCATAAGACCAAAAGGTTGGGAGCAAAGTGATAAGTCGATTAAATAATTTCCAAATTACTGTTAGGTCCAGAAACATGTAGAGAGTGACACACGTTTTGGCATTTTACTTGTTTTGCAAAACATATTCAATATACAGTTTTATAATCAATATGGACTTAATGTGCACACCATCATCTTTAATTTGAGAATATTTACTTCATAATTGGAGTGTAAAGGTGTAGGAATTACAGCTCATTAACTCTGCCTCTTTTTCAAGGGACCAAAGGTAATTGCACAAATATCTCAAACTCTTTAATGGGTTGCATGGGCTATTTCTATATTAATCCATCATTATTTACACAGGTAAAAGGTCTGGATTTGATTCCATGAGTGGTATTTGTATTTGGAAGCTGCTGCTGTGAACCCACAACATTTAGTCAATGGAGCTCTAAAACAAAGTGAAACAGGCCATCATTAGCCTGAAAAGCAACAAAAAAGAATTCCAACAGAGAGCTATTAGACATGCTAGGAGTGGCCAAATTAACAGGATGCTACAATCTGCAAAAGTAGAGCTCACTGGTGAACTTAGAAACTCATCACAGATGAGCTGCCGTAAAGCAAACCTCGCGCATGAGCAATGCGCATCGCGAGGTCCGTCATGTAATGACGTCATCCGAGCCGGATATGATGCGATTAGCGTCATGGCGGCTAATCCGCCCATGGAGAAGGGCGAGGATGATTCAGAAGCACTATCACGCCCATCGGGGCGTGAATACAAGCGGCAAAGACGGTGAAAATAATTCACAAGGTACGTGCTTTGCTCAGGGGAGCAAAAGCCACAGTTCTGTAAGTATGAAAAGCACTTTTTCAATCTTTCACAATACACATTTAGGACAGAAAGGGATAGGTAGAATACCATTATGAAGGGACAGGTATTGATAGGCTGGGGAGTGATTTTTAGGGGTCAGGTTCCGTTTAACACTAAATATACTGCATTAGTTATACTTAACTGGATTATAATCCAGAGCTGCATTTATAATTCTGCACTTTTCAGAGCAGAACATGTTCCAACTTTCTTTACTTGCTCTATATCTCAAGTGCTTGCACTGGTGATCTTCATTCTAGTAAGTGTAGTTTATACTACAAAAATTTGACATTAATCACAAGTAGTACAAAAAATTAAACTAAACTGCTAAAACAAGCTTCTAATTATAATCAATAGCAAACAATAGAACTGTGAAAGCAACTTTGGACTATAATACGGGCTGTAACCTAATATTGGTGAAAGATAAGCAATGCAATGCACGTAGGTTTTAGCTATTAATAGAATGGAAAATTGTATTCAAAGGTGAAATTACACTTCAGCCTTTCCATTAACTGGTGATAAAACAGACAGCATTGTAAGCACATACATTCCAGATGCCTGGGAATAATCTGATCACATATACATTAATAGGAAGAGGTTTCAATAAGATACCTTCTCACCTGCAAAAAACCCAAGTGCTCTTGAATTTCTTGCTTTTTTTCCATGATAAATGACTCAAAGTGCATGACAGCCCTGATGTAAGCTTTAGAGCGAAATGAAGCCACGGCCAGAGTATCTTGGGGTATAAGCTCCAGAAATCGGGTCACATTTTGGTACTCTGAATACTCTTCGTGGCATGCGGCAAATGCTAGAAATGTTAAAAATAAATAAATAAATGAAAACGTTCATATAAAAAATTTTTGTTTAACAAAAAGGGGATTTTTGTGTGTACTCACCGTAAAATCCTTTCCTCTGAGCCTCTAATTGGGGGGACACAGGACCATGGGTCTAATGCTGCAACTTACTAGGAGGCGACACTTAAGGTGCCGTCACACGCAGCAATGCGATGAACGATATTGTTAGCGATCACATGCACGCGTGATCGCTAACAATATCGTTCCGATCGCTGGTGAGCTGTCACACAGGCAGACTCACCAGCGATCAATGGACCAGAGACATCGTGGAAACTATTTAAATATCGTATCCACAATGTCTTGCTCCCACTGCCAGCCTGCGGTAAGCGGGAGCAGGCTGGTCTCCAAGGTAAACTGCGGGTATCTAGGCAGCGCGCGCTGCCTAGATACCCGATATACACAGCGGGTTACCCACAGTTTACCTTGGATACCAGCTCCCAGCGCTTGCAGAGAGGAGCTGGGAGCTGGCTTATCGGTCTCCCGGTGTCACACGCAGCGATGCTGCGTGTCCACCGGCGACCAGCGATTGATTTGAGGACAGGACCTCAAATCAAATGATGAACGATCGACCGACTGATCGTTCATAGTTTGTAGTGTCACACGCAACGATGTCGTTTCGACATCGTTCAAGCGTCACAGAACGTGGGACTTTTGAACGATATCGGCAACGATATCGTTACGTGTGATGGTACCTTAAGGCTACGTTCACACGGTGCGCTTTTTTGCGCAGCTTTTCAAAAAAGCGCACCTGCTTCTGCCGGCAAAGTAAATGGACTTTCACTTTTGCCGTGCAGACACTGCGTAAATATACGCTGCGCTTTCATGGGAAAAAGTGTGCACGTAAAAATAATCAACATACAATTCTTTACGCAGCTGCAAAACACGGCAAAAAGCGCCTGCGCAAAAAAGTGCCAAACAAAAAGCTATATCTGAACGTAACCTAAGTAGAATCTGAAAAAACAGAGTAACTCCTCCCCTGCAGTATACACCCCCTGGCTGGCACAAGCCGAACCAGTTCAGTGACCAAAGCAGTAGGAGAGCTAATACATAGGCCTGTAAGAAGGCAATCATAAGTGAACTCAAAGAACCAAAAAGAATACCAAACGGCCCAGAACGGGCAACAGGGAGGGTGCCGTGTCCCCCAAAGAGAGGCTCAGAGAAAAGGATTTTACGGCGAGTACACACAAAAATCCGCTTTTCTCAATCCCCTCATGGAAGACACAGGACCATGGGATGTCCTAAAGCAGTCCCTGGATGGGTAGACAGAAAAAACATAGAACAAAGAGCAATAGCCTTTGCAAGAAATACATTCTAGAGATGAGCTACTGCCACCTGCAAGATACGTCTACCTAGACTCGCATCTGCCATTGACTAAGTATGGACGTTGTAGTATTTCACAAGAGTGTGCAAGCTGGACCAGGTGGCTACTTTGCACACCTCCTTGGCGGATGCCTGGTGTTGAATGGCCCAGGATGCTCCTACCGCACGTGTCAAGTGCACTCTTAACCCAACTGGAATGGGCATATTCCACAATTGATAAGCTTCCCGAATGGTTGACTTAATCCATCTGGCCAATGTGGCCTTGGATGCCGCCATGCCCTTCTGGTGACCCTCCGAGAGAATCAGACTTCCGGAAGGGCGCCGTCCTAGAGACATAGTACCTAAGAGCTCTAACCAGGTCCAGTGTGTGTAGAGCCGGGCAAAACGAGGGGATAGAGATCTCGTCATTCAGGTGGAAGGAAGAAACCACCTTTGGGAGAAACAACAGTACCGGCTGGAGCACAACCTTATCCTGATGGAAGACCAGGAAAGTCGTCCTGCAAGAGAGGGCTGCCAACTCAGAGACACGACGTACAGAGGTTATTGCCACGAGAAAAGCAACCTTCCAAGATAGGAAAGAAAGGGAGACCTCCTTGAGAGGCTCAAAGGGGGATCTCTGAAGGACATCTAAGACCAGATTTAGGTCCCAGGCTTCTAGTGGCCTCCTATAAGGGGGAACCAGAAGGGACACCCTTGAATAAAGGTCCTGACCTGAGGTTTAATAACAAGGCGTCGCTGGAAAAGCGCCGAGAGTGCAGAAATTTGACCTTTGAGAAAACCCGGCATCCAGTCCGGACTGAAGGAAGCCTAGAATGACAGGGAGAGAAAACACCACAGGCGAGTGGTCTCGAGCCTTACACCAAGAGAAGAAAGTCCTCCATGTGAAATATCATTTTGATTACATCTGATGAGAAATCAGCCTGGGTTAGCACCCAGGTCTCAACAGCCATGCTGTCAAATGTTGGTGGCATACTGAAACCCGAGTTAGCAGGTCCGGACGGCACCAGGGTGTGTCGGCAACGAGCTGCACTGGGTCAGCGTAGCGGGCGTGCCTGGGCCAATCTGGTGCTACTAGAATGATGGAGATGCTTTCCGCCTTGATTTTCCTCACCACCCTGGGAATAAGAAGCAGAGGGGGAAAGGTGTAAGGCTGGTGAAACTGAGTCCAAGGTTGGACTAGTGGGTCCGCTGGCACCGACAGCGGATCGTGGGACTGAGCCATGAAAGTGGGCATGAAAAGAAAGAAAAACTCCGGTGCCTTCAGTCCATATTACGGAGTACTTTATTCAAAAATTCTTAAAATCATTAGCATCCAATGCCGGACGCGTTTCGGACAAACAGTCCTTACTCATCGGCGTACATATACAAAATGAAACCACACATATAAAGAGAAACTCCAGTCCCTGATCCCATTAGAATAATGGAATGCAGGTGTCAGGTTAACTCCATAAATGCGGAACACAATTCAACATGATTCTGTGTCATAATACTTTAATTACATTCAATTATCAACATGTATACATTTTGTAATTCCAGTGAGAAGGAGAATAAAAAAAAGCATATGCATATTATATATATATATATATATATATATATATATATATATATATATATATATATATATATATATACATATATATATATATATACATATACACACATACACTCAGGCTCTTTATATTATTCCTCATAACTTTCCTGTTACATGTACCATGTACCTTCATGATAATCCTGATGTTCTCCATCTATTCCTCACTATTGCAATTGTTAAATATATATGCTCTCACCATTTAGCCATTTATTTAATCTCTTATTTTCCATTTATTGCTTTTTCCTTTTAATTTTTTTTTACACACACTTTTTTTTTTCCCCCTCTGGCTGGCGTTGGTGGTGGGTGGTGAGTACTGCCCAGTGAACAGGAAGGAAGGACATCCCCTGCGAGAGAGAAGCCAGTCATAGCCACCAGCAAAGGGCCTGCTTGACCCTGCAAGGTAGCCGAAGGGTCCGGTCTAAGGTGAACGGGTTCCTGTCCCACGCTGTTAAAAGGGCCATCTGCAGAGGCCTGAGATGCAGCTGGGCAAAAGGAACCGCCATCATTGCCACAACCATCTTGCCCAGGACTCTCATTCCCAAGTGAATGGAGTGAGATGAAGGGCAAAGAAGAACTCGGACCCCCTGACGCAGAGCACAGGACTTGCCTTGAGGGAGAAGTACTAACCTGCGGAAGGTATCGAAAACCATCCCCAGGAAGGTAATCATTTGATCTGGAACTGGGGAGGATTTGGCCAGATTGACCAGCCATCCCAGGCGAGAGAGAGTGTCAACGGTAATCTGAACATACTCTTTGCAGTCCGCAAAGGAAGGGGCTTTGATCAGGAAGTCGCCCAGATAGGGTAGAACGTCGACACCCTGTGAGTGAAGAATTATCATTATGGCTGCCATGACTTTGGTGAAAACCCTAGGGACCGAGGCGAGCCGAAGTGCAGCGTGACGAATTGAACATGGTCTTCATGAATGGCAAAGCGCAGGTATTGTTGATGCGCCTGGGAGATCGGAATGTGTAGATACGCATCTCGAATATCCATCGAGGCCAGGAATTCTCCTTCCTCCATTGATGTAATGATGGATCGGAGGGACTTGGCAAAGACGAACAAATTTGTTCAGGTGCTTCAGATCCAAGATGGGACAGACAGAACAGTCCTTCTTGGGAACCACGAAAAGGTTTGAATAAAAGCATTTGAAGTGTTCGCCTTCTGGAACCAGGATGATGAATCCCGCCTGTAGGAGGGAGTCGACGGCCTTGAAAAAAGCGCAAGCCTTTGATGGAGATCATGGGGGGGTGGAGGAAAAAAAAATGATTTCATGGGCGGGAATCAAACTCGATGTTGTAGCCGGAAGACAACAGTTCCCTGACTCACCTGTCGTCTGAGACAGTGAGCCAGATGCGACGAAAGAGAAAGTCGTCCGCCTACTAAGGGGGTGTCTTCTGTGGATGAGGGCGAGTCAAGACAAAGAGAACCTATGGGATCTGGATCCCTTTGGTCTGGACTGTTTTGAGTGGGATTGCCAGGCAGTGTTTGACTTTTGTGTGGACTGGGAGCCCATGTCCCTGTGTGGAGAGCGGTTTGTATTTTGTGACGGGTGGCAGGCCGCACAGGCGAACAAATTCCGAAAGGAGCGAAACCGTGTCTGCTGACGTCGCGCGAAGGGGCGCTTCGGCTTATGTTGGGGGAGAGGTACTCTTCTCTTCGGTGGTGTCTGAAATGAGTTTGTCTAGGTGTTCTCCAAAGAGGCGGCTGCTAAGACATGGAAGAGTAGTCAGGGATTTCTTAGAAGTGGAACCCGCTCTCCACTCTCTGAGCCAGCGCGCTCTGCGAATGGTGATGGCATTCGAGGCTGCAACTGCTGCGCAATTGGCCGAATCCAAGGACGCATAAATAAGATATTCCCCGGCTACCGAGATCTGGGCCGCCAGGCCTGCCAGCCAGAGGAGAGGCTGCTATTCTGTAGAGAGGAATGTAGTGTATCTGCCCAGGTCATGATTGTCTTAGTAACCCATACAGAAGCAAAGGATGGTGAGAGAGATGAACCAATCGCCTCGAAGACCGAGCGCACAAGTTGTTCAACCTATCTGTTAGTTGGATCTTTAATGGAGGATCCATCTGGCAGAGAAAGTAAGGTTCTTGCTGCCAAATCGGAGACTGGGGGATCAACTTGTGGTCCACCCAGTCCTGGCCTAGGGCAGGGGAGAAAGGGTAGCGAGCCTCGATAGCCTTGCAGTTTCCAAATCTTTTATCTGGATGGGTCCTATGTTTCTTTAGGATCTCCTGGAACTCAGGATGATCTACAAAAAATGTTTGTGTGCGTTTTACCCTCTTGAAAGACACAGCATGGTCTGGGGTCTCATAAAGGGGGTTGTCAACTTTAAGCATCTGTTTGATGGCCGTGAGTAAATCCCCGACCATGGCCTGCATGTCAGGAATATCGAAGTCAAAAGATACATCAGGTTCAAGATCTGAGTCAGGATCATGAAATGCAACAGACGAGGGTGAACCCTGTTCTAGTTCCCGGATAGGGGAGGTGTGGGAGCCCTGTGAGGACGCAGGAGAAGCACTCCTATGATGTTGTATACGTGTTGTTCCAACCACAGATTGTTGTTTATCTCATGGCCTACCCCTATGTGGCGTGCTGTCATGTGTCAGGATATCCACTTGTGATGCCGATTGGCCGGAGGTGCATGGTCTGGGGCGGTTCTACAGGGCCTGGACCGGGGTAGTAGAGAGCTTATTCATGGATTGCAACATGGATTGTGTGAGAAACAGCCCAATCAGGTGGGTAAGGGGCGCAGGAAAGTGCAGTGTTGGCGGAGGGCTCCTTGACGGTATTGGGTCACAGGTTTGGCAGTGCGGGGCGGAGTGTCCGCTAGGCAGCTGAGCACAGCATGTAATGCAACAGGCATCTGAGACCATATAGGTCTTGGGGGTCTTCTTGGTGGTCTTTGAGCTCTGCACGATTACATGGCAGATTATATAAGGCCAATATAGGTCACACTGTGGGGCACAATATACTGAGACAGGGATAAAAGAGGAATCAAGAGAATGAGCTGCAGCAGAGCAAGATCTGCTGAGCTCCTTACCCCAGACCTAGGTCCAGACTCTGATGCAGCTGTGCCCTGATCCAGTGTCCCCCTGTGCAGAGAGGCTGTATGCCAAGGTAACTGCCGGGATACCAGATTTCCGGTGTGTAATTGCAGGCTGTATGTGTAAAGAGGAAGTGGGTGGTCCACAGAAAAAGGCGCGCAGTAAGTCTCACGATGAGACAAGAAGAGCCGAAAATAACCTGACCGACCCTTCTGGGAAGCGGCCGGTGGGCGTTCCGGCCGCAAATGACATCACCCGGAGGCGGGCGGGAGACCGGAACCGGGGAGTAAAGTAAATTGCAGCCCCAGAAATGGTGCAGGGCCGGCATGAAGGTACAGCCCGCTGCATTTTCAGCCATTTGAGAGTGCCCTCCACCTTTATCATACACCATCAGGTACAGAGGGGTTCCCAGTTTGCAGTCCGTGTGACTGGTCTGCAGGCATCTCCAGTAGGGGCCCAGAAGGGGAGATGGGGAGAGCCTGGAAGCATTACCTGGTGCTGGCTCCTGCAACCTATAGTCCCTGTGAAGGGAGAATGGTGAGGGCGGTGGGTAAGTTGAAGACAACCCAGGGCCCCTGAGAAGGGAGGCTGAGGAGGGTCAGGGATCCCAGACAAGTTACCAGGCACCTGCAACCCAGTGTCCCAATTGGGGATCTGGGGAGGACCGTAGGGCTCCTGTATGGCTCTGGACGTCTCGACCTGATTCTCCTTGGTGGAAAGGGGGGAGATCTAGCATGGAGCAGCCGGTGCAGAGAGAAATACGGGGAGGTAACACTCCACGTGCCCTCTGAGGATGGTGGAGATCGGAACACTAAAGGAACCGTTGCCTTGTTAAAGAGGACCTGTCACCAACCATCCATGGTGATCTAATTACAGCACTGAATGCAGCATGTCTGCTGCATTCAGGCAAGGGGTTCCCCATCCCTTGACCCCCACTGTACCCCGAGATAATAGACTTTGAAAACTTACATACTGGAGACAAATAGGAAGTGGCTAGTCACCGCAGGAGGCGGCGCATTGCGGCCAGCACCACATCCCTCGCTTTGTGTTAGGCAGCAGACGAGGGACAGAATGATGGGCATGAAGGAGACGGCAGTGGGACGATTAAAGATCCAGGGGGGCGTGAAACTGTCCTTTGAGAAAAGTGGCTCCAGCCAATAGCCACCTCCTATTTGGCTCCTGTAAGTTTTCAAAAGTCTATTATTTCGGGGTACAGGGGGGGTCAGGGGATGGAGGACCCCTTGCCTGAATGCAGCAGGCATGCTGCATTCAGTGCTGTAATTAGATCACCATGAATGGTTGGTGACAGGTCCGCTTTAATAAAAATTAAAATAAAAATATTGTCCCTCGTCACAGAAGGGGGAACGTGGAGGTAACACTCCACATTCCCATCTGTTGGTGGTTGTTTGAGAGCGGTACGCGAGGGCACCATCGCCCGTCTAATCTTCATTCAGAGGGAAAGGTGTAGACAAAAGTAAAAGAAAAAATAAAATAATAATGATGTGGGTCTGCAGACCGCATCTGCCTCCTACTGACACTAAGCTGAAACTGGTTCGGCTTGTGCCAGCCAGGAGGTGTATACTGCCGGGGAGGAGTTACTCTGTCTTTTTCAGATTCTACTTCCTGTTGCCTCCTAGTGAACTGCAGCATAACACCCATGGTCCTTTGTCCCCCAATGAGGCGATTGAGAAATTGACAGAGAATTAATAAAGACCAGCCAAAAAAAATTATCCTAGGCATAAATATTACATTTCTCTTCTAAATAACTGGAAACAACAAATTTTCAATAGGAACACTTTATCAAATGCTTCTGAGCCTATACTGTATATTGCTATTATGCACATTTTACAAGGGCACTCTGAGCAGGCTGGGTATATGTGAACGCAGAATTTATCAGTCTGAACTAAAATTATTGCTACTTGTAAGTATGAAATACAAAATGTAAACAAAAGTATTGGGACGCAGCTCAAAATCATTTAATTTAGGTTTAACATTCATAGTTTTAAGGTAGACATAAGTCCATTGAGTTCAACCCATAAAAATGTTGATCCAGAGCAAGGCCGCCATCTGAGGCTGTGTGGCCGGATTCCTGTCAGGGGCCCGATGAAGTAAAGGGGCCCGGGTAAGCTGCGGCAAGCAGGGGGCGGAGCAACGGATGTGCAGGGGGAGGGTCTGTGTCTTTAACAGGGCCCATTCAGACCAATCAGGATCAACAGGTACAGATCCCGAGCCCTCTCACCAACTTCATCATGTCCCTGATCCCTCTCTGAGCTGATCATGTGACCCTTGACTCCTCCCTTCCATGTGACATCATCACAGGTCTTGTGGTAGTGAGTATAATGTATGTTTGTATGTATGTGTGTCTGTTTAGTGTGTCTGTCTCTGTGTCTCTTGGACCATCTGCGTCTGTGTGTACACGGCACTATACTGTAGATACAGGTCTACATTACATGCTGTATTAGTGTGTCTATATACTGTATGCATATAGTGTGGACCTGTATGTACAGTATAGTGCTGTGTATACAAGATATACAGTGAGAAATCTTTCATGTGTATACAGCTAGCAGCAGTCTCTATTGTGAATACAGCCAGCAGCAGTCTCTATTGTGTATACAGCTAACAGCAGTCTTCATTGTGTATACAGCTAGCAGCAGTCTCCATTGTGTAGGCAGCTAACATAAGTCTCCATTGTGTATACAGCCAGCAGCAGTCTCTATTGTGTATACAGCTAACAGCAATTCCTAGTGGCAGCCCTAATCCAGAGGAAGGCACAAACCCCAGTGAGAAAGATGCCAACTTGCCCAAATTAGATAAAAAATTAATTCCCTATTCCAAATACAGCAATCAGACTAGTTCCCTGGATCAACGCCCCATCACAGACACTAGTTCCCATAACCTGTAATATTATCTTTATCCAGAAAGGCATCCAGGTCTCCTTGTACTTTTGTAGTGAATTCAGTCCCATTATAAAATACAGCATACTATGCAGCCTGCCTTGCTAACATTGGTCATACCAGCGTGCTGTGATAGCTATTATTAATTTAGTAGGATTATTCAGCTCTTATCAATGTCATTATTGGACAGATTGGAGGAATGCCCAGGCAAAACTGGAGGAAGTCATTTACCCACTACATTTTCCTATGATGTGATGGCCAATTTTGCTTTACTGTGGTGCACATTTGGGGCTAGGTGACAACGAAAACCTGACTCTCCAAGGAAGGCTGCTCAGAAACAAAGGGACAGAATACTTAGCTGCGCCCTCCTGTCTCATTACAATCATATTTTCTCACATGTGACATGACAAAGGTTCTTTAACCCTGTAATGACCAATGACAGCTATACCCGTAATGGCTTTGAACTGTCACTGTGTGTAAACAGTCTCTTTGGTCAAAAAATGCAGAAAACATCATCCTAAATTTACTACTAACATAAAGTCCAATATGTCATGAAAAAAACAGTCTTGGAATCACTGGGATATGTAGAAGCGTTCCAGAGTTCTAACCTCAGAGAGTGACACTGGTCAGAATTGCAAAATAAGGCTCGGTCCTTAAAAAGTTAAAGTAATTTCAACTAATGCTATATTGAAAAATACTTTTGTTCCATCAAAAACAAATAAAGGCTACGTTCACACATTGCGTATTTTGCCGCGTTTTTTTACGCGCGCTTTTCAAAATACGCAATGTGCCTTTTGTCTGCCTGCAAAGTGAATGGGAAATTCACTTTGCAGTGCAGACATTGCGTAAAAATACGCACTGCGTTTTCCGGGAGAAAGCGCAGCTCCGTAAACAATTGATATGTCAATTGTTTACGCAGCTACTTCTGCGTATTCTCCCAGAGGGAGGAAGAATCCTGCTTCCTCCTCCCCTCTGTGACAGCTGTGGCCGCCCATTAGATTCCACAGTGTATTAATATACACTGTGAAATCTAAATTAAACAGAGGCAAATGTATGTAAAATAAAAAAGAATCAATACTTCACCTGTCCGACGCCTTTTCCCGCTCTGGTCTCCGATTCCAAGTGAGAGGTGTACTGACAGGACCTGCGGTGATGTCAGAGGGGCGTTCCCGGGCACTCGCGGTCATGTGATACATATCACATGACCGCGAACAGCCAATCAGCGCTGGGAACACCCCCCCTCTGACGTCACCACAGGTCTTCTCAGTACACCTCTCACTTGGAACCGGAGAGCGGCAGAAGGCACCAGACAGCGGGAGAAGGCACCGGACAGGTGAAGTATTCATTCTTTTTTATTTTACATACATTTGCCTCTGTTTAATTTAGATTTCACAGTGTATATTAATACACTGTGAAATCTAATGGGGCTGTCACAGAGGGGAGGAGGAAGCAGGATTCTTCCTTCCCTCTGTGACATCACTGCGCTTTCTGGAGTAAAGAAAGCGCAGTGTGTGAAAGCCCCTGCGTATTTTGTTGCGCTTTTTTGCGCGGCCGAAAAACGCGGCAAAAAGCGCAACAAAATACGCAAATGTGTGAACGCAGCCAAACACATTCTCATGGCATGCATTTGGGTAATTCTTCCCTATGACAGGGCTGAAAGGTAGAAGGACATACAGCTTTATATACATGGGTTGTTATAATGTTACTGAAAAGTAACACCAAACAAAAGAGGATGAATAGTCATCCTGTTCTCAATTAGAATTTTTTCCTTACACTATTAATAACGCAATAATAAAGAGAATTTTGTTTACGTACCGTAAATTCTTTTTTCTTTAGTCATCAATGGGAGACCCAGACAATGGGGTTTAGGGCTCTGCCCTCCGGAGGTCACACTAGGTACTACAAGTTTGTAGACACCGCCTCCTCCGCTTATAAACCCCCACCGTAGGAGACATCCTCAGTTTAGTCCATAAGCTGCGAGGAGAAATTAAACCACACCCGAAACATCGGGAAGAATGCCGTGCACAGACGGTTCAACAACCCGGCAAACACTGTCTCAACAGAGAACAGAACAAGTGCAAAATATGCAACGGAACAACTGGGTGGGTGCTGGGTCTCCCATTGATGACTAAAGAAAAAAGAATTTACGGTACGTAAACAAAATTCTCTTTTTTCTGGTCGTCATAATGGGAGACCCAGACAATGGGGATGTCCTAAAGCAATACCCCAGGGCGGGAAGAGTTCCTCAACAAGACGGATAACACATGGTTCCCTTTAAAGGTGGGCAACCGCCGCCTGGAGAACCCGCCTGCCCAAACTCGCATCCGCAGAGGCATGGGCATGCACCATATAGTGCTTAGAGAAAGTGTGCAGGCTGGACCAAGTGGCCGCCTGACACACCTGTAGAGCAGAAGCTCGATGTCGCAAGGCCCAGGAGGCACCTACAGCTCTCGTAGAGTGTGCCTTCAAGCCCACCGGGAGAGGTAAACCAGAAGACCGGTACGCCTCCTGAATGGGAGCCTTGATCCATCTGGCCAAGGTCGACTTCGAAGCCGCGGCCCCCTTACAGCGACCCATCGTGAGGACAAATAAGGAATCCGAACTCCTAAAGGAGGCGGTCCTGGACACATAAATGCGTACAGCTCTCACGAGATCCAGAGTATGGAGGTCGCGCTCAACCTGATGAACGGGAGCGGGGCAAAATGATGGAAGAACAATCTCCTGGTTTAGGTGAAACGTTGAAACCACCTTCGGCAGAAATTCAGGCCGTGGGCGCAACACCACCTTGTCTTGGTGAACCACCAGAAAGGGAGACTTGCACGAAAGTGCAGCCAATTCTGAGACCCGTCTCAGAGACGTAATCGCCACCAGAAAGACCACCTTCTGGGACAGACGAGAGAGAGAGACGTCTCTCAGTGGCTCAAACGGCGGTTTCTGCAGTGCCGCCAGGACCATGTTTAGGTCCCAAGGGTCCAGAGGTCGTCTATAGGGCGGGACCACCCGAGACACCCCCTGCAGAAATTGACGTACCTTCGGGAGGAGCGCCAAGCGCCTGTCAAACAACACTGAAAGTGCTGATACTTGACCTTTCAGAGAGCCAAGGGATAATCCCAACTCCAACCCCGACTGTAGGAAGGCCAACAATGTCGGGATAGACAAAGGCCACGGAGAGCGGCCACCAGAGGCACACCAGGTAAAAAAGATTTTCCACGTTCTGTGGTATATCTTCCTGGAAACCGGTTTCCTTGCCCGATTCATAGTGGCAACCACTGTAGGAGAGAAACCTCTGGACGTCAGCAGCCAGGCCTCAAGAGCCATGCAGTCAATCTGAGGGCCCTGGAATTGAGGTGGAAGAATGGGCCTTGCGCGAGTAGATCTGCGCGTTCTGGAAGAGCCCACCTGTGTCCGCCTGACAGTTGCCACAGGTCCGGGTACCAAGACCTCCTGGGCCAATCTGGAGCCACTAGAATGGCCACTCTGCATTCTGTCCTGATCTTCCACAGGACCCTGGGAATCAGAGCCAGAGGCGGAAACACATATGGCAGCTGAAAGCTGGTCCAGCTCAGGATCAGGGCGTCCGCCCCCAGAGACTGGGGATCCCAAGATCTCGCCATGTATTGGGGCACCTGATGGTTCAGCCGTGAGGCCATCAGATCCACGTCCGGAGTGCCCCACCTGCCGCAGATGTCCCGGAAGACGTCTGGATGTAGGGACCACTCTCCGGCGTCCATCCCCTGTCGGCTCAGATAGTCGGCCTCCCAGTTCTCGACCCCTGGGATGTGAACTGCGGAGATCAGGCAGCCGTTTTCCTCCACCCAGAGTAGAATGCGGTGGACTTCGGCGAGGGCCTGAGCACTTCTGGTCCCTCCCTGATGATTTATATAGGCGACGGCCGTCGCATTGTCGGACTGTACCCGAATGGGCTGTCCTGACAGGAATTTCTGAAACGCCAGTAGCGCCAGATAGACCGCCTTGATCTCCAGCACGTTGATCTGCAACGCCGACTCCGACTGAGTCCAGAGGCCTTGAGCCCTGTGGTGCAAGAACACCGCCCCCCAGCCCTTCAGACTGGCGTCGGTGGTCACCACTAACCATGACGGTTTTAGGAAGGACCGGCCCCGTGACAGGTGATGTGGCTGGAGCCACCACTGTAGAGAGTCCCTGGTTGGTTGTGACAGTGTCACCAGCCGATTCAGAGAGATCGTCCTCTTGTCCCATCTGCGAAGGATCTCCAGCTGGAGAGGACGGAGGCGAAACTGTGCGAACGGCACCGCCTCTATCGCCGCTACCATGCGACCCACCAGTCTCATCAATACCCGTAGGGATGACTGTGGAGACAGGAGGACATTCTGCACTCCTGATTGGATCGCAAGCTGCTTGGCTTGAGGTAGGGACACCAGGGCCGAGTCCGTGTGGAAGTCCATGCCCAGATATGTCAATGACTGGGTCGGAACCAGGGTCGACTTTTGAATGTTGATAAGCCACCCGAACCGTTCCAGGGACTTCATGGTCACCTCCAGGCTCACCCGACAAAGGTCTTCCGATGGCGCCCTGACCAACAGGTCGTCCAAATAGGGTATGACGGCGTGTCCCTGCGCATGCAGGAGAGCCATCATGGAGGCCATCACCTTTGTGAACACCCGTGGTGCTGAGGCTAGCCCGAATGGCAGTGCCACAAATTGGAAGTGCTCTTCCCCCACTGCGAATCTCAACCAGCGCTGATGAGCTGGTGCAATGGGGACGTGAAGGTAAGCGTCCCTGATATCGATGGACGCTAGGAAGTCTCCCTGTGACACAGCCGCGATCACTGAGCGCAGGGATTCCATGCGGAACTTCCGAACCAACACGTGACGGTTGAACAACTTGAGGTCCAACACCGGGCGAAAAGAGCCGTCCTTCTTTGGGACAATAAAGAGGTTGGAGTAAAAACCCCTGAACCTCTCTTCCGTGGGCACAGGGACCACCACTCCGTCTCTGCGGAGTCCCTCCAACACCAGGTGAAAAGCCTGAGCCTTTTCTGGAGATGGAACCGACCGATGGAATCGGGGTATTGGTTGTGACGTCAGCTCTATCCTGTAACCTCTTGAGACTACGTCTCGAACCCACTGATCTTGAATGTGAAGAAGCCACTTGTCCTGAAAGCGGGACAGGCGGCCCCCCACCTGTGGGGAGGCAGGATGAGAGAGCGAGTCATGTCGAGGCGGGCTTGGGGGTGGCAGCCGCTGCCCCCGCCGGCTTCTTCTGACGACTCTTGGAACGCCACTGAGTAGCAGGCTTGCCCCCTCGGTCTGAGCGAGTGGACGCCGTTGATGACTGTGAACCGGAGCGAAAGGACCACTGCTTAGGGTTCCTTTTCACGGTGTACCGTGGCTTAGGCTTATTCTGCGGGATCTTAGACTCAGCAGAATCCTTTATCAATTTGTCCAGTTCGGTGCCAAAAAGCCTGTCACCAGCGAACGGAAGATTTTGTAAAATCTTCTTAGATGTGGCATCTGAGTCCCAAAGACGCAGCCACAACAGCCTGCGGATCGCAATTGCATTGGCCGAGGCCACAGCAGAGCGAGTGGCAGTTTCCAAAGATGCCGTCCTGGCATAGTCCGCATAGGCCCTTGCTCTCTCAGTGAGAGCCAGGACCTCTGGACTGGACCTAGCTAGATCAGTGATACCATCCAAACAGATAGTAATCGCTTGTAGGGTCCAGACCGCGGCAAAATTAGGGGCAAACGAAGACCCCACAGCCTCATAGGAAGACTTGGCGAGTTGCTCGACCTGTCTATCCGTAGCATCCTTCAACGAGGAGCTATCAGAGGCAGAAAACAAGGAGCGCGCAGCAATCCTAGTCATGGAAGCATCCACCTTGGGAGACTGCGACCATTCCTGGAGCGCCTCCTGGGGAAAGGGAAAGCGATTGTCCTTAGTTTTACGGACATAACGCCGCCCAGGATGCAACCTGGGAGCTTTAATCACCCTTCCGAAATTAGTGTGGTCCATGAAGGAGCCACTTGGTCTAGCCTCTGGCCGCAGCCATTGGTATATCTCCTTGGGGTGTACAGTCACCTCCTCAGGAGGAGTGACAAGACGCAATGTCTCATTGATGGAGGACACCAGATCCTCCACCCCATCTGGAGGTTCAGACATAGACCCAAGAGTAGAACCCCCATCATCTTCCTCACCATCAGAGGAACGCTCCTCCTCAGAGAGAGTCTGGAGCTCAGGAGAAGCCTCACGGGCTCGCTTAGGGGGTCTTACAGCAGAAGTAAGAGACACCCGGGGGTAACTAGGAGGAGTAGCTGGGTTCTCCAGTCTCCTATGCAGTGCCTCCAGGGTTTGCGACATGGAGGACATCTGGGACAGCAGAGATTCATTGATCTTATTCTGCGTTTCCCATGGCCCTGGGATCACCTGAACCTCAGGGTATAATCCCGGATTTGCAGACTCAGTAGTAGCAGACCGGGCCTCTGGGCGTCCGCAGTTATTGCAGGACCCCTCCACCAGTGTCCCGTTGCATGTAACACAGGCAATGGAGACCACCGCCGCCTTAGCAGCATGCTTCCCAACTGAGGACATCTCCACAGTGAGGGGAATATAAGCCAAAGTTCACAAACAAACCGGGAATCCCGGTGGCTTACCGACCGCAGTAAAGCGGTAGGAGGAAGCGGTGTGTGTGTGTGACCTCCGCGAGTTCCGGTCTCCCTTGCAAGTGCAGACACGCGCTGCAGCCAGATCCCAGCCGGGAAGTGAGGGAGAAGATGGCCGCCGACAGTGAAGATGTGGGCGGAGCCAGGAACACGCGGGAAGAACACACAACACGCCCAGCGGTGATGTCACCATAAGGGCTGCCTCCTCCTCCTCCAGACTGCCTCAGCAATGGAGGTGCCGGAGCCCGCAGCGCGGGAAAAGAGTGTGAATATCACCACACACACTCTCAGACTGCATGTACACATAAAAACACCCGCAGTCTACAGCCTCAGCCCCTGTGAGACACAGGGCGGTCAGCCAGGGAGACCCCAGCACAGGGTCACCGCCAGAACCGCGGACCCGAGGGTAACCGCGCGGTCTGAGTGTCATGACACCACCGTGACAGACACTACCCCCAGGCACACAGGAGACACACCAGGTGCCTCAGTGCCGGTCCGGTCTGTAAGCACCTTTAGGGAGGCCTCGGACGGGGGTACAGCACCAGTCCGGAGTGTAAGCACCATTTAGGGAGGCCTCGGACTGGGCTGGCTCCGTCCGGTCTGTAAGCACCATTTAGGGAGGCCTCGGACGGAGCGGAGCTGTGCAAGGCTCCAGGCTCCCCCTTACCAGAGCCTCCATGGAGGGATGGAAAGGAAAGGAGCGCGACAGCGTACCGGGAGAACACTGAAGTGTCCAGGCTAAAAGCCCTCCGGTACCTCCACCAGCGTGTTCCGCAGAGGGTGAGCGGGGAGGCTGTCGGGGGTCCCGAGCGGGACCATTTTACCTTGTCTTCATACGCCATCACGTAAGCTGTGAGAATGCAGTGAAGTGCAAGCAAAGCGTGATCCTCCGAGCACACTAAGTTTAAAACTGAGGATGTCTCCTACGGTGGGGGTTTATAAGCGGAGGAGGCGGTGTCTACAAACTTGTAGTACCTAGTGTGACCTCCGGAGGGCAGAGCCCTAAACCCCATTGTCTGGGTCTCCCATTATGACGACCAGAAAAATTTGGTACTACAATAACTAACCCTTCATTTCTCCACGACCACCACTTTTGACATTGCTTTTCTCAGCATGAATTGCTTGGAGTTTCTCTCTTGCCCACTGAGTAAGATGATCGAGCATTGAAAAGACGGTTTGTGTACTGAGTTGGCTAAGATCAGAGGCGTTGTCTTGTAAACGTCGAACCCTTGGATCATCGTGCTTTAAAACAGCTGTTATTTCAGCATGAACCTAAAATGAATGGGTGAATTATTATGGTCAGAGATTATAGATTAAATAATGTTTCATATTAATTCACAATTTATCATAATCTGCCAACATTATACTTTTTGTTTTCTGGCATCGATGTAGAAAAGTATGGGCAATATACACTGCATGATAACAGCACCTAACAGAGACCCTATACCCACTGTGTAATACATGGCTCTGGGGGGGGGGGGGGGTCCCTTTAAACAAGACACAAATGGTTATATTCCAAGAAAAAGACCCCATTAGCACAATTGTAGTGGTAGACCTGCTTTCTGTCCCAATAAAATGACACTTTTGTAGAGATTCAGTGTACTACACATGAGAAATCTTGCATGGAATCCATACACAGATCAAGCTTGAAGTGCACTGGGGAGGTCTATGCAGCCAGAAGACGCAGTCCAAGAACACAGACAACCAGGGCCCTTCCAGTTTAAAGCAGTTTTCCACTACTAACTTCAACCCCTTTCATTTGTCCTAACTCTTCCTGACGAACTCTTTCCTAAAATACTTCTGCTATCTACCCTGCCATTGTAAATGGATCTCTCTACACCGCCTATATTCCTTTGTTGGTGTCCTGGCTCTGCTACTTCCATCTTGGGACTGGAATCGGACAAACTGAGCAGGGCACATCTCTGGTGGGGGCACAGCTACCTCTCTGTGAGTGACAGCAGTCTGAGCACACATGCCCATATCACACTTCTTTCCTCTCAGCTTGGTTTATTGTGCGGTGTTTTCATGTGACAAGCGCTGCAATGTGCCAATCATCAGATAGATAGTATATGACAGGATCTGCTACTTCTATGTGCAATACATTTTCAAAATTTCTTAAACCCCCGTTACACGGGGCGACATCGCCGTCCATTACAGAGGCTACGTGGGGGCATGGCCTATCGGCGGCGACATCGCCCCTACGTCGCCTCATGTAAAGGGGCGATGTCGGCGGTGCCGGGTGGTCGCCTGGTTTCAGAGCAGTGCTCTGAAACCAGGCGACCATCATGGGGCGATGTGCACACATCGCCCCATGTAACCAGGCGCCGGCGACCTGTTAGGCGATGGGAGCCAAAGGCTCGGGGCTGGAGGTCTGTCCGCGTGTAAATGGGGGGACGGCGACACTGGCGGGGTGCCAAAAAAGTGCGCGCACCCGCCAGTCGCTGCCGACATCCCCAGCCCCATCGCCTGGTGTGACGGTGGCTTTAGTCAAGTATGATCAGCCAAAACTGATCAAAATCAAATAACCAATGTGCTTACAGGTCAATGAAACAGATGTGTGACTGGTTTTATAAACAATGGGAGGAAAAAAACTGAAATCAATATGATCCAGGAGTAGAGCTGTCAAGCAAAGTGTTTCAATGTAAACCACTGCTCCTTGTGATTAAGGAGCCTGTTAGTATTGCCCATTTGTGAGGACATCTTGAAGCTGCGGACTCGTTCCCGTTCCCTCACCTCTTCTTGGTCTTCTTTGCTGCATCCTAGCATAACATAAACTAGGATGTGCGGTAGGAGATAGATGGTGACTTTGAAATCATGTTTCATCATTATGCTACAGCAATTAAAGACCTTTCTTGCAAATTGATGCCTGACCTGTAGGAGACACATAGTACAAATATAGTTATAGACAAAAGTACGTAGGACGCCTTCAGTGAATATTAGTAGTCGAGTTTATGAAATATGAAGTATATAAAGTAATGTGTTAGAGAGTGGAACGGTGAATTCTGGACCTTTGTTTCCTTCATAGATACACAGGTAATTGCTTTCTCACCCTGTCATCCGTGATATACCCTCTCTGTACTGTGAGCAACAAAATCTGGGCATGAAGGGGTACAGTTTTTGGTGTATACTATAAAATCTTAATAAAGATAATCAGATGCATAATTATTTTTCCAATAACAATAAAATTAGGAAAAAGAGAATTTTGTTTACGTACCGTAAATTCTTTTTTCTTTAATCATCAATGGGAGACCCAGACAATGGGGTTTAGGGCACTGCCCTCCGGAGGTCACACTAGGTACTACAAGTTTGTAGACACCGCCTCCTCCGCTTATAAACCCCTACCGCAGGGAACATCCTCAGTTTGGTCTACAAGCTGCGAGGAGGAAATAAACCACACCCGAAACATCGGGAAGAATGCCGTACACAAAACGGTTCAACAACCCGGCAAACACTGTCTCAACAGAGAACAGAGTAAATGCAAAACATGCAAAGGAACAACTGGGTGGGTGCTGGGTCTCCCATTGATGATTAAAGAAAAAAGAATTTACGGTACGTAAACAAAATTCTCTTTTTTCTGGTCATCATAATGGGAGACCCAGACAATGGGGATGTCCTAAAGCAATACCCCAGGGCGGGAAGAGTTCCTCAACAAGACGGATAACACATGGTTCCCTTTTAAAGGTGGGCAACCGCCGCCTGGAGAACCCGCCTGCCCAAACTTGCATCCGCAGAGGCATGGGCATGCACCATATAGTGCTTAGAGAAAGTGTGCAGGCTGGACCAAGTGGCCGCCTGACACACCTGTAGAGCAGACGCTCGATGTCGCAATGCCCAGGAGGCACCTACGGCTCTGGTAGAGTGAGCCTTCAATCCCACCGGGAGAGGCAAACCAGAAGTCCGGTAAGCCTCCTGGATGGATGCCTTAATCCATCTGGCCAATGTCGATTTCGACGCCGCAGACCCCTTACAGCGACCTGTCGTAAGAACAAATAAGGAATCCGAACTCCTAAAGGAGGCGATCCTAGACACATAAATGCGTATAGCTCTCACGAGATCCAGAGTATGGAGGTCGCGTTCAACCTGATGAACGGGAGCGGGGCAAAATGATGGGAGAACAATCTCCTGGTTCAGGTGGAAAGTTGAAACCACCTTCGACAAGAATTCTGGCCGTGGACGCAACACCACCTTGTCTTGGTGAACCACCAGAAAGGGTGACTTGCACGATAGTGCAGCCAATTCTGAGACCCTCCTCAGAGATGTTATCGCCACCAGAAAGGTCACTTTCTGGGATAGACGAGATAGAGAAACCTCCCTCAGAGGCTCAAACGGCGGTTTCTGCAATGTCGCTAGGACCATGTTAAGGTCCCAAGGGTCTAGAGGTCTCTTGTAGGGCGGAACCATCCGTGACACCCCCTGCAGAAATTGACGGACCTTCGGGAGGAGCGCCAATCGCCTGTCAAACAGCACAGAAAGTGCTGATACTTGACCTTTCAAAGAGCCAAGGGATAATCCCAATTCCAAACCCGACTGTAGGAAAGCCAACAACGTCGGGATGGACAAGGGCCACGGAGACCGTCCGCCAGAGGCACACCAAGTAAAAAAGATTTTCCACGTTCTGTGGTACATCTTCCTGGAAACTGGCTTCCTAGCCCGATTCATAGTGGCAACCACCGTAGGGGAGAAAACCCCTGGATGTCAGCAGCCAGGCCTCAAGAGCCATGCAGTCAATCTGAGGGCCCTGGAATTGAGGTGGAAGAATGGGCCTTGCGAGAGTAAATCTGCGCGTTCTGGAAGAGCCCACCTGTGTCCGCCTGACAGTTGCCACAGGTCCGGATACCAGGACCTCCTGGGCCAGTCTGGAGCCACTAGAATGGCTACGCTGCACTCCGACCTGATTTTCCACAGCACCCTGGGAATCAGAGCCAGAGGCGGGAACACATATGGTAGATGGAATCTGGACCAAGTCAAGATCAGGGCGTCCGCTCCCAGAGACTGGGGGTCCCATGACCTCGCCATGTATTGCGGAACCTGATGATTCAGCCGTGAGGCCATCAGATCCACGTCCGGAGTGCCCCATCTGCTGCAGATGTCCTGGAAGACGTCTGGATGAAGAGACCACTCTCCGGCGTCCATCCCCTGCCGGCTCAGATAGTCGGCCTCCCAGTTTTCGACCCCTGGGATGTGAACTGCGGAGATCAGGCAGTTGTTGTCCTCCGTCCAGGACAGGATGCGGTGGACTTCGGCCAGAGCCTCTGCACTCCTGGTTCCTCCTTGATGATTTATATAAGCGACGGCCGTCGCATTGTCGGACTGAACCCGAATGGGTTGTCCTGAGAGGAATCTCTGAAAAGCCAGGAGTGCCAGATAGATCGCCTTGATCTCCAGTACGTTGATCTGCAACGCCGACTCCGACTGAGTCCAGAGGCCTTGGGCCCTGTGGTGCAAGAACACCGCCCCCCAGCCCTTCAGACTGGCGTCGGTGGTCACCACTAACCATGACGGTTTGATGAAGGACCGGCCCCGAGACAAGTGATGTGGCTGTAGCCACCACTGCAGGGAATCCCTGGTCGGTTGGGAAAGTGTCACCAGCCGATTCAGAGAGATCGTCCTCTTGTCCCACCTGCGGAGAATCTCCAGCTGAAGAGTACGGAGGCGAAATTGTGCGAACGGCACCGCCTCTATTGCTGCCACCATGCGCCCCACCAGCTTCAACACCCGTAGGGATGATTGTGGTGACAGGAGGACTGCTTGTACTCCTGATTGGATCGCCATCTGTTTGACTCGTGGCAGAGACCCCAGGGCTGAGGCTGTGTTGAAGTCCATGCCCAGATATGTCAAAGACTGGGTCGGAACTAGCGTTGACTTCTGAATATTGAGGAGCCAACCGAACTGTTCCAGAGACCGCATGGTCACATCCAGGCTCTCTTGACAGAGGTGTTCTGATGGCGCCCTGACCAGCAGGTCGTCTAAATAGGGAATGACGGCATGTCCCTGCATGTGCAGGAGAGCCATCATGGAGGCCATCACTTTTGTGAACACCCGCGGTGCCGAGGCCAACCCGAACGGCAGCGCCACAAATTGGAAGTGTTCTTCCCCCACTGCGAATCTCAACCAGCGCTGATGAGCCGGTGCAATGGGCACGTGAAGGTAAGCGTCTCTGATATCTATGGACGCTAGGAAGTCCCCCTGTGACACAGCTGCGATCACGGAGCGCAGTGATTCCATACGGAACTTCCGAACCAACACGTGACGGTTGAACAACTTCAGGTCCAGTACTGGGCGGAAGGATCCGTCCTTCTTTGGGACGATAAAGAGGTTGGAGTAAAAACCCCTGAACCTCTCTCCGGAAGGCACCGGGACCACCACTCCGTCTCTGCGGAGACCCTCCAACACCTGATAAAAAGCCTGAGCCTTTTCTGGTGACGGAACCGACCGATGGAATCGGGATATCGGCTTTGACGTCAGCTCTATCCTGTACCCTCGCGAGATCACGTCTCGAACCCACTGATCTTGAACGTGAAGCAGCCACTTGTCCTGAAAGCGAGACAAGCGGCCCCCCACCTGTGGGGAGGCAGGATGAGAGAGCGAGTCATGTAGAGGCGGGTTTGGGGGTGGCAGCTGCCGCCCCCGCCGGCTTCTTTGGACGACTCTTAGAGCGCCACTGGGAAGCGGGCTTTCCCCCTCGGTCCGTGCGAGCGGACGGTGCTGATGACTGCGAGCTGGAATGAAAGGACCACTGTTTTGGGTTCCTTTTAACGGTTATACCGTGGCTTAGGCTTATTCTGCGGTATCTTAGACTCAGCAGAATCCTTAATCAGCTTGTCCAGTTCGGTGCCAAAAAGCCTGTCACCAGTAAACGGAAGATTCTGCAAAATCTTCTTGGATGTGGCATCTGAGTCCCAAAGACGCAGCCACAACAACCTGCGGATCGCTATAGCATTGGCCGAAGCCACGGCTGAGCGAGTGGCAGTTTCCAGAGTCGCCGTCCTGGCGTAGTCCGCATAGGCCCTTGCCCTTTCGGTAAGTGCTAGGACCTCTGGACTGGATCTTGCCATGTCAGAGATACCATCCAAGCAGGTAGTAATCGCTTGTAAGGTCCAGACCGTGGCAAAATTAGGGGCAAATGAAGACCCCACAGCCTCATAGGAAGACTTGGCGAGCTGCTCGACCTGTCTATCCGTCGCATCCTTCAGTGAGGAGCTATCAGAGGCAGAGAAAAGGGAGCGTGCAGCAATCCTGGTCATAGAAGCGTCCACCTTCGGGGACTGCGACCACTCCTGAAGCACCTCCTGGGGGAAGGGGAAGCGATTGTCCTTGGTTTTACGGACATAACGCCGCCCAGGATGTAACCTGGGAGCTCTAACCACGCTTCCAAAATTAGTGTGGTCCATGAAGGAGCCACTTGGTCTAGCCTCAGGCCGCAGCCATTGATAGACCTCCTTCGGGTGCACCGTCACCTCCTCAGGGGGTGTCACGAGACGTAAAGTCTCGTTGATAGAGGACACCAGATCCTCCACCCCGTCTGGTGGTTCAGATACGGACACAGACCCGAAATGTGAACCCCCATCATCGTCCTCACCATCAGAGGAACGCTCCTCCTCAGAGAGAGCCTGGAGCTCGGGTGACTCCTCACGACGAGCCCGCTTAAGGGGTCTCACAGCAGAAGAGGGAGACACCCGGGGGTAACTGGACGGAGTAGCTGGGCTATCCAGCCTCCTATTAAGTGCCTCCAGGGATTGCGACATGGAGGACAGCTGAGACAACAGATTTTCATTGATCTTATTCTGAGTCTCCCATGGCCCTGAGATCACCTGAACCTCAGGGTATAGCACCGGAGCTGCTGACTCAACAGTGCCAGCCCGGGCCTCTGGGCGTCCGCAGTTATTGCAGGACCCCTCCACCAGTGTTCCATTGCATGTAGCACAGGTAATGGTGGTCTCTGCCGCCCTAGCAGCACGCTTCCCGGCTGAGGACATCGCCACAGTAGGGGAAGATAAGCCAAAATGCAGACAACAAAACCGGGAGTCCCGGTGGCTTACCGACCGCAGTAAAGCGGTATGAGGAAGCGGTGTGTGTGTGTGACCTCCGCGACGGTTTCCGGTCTCCCCTCTTGGAGTGCAGGCGCACGCTGCATACAAATCCCAACCGGGAAGTGAGGGTAAAGATGGCCGCCGACAGTGAAACTGTGGGCGGCGCCGAAGACACGCGGGAAACACACACACACACGCCCATCGATGACGTCACCGCACGGGCTGCTTCCCATCCTCCAAGCAGCCTCAGCATGAGGGAGCCGGAGCCCGCAGCGCGGGAAAAAGTGTAACAAGTTATACACAGACTGCATGTACAAACAAACATCCGCAGCCCACGGCCTCAGCCCCTGTGACACACAGGGCGGTCAGCCAGGGTGACCCCAGCACAGGGTACACCCGCAGAACCGCGGACCCGAGGGTAACGCGCGGTCTGAGTGTCAGGCCACATAAAGTGACAGACACCGAGACACCTCAGTGCCGGTCCGGTCTGTAAGCACCATTTAGGGAGGCCTCGGACGGGGGTGCAGCACCAGTCCGGAGTGTAAGCACCATTTAGGGAGGCCTCGGACTGGGCTGGCTCCAGTCCGGTCTGTAAGCACCATTTAGGGAGGCCTCGGACGGAGCGGAGCTGTGCAAGGCTCCCATCTCCCACTCTCCAGAGCCCCCCAGAGAGGGATGGAAAGGAGCGCAACAGCGTACCGGGAGAACACAAAGTGTCCAGGCCCTAGGCCCTCCGGTACCTCCACCTGCGTGTTCCACAAGGGTGAGCGGGGAGGCTGTCGCAGGTCCCGACTGGAACCTTTTTACCTTGTCTTCAGACGCCATCACGTAAGCTGTGAGAATGCAGTGAAGTGCAAGCAAAGCGTGATCCTCCGAGCACACTAAGTTTAAAACTGAGGATGTTCCCTGCGGTAGGGGTTTATAAGCGGAGGAGGCGGTGTCTACAAACTTGTAGTACCTAGTGTGACCTCCGGAGGGCAGTGCCCTAAACCCCATTGTCTGGGTCTCCCATTATGATGACCAGAAAATGATATGTATCACCTTGACTGGATGAAACACTGCCCAGTTTACAGAGGGTACGATCATGAGGTTGTAAGGCTTTCAATGTACAAATATGAGCTTACGAGTACGATTACATCATCTTACCATACAGAATACAATAATACCTTGGTGATCAAGTATCCAGCCCAGCACGCAGACCAGTCTGCAAAATTATTTCCCAGCCTACTGAGGTAGATTGGCTTCTTTATGCTGCTCCAGTTTACGGTTTTCCTAGAACTTTTGTACCTGGTGTCACAGAAGCAAATTCAAATATTTAATAACATCCTGTGTAGTAGGATAAGCTTCTACTGTGTTTCCCTGAAAATAAGACAGCGTCTTATATTAATTATTGCTCCTAAAGATGTGCCATGTCTTATTTTCGGGGGTGTCTTACTTTTATCATCCCCTTGCGGCCCCCAATAAAGTAACCCCATCATCCCCCAATAAGGCATCAGGGACACACACACAGGGGCACAACACACGCGGACACACACACAGGGGCACACACACAGACAGGGACACTTCTCACCGGTCCCTGCTGCATTCCGGCGCCGCTCCCAGCTGCACTGTCTCAGTGCTCGCCACTGCAAGGAGGGCGGGACCACTCATCTCCTTGCCGCAGGGGCCGTAGGTGTACGGTGCCACTGGCCCAGCCATTCACAGGTCAGGAGCCAACTGGGCAGCCAATCACAGGCCAGAAGCCGACGTCATGCAGCGAATGGCCTGTGATTGGCCGCTGGGCAGTTCCTGGCTTGTGATTGGCCAGGACAGTGGCAGGGGCTTGAAAAATAGAGTGGTGCCGGTCTACATGCATCTGCGGCACCGCTCACAGCGGCGGGCACCGAGATACAAACGGGGGACGGGGTGGAGGAGTTACAGCTGCATGCTGTGGTATAATATTGTAAAATAGAGACATGCCTTATTTTCGGGGGTGCCTTATATTTACAGGCACATTAAACCCCCTGGCATGCCTTACTTTCGGGGGGGCGCCCTATTTTCGGGGAAACACTGTAGATAGGAAGATTAGGTGGGAAAAGCAGTTTAATCCCCTGAAATCCCCCTTTTTGTTCTTTAACTTTTCTTTCCCGTTTTCCACTTATGCTTTTCCCCCTGTCATAGCTGTATATGTTTTTTTCTCTGAATGAGTTATAGGTTTTGACACCACCATTCATATTACCGTATGACATAAAAAAAAAAAAAAGGAGAATAAAATTCCAAGTGGCGTGACATGGTGTGAAAAATAAATACTGAATATCCCCATTGCTTATTCAAGTTTTATTTCAGTATTCACTAAATGGTAAAAAGTACCATATGATGGAAGTTTGAAACATGATTCTAAACTTTGTAAAGAGGAAATAAAATGGCTCATTTCTTGATAATAACTTATGTTATTTTTCCATTGATGGCCTTAGTGAGCGGATGCTTTTATTTATATCATGGTTCTGATCCTTTCCATTGCACTGTCAGCTAGGGAGGACTGACAACCAAAAAATGCCAACTGTAGTATTTTAATTATGGTGCTTACCGTATTTTATGAATATTTTTATATTAGATTAATTTGAGCAATTATGCTCGTAGCTATGCCAAACATGCAACTTTTTTAGTAATTACAATTTGCTGTTTATGTTTTGGTGCAAATTATATGGGCAGTCACCACCTCCAATAGTATACTGCAAAAACTAACCAGCACCACCGAACAGACTACAGCAAGTGTAAACAGGTGAAAGCCGCTAGGACTGCATAATATACACAAAATAAAACAGCACAATAGGTGTAAAGATGTATGCAAATACATTGTCAATGTTTTTACCATTTTTAAAAACAGTCCCCTTGTGGGACTAAACTCATGATCTCTAGATTGCCTCTACAATACACTGCAGTATTTCAGCACAGTCTGAGGCCTTCAGTATGTCCCCGAATGCAACAACTCCTGGCCTCCCCAAGAGAGCATCGTGTGGAGTGCTGATGGGCTCCGGATTGATGGCGCTCCAGTCCTGGAAGCCCCTTAAATGCTGCCATCACAAGTGCTAACGGCACTTGGGAGGTTAACCTGATATAACTGGAGCTAGCGCTGATCATATCAGCTACTATCACTCGTTGTATGGAGGCTACTCCACAAAGTGATAGTGACACGTGTACGACCGTCTTCACTGATGGGTTCATGCTTTATATCGTCAATTAATAATAGTTATCAATGTTTCTTATTTGATTTATTGATCTTCAATTCCCATTTGTAGCAAAACTTCACAGATAGAGCAGATCTAGTGAGAAACCTATTGTTCGACCCCAGACTTTAATTATTGTACATGCCTTGAGTTCAGATGTGGTTCCAAAATCTCCTGAACGTGTTCTGGAAATCTTCTCCATAGTCTGCGCCCAGAGCAATCCGTTCTTCCCTCTCTACATTCATAGATGCCTAACAGTTCCTGCAGTCGCACATAAACCACACAGTGACATATGATGACGCGATTAACACAGCAGACAAGAGAAATTAATTATGAATAGTTCGTGCAAATTACTTCGCGAGACCAAGTCTATCAGCCACGTCAGTCAACTGCAGTCACTGTGGCCTCTTACCTGATGGCATTCTGTAGTCCAGGGGTCTCAAACTCCAGGCCTCGAGGGCCGCACACAGTCAAGGTTTTCAGGATTCCCTTAGAATTTGACAGTTGGTCATTTGATTACCAACTGTCAAATGCCATGGAAATCCTGAAAACCTGGACTGTGTGCGGCCCTCGAGGCCTGGAGTTTGAGACCCCTGCTGTAGTCCATCTGTCACGGGTGTGTCAGGAGGCACGGATGAGACTGTAGAGGCCACTCGCAGAAGGTACCAGCGTTTGGCCAAACAGTCCAAATCCTTAAAAAAAAATGTCTCTGTTGCTTTAAGAGGCATTTCCCTTTTAGTGAAAGATGGAGGTCACTAAGAACCAGCTGATCCCTTACCTTGAGCTGTCTATATATTCCCCTTGACTCTCTGGATGCACTGCTGGTGATAGCTTGTCAGGTGATTGGAGGAAGATTATCAGCTCAGCAGTGTATCCTGGAGTTCTGTTGAATTGCTCTGTGGATCTTCTCAAGCTAAGTGTTTCTTCCCTTTCCTCTTTGTTGGTTTCCCTTGTGTTTATCTTTAGTTGGTAGCTGTGCTGACTAGTGTTCACCCGCTCTGATCCTTAATTAGTAGCAGTTCAGGGTCAGTCAGGGAATGGGTATCCTGGCGGCGACAGTTGCGGAAACTGTATAGGGACGTTAGGGAAGCCAGGTGCCAGAGCTAGTTTATCTAGGGGTCACCATCTCCCCTTTTGCCCTTAGCATCAGGGTCTCCTTCCCCCATCTTTCCCTCGTCGTTATCCAGTGCTGGATGTCTCCCCAAACCCAGCGTGACACCATCTTCTGACTGCGCTGCCTGTCACAATGTCACATGTCCATCAGGACACAAAGATGATGTCTCAGCAGGCTGGCTAATCAACACAACAGCAATGGATGCTGTCGAGTAAGAGGCTTACATACAGATTACAGAAGTGGCTGATGGACCGCTTCTGCCAATTCATTTGCACCAACATCACTTATTAATAGAAAAATGAATAACGGAAGAAAACATACATCAGAGTAACATCTTCACGAAAAGCTAGGCTGGTAGAGGCAAATTGAAAAAATACAGTAACTTATCTGACCATAATTTACTTCATTACCCTGAAACTTAAAGAGGACCGGTCACCTCCCTCCCCCCATTGATTAGAATCTAAGTCTAGCACTGAATTCAGCATGTCTGCTGCATTCAGACAAGGGGTCCCCCATGGCTCTGTGGGGCTGCTTTCCTGGGGTATAGGATTATAAAAACGTACAGTTATTTTCCATGGAGGCGTGCCCTTGTGCTTAAGACAGCTTGTCCACGGGGTTATTTCATGCCCCCTGCACCTCTGTGCCACCCATATCCTCGTTCCCTTCATGTCCTCCTCGCTCTGCGTGACCTTGTGGTCTTGACGTAAGCGCAGAGCGAGCTTGAGGTGCATGCCCCGCCTCCCGCGATGACATCCTTTCATTTCCCCGCCCTGCTCAATGTTGTGCTATGGAGCAGGGCAGGGAAATGAGAGGACATCATAGCGGGAGGCGCTATGACGTCCTCTCATTTCCCCGCCCTGCTCCGTGTTGTGCTATGGAGCAGGGCGTGAAAATGAGAGGACGTCATAGTGGGAGGCGGGGAATGCACCTCAACCTCAACCTTGCTCTGCGGTTGCATAAAAACAAGCACGCGCAGAGCAAGGAGGACATTAAGGGAATGAGGACATGGGCGGCACAGAGGCGCAGGGGTTGTGAAATGCCCGCGTGGACAAGCTGCTTCAAGCACAAGGGCCCGCCTCTATGGAGAATAAATACGTTTTTATAAGCCTATAAATCGGGGCAGCAGCCCCACAGAGCCATGGGGGACCCCTTGCCTGAATGCAGCAGACATGCTGCATTCAGTGCTGGGCTTAGATTCTAATCAATAAGGGGGGGGTGACAGGTTCTCTTTAAGTTTAATACAGGTGATTTTACTAATCAGTGTAGGATCGATTTTACAACCAAGATGGCTCTAGTTTAACTACGTCATCTCAAACAATTAGTTTGCCAAGAGGTTTTACACAATTCTCACACAGTCCCTGACAAAAGTTATGTCGCTTATCCATGTTAACCCAGCACCCCAGACCTTCACTTGAACTGCAACTTGAGCTCCGACAACATGCCAAAAATCCACCCTGCGACCAAAGCCTTGATTATCAAGAGGCTGAAGACCAGATCCACTGTAGAGGTGGCTGGCACCTTTAATGTGTCTCAGCGTCAAGTACAAAGAATTAAAAAAAAAAGATTTGAAGAGACTGGAGATGTGCTTGACAAGGCTAGGTCTGGCACACCCCGCAACACAACTGCTCAGGAGGAAGGTTTGTTGCTTACAAAATCCAAAGCAAGCCCCTCTTCCACTGCAGCAGAGCTCCAACAGGCCTAGTCACCTCAAATCCCTGTGTCAACTAGAACATTTGGAGGATTCTGTCTCGAAATGGCCTCCATGGTCGTATCAGTGCCCTAAAGCCAGCACTAAACAAAAGGCAAATAAAAGACTGTGGTATTTGCAAAGTCCCACAGCCTGCTAAAGAGATGGACGCCTTTAAAAGTGGCAGAAGGAGGATTTCTCTGATTAATCTTACAACACAGCCGCCACAAATACTGCAGGAGACCTACTGGAGCTCGTATGGATCCAAATTTGGTGGTGGAAAGATCATGGTCTGGGATTACATTCAGTATGGGGGTGTGCAAAACATTTGCAAGGTGGAAGGCAATGTCAATAGCCTAAAACATCAAGAAGTATTAGCTACCTCTTACATTCCAAATCATAAAAGGGGTCAAATTCTGCAGCAGGATGGTGCTCCATCTCATACATCAATCTCTACAACATAACATGGATAAGCGACATAACTTTTGTCAGGGACTGTATATTGTTTATATAACAAAAGAATCCTTTTGTTTCAATTCTGTAAAAAATTTGGAATAAAAACATATGTTTATATAGCCAAATAGATGGCTGAGGCCCAGATATACCATTTGAACCTACACAATAAATACTGTCTCCCTGCTGCAGTGTACATAACATTTAATGCAGCTGGAATACAGATGTAAAAATGCAAAGCTCACTGTACTAGAAGATTACCTGAATAGCGTAAGCGGCAGAATCCTGAGCCCGGACATTATCCGCATATGCAAGAAAGGCCCTTGTCAGCTCCATCAACAGCTCATAGGCAAAATTCGGATCTTCAACTCCAGTCTAAGCAAAACAGCAATATATGAATAAAACTTGCCTAGCATTACAGATTATAATACCCTCCATTATGTCCCAATAATGAGAAATAAAGGCCCTGTCACACATAAAGAGATAGCTAACGAGATCGCTATTGCGTCACGAAATTTGTGACGCAACAGCGATGTTGTTCTGTGTGACACGCACCAACGATCTGGCCCCTGCCGTGAGATCGTTGATTGTTACACACTGCTCTGGGTCATTCCTGCGTCGTTGTGCTCCCGCTGGCAAAGTAACATCATTGTGTTTGACAAAGATAATGAGCAACAATCTCAATGCTACGCTATGGAGAGAAAATCCACAACAACCTCGGTATAATTCTGGATCGCTTGTGCGTCTTTTTTCACATCGCTGGTAAGATGCCTGTTTGACATCCTACCAGCGATGTGTAAACGACGCACCAGCGATCTCTGCACATCGGGATCGCTGATGCAACGTTATGTGAGACTGGGCCTTAAGCTTGAGCTTGCTATTGCGTTACTCTCTGCCTCTCTATGTGCAGAGATACCAGAAAACTGCTTTTAGGAGGAAAACACCCATCACCTAAAGGGATTGTGCAGGCTTGTGAAATAAGTGTGCAGTCAGTGGTATCACTGGTGTGAGAGAGGTCACGATTGCATACAAGCAGCCTAGACTCAAATGGCGTCTCTCATTTCACATCTGAGAAAAGCCAAATGCATGCAGTCTGCACACATGACGTCACCCACTCACTGGGAAATACTGGGGAATAAAGAGACTGTTGGCATATGCATTAAAATGATAAAAAGATTTAGGGTTCTGGGAAGTTATTAGACCTATAGGTGACTGATCTATTTCTGTCTCCCTAAAAAAACTTTTCTGTCAGTACTCACTTTCCCTGGACAGTTGTCATCATATGTAGTTGTGGATTCCCTGACCTGGGCTACCACACATGGAAGTATCTGAGTTTACTGAATGATCGTTCTTCCTGGATTCTCTTTCATAATACTGATAAGAGACGGCATTCTATTGTGTCCTATTTTGAATGTGTCTGAGCCCTGTACTGCCATTGCATGATCCAACAATTTTTTTCATGCGTACACTACCGTTCAAAAGTTTGGAGTCACCCAGACAATTTTGTGTTTTCCATGAAAACGCATACTTTTATTTATCAAATGAATTGCAAAATGAATAGAAAATATAGTCCAGACATTGACAAGGTTAGAAATAATTATTTTTATTTGAAAAGGAGATTTTTGTGTGCTCACTGTAAAATCCTTTTCTCTTCGCCTCTAATTGGGGGACACAGGACCATGGGTGTTATGCTGCTGTCCACTAGGAGGCGACACTAAGCAAGATATGAAAAAGATGAACAGTGGCTCCTCCTCTGCAGTATACACCCCCGGAGCAGACACTGCCTCCACAGTTTTGTGCTTAAGCAGTAGGAGAAGGAAATAAGTATAACAAAGCCTATAAGAAGGCAATCATGTAAGAACCATGAACAATACCAGAAAAAGCCCGAGGCCAGGCAACAGGGAGTGCTGTGTCCCCCAATTAGAGGCTAAGAGAGAAGGATTTTACGGTGAGTACACAAAAATCTCCATTTCTCCTTCGCCTCATTGGGGAACACAGGACTGTGGGACGTCCCAAAGCAGTTCCTGGGTGGGAAAGAACAATGGTATAGATTTGTAGAAGACAGCCACCCAACAGGTGGGCTACTGCCGCCTGGAGGATGCGTCTGCCCAAACTAGCATCTGCCGAAGATTGGGTATGAACACTGTAGTGTTGTGTGAAGGCTGGACCAAGTGGCTGCCTTACACACCTGTTGAACCGATGCCTGGTGCCGAATGGCCCAGGACGCCCCTACAGCCCGTGTAGAGTGCGCCTTTATACCTGCCGGTATCGGCAGACCATGTATTTGGCTTGCTGAATAGTGGATCTGATCCATCGGGCCAGAGTGGCTTTAGAGGCATGCATGCCCCTGCGGTAACCTTCCGGTAGGACGAAAAAACAATCTGACTTCCGGATGGGTGCCGTTCTGGACACATATATGTGAAGTGCCCAAACAAGGTCCAGAGTATGCAGAGCCTTCTCAACATGATGTACCGGCACCGTGCAAAGTGATGGTAAGGAGATCTCCTCATTGAGGTGGAATGATGAAACCACTTTAGGAAGAAAGGACGGAACCGGAAGAAGTACCACCTTATCCTGGTGAAACACCAGGAAAGGCGCCCTACAGGAAAGCGCTGCAAGCTCTGAGACTCGGCGGATAGAAGTAATAGCCACCAGAAATGTTACTTTCTGGGTAAGGAGGTTGAGAGAAATTTCTTTAAGGGGCTCAAATGGTGGATTCTGCAGTGCAGTCAACACCAGGTTGAGATCCCATGCATCCAGCGTTTTTTTGTAAGGGGGAACCAACTGGCAAACCCCCGGATAAATGTCTTCACCTGAGGCTTAGTCGCAAAGTGGCATTGAAAAAGAACAGATAGGGCTGAGAGTTGGCCTTTGAGAAAGCCTAGGGATAGACCGGCGTCTAGGCCCGACTGAAGAAAACCTAAAATGGATGGTAATGAAAAAAGTAGAGGCGAACGAGCCCGAGATCTGCACCAGGCAAAGAAGATCTTCCTTGTGCGGTAAAAAATCCGAGCAGAAGCAGGTTTCCTCGCTCTGATCACAGTCTATCACCTCAGGGGAGAAACCAGCTTGGGTCAAAATCCAGGTCTCAAGGGCCACACCATCAAATTCAGGGCCCTCGAATTCTGGAGGTAAAATGGGCCCTGAGAAAGGAGGTCTGGACTATCTGGAAGTCGCCAAGAGACGTCTGCAGTGAGCTGAATTAGTTTGGCAAACCATGCTTGTCTGGGCCAGTCTGATGCCACCAGTATGAACTGAATGCCCTCTAGCTTAATTTTCCCTATCACCCTGGGGATGAGAGGTAGAGGAGGAAAGATGTAGGGGAGACGAAATTGCATCCAAGATTGGACTAGAGCATCTGCTCCCAGTGACTGTGGGTTGTGAGACCGAGCCAAGAAGTTGGGAACCTTGGCATCGAGACGTGATGCCATGAGGCCCACGTGCGGGGTTCCCCATCGGTGGCATATTTGTTGAAATACGTCTGGATGTAGGGACCACTCCCCGGAATCCATGCACTGATGGCTGAGGAAGTCCACTTCCCAATTGTCTACTCCCGGAATGTGTACCACTGACGGCACCAATCCTGTTGATTCCGCCCAACGGAGAATGTGTTCTACCTCGCACATTGCCTGTATACTGCCAGTACCTCATTGATTGTTGACGTATGCCACTGCCGTGGCATTGTCCGACTGTATCCTGATGTGACAACCCGAAAGTAGCCGATGGAATGCCTTTAATGCCAGAAAGATGGCCCGAATCTCCAGAAGGTTGATGGGCATGACTGACTCTGATGGGGCCCATAGTACCTGGGCCCTGTGGTGACAGTACACCGCACCCCAAGTATGCATCCATCGGTGGTCATGACTTTTCAATGAGGTGGGAGAAAGGATCTCCCCTGTAAGAGGGAGGACGGTATGAGCCACCAGTGGAGAGACAGTTTGGTCGTAGATGACAGATGGAATGTCCTGTCCAGGGAGAAAGGGCTTTTGTCCCAGAAGTTGAGGAGAGCCAGTTGGAGAGGTCTGAGATGTAGTTGGGCAAAGGGAACTGCTTCCATTGCCGCAACCATCCTGCCTAGGACTCTCATGGCAAACCGGAGAGAATGAGGCGATGGGCGAAGGAAGGTGCGTACTCCTTGACGGAGAGCACATGCCCTGACTTGAGGGAGAATGACTAGTCCTTGGGATGTATTCAATAGCATCCCCAGAAAGACTTAGTCCGGCTCGGGACTGGCGAAGATTTTTGTAGGTTGACCAACCATCCTAGACGACGTAACGCGTCTACTGTGATCAGGACGCTTTGTTCGCAGTCCTTGAAGATAGGGGCCTTGATGAGTAGGTCGTCTAAATATGGAAGAATGACTACTCCCCTTGAGTGTAGAATGGTCATGAGCGTCACCATGACCTTGGTGAACACTCTGGGGGCAGTGGCGAGTCCAAACGGGAAGGCCACAAACTGATAGTAAATCTGCTTGATTGCGGACCGGAGGAACTTTTGATGTGTGAGATATTGGGATGTGCAAGTATGCATCCTGAATATCTATAGAGGCGTGGTATTTGCCTTCCTCCATGGACTCCATACGAAAATGACGAACCTGCACAAATTTGTTTAACTGCTTCAAATCCAGAATAGGATAGACTGTCCCTTCCTTTTTGGGAACTGCGAATAGGTTCGAGTAGAATCCCTGGAGTTGTTCTTCTTGAGGGACAGGGACCATGACTCCTCTTTGTAGAACAGAGTCGACGGTCTGATAGAAGACGTGAGCCTTGGACGGTGTTTTTGGGGGAACAGACGGAAAAAATCGATTGAGAGGTCAGGAAATGATCTCTATGTGGTAACCGGAAGACACCAGTTCTCTGACCCACCTGTCGTCTGTAATAGCGAGCCAGATTTGATGATAGCGGGAAAGTCACCCGCCTACAAGCGAGGTGTCTTCCAGAGTCCTCATGAGGAGGAAAACCTGTGGGATCTAGATCCCTTAGGTTTGGACTGTCGAGCGCAGGATTGCCAACTGGAATTTGACGTCTGAGGAGCCTGCGACCTTTCTGTATGTTGCAAGCGATTGCTGGCTTGTGCCGGTCTGTTTACCTAAAGGTCTTTGTTGGCGACGATTGAAGGTCCGCATTGGTTTGCGTTGGGGAAGAGAAGGACTCTTAACTCCAGTAGCATCTGAAATTAGTTTATCTAATTTCTCTCCCCAAAAAGATGGCCGCTAAGGTAAAGAAGACTCGTGAGAGACTTCTTAGAGGCTGCATCAGTTTTAAACTCGCATAGCCAGAGAGCACGTCTAATTGTAATGGCGTTTGACACAGCCACCTCTGCGCAATTAGCTGCGTCTAGAGCGGCATGAAGTAGGTAATCCCTGGTCACAGCGATTTGCGCTGCCAGATCTAATAAATGTTGCGCAGAGCAGTATGTAAATTACCGGCCCAAGTCATGATAGCCTTAGCCGCCCATACCAAAGAGAAAAAGGGAGATAGTGAGGAGCCTGACGCTTCAAATACAGATCGAGCCATCTGTTCTACCTGACGGTCCGTAGTATCTGTAATGAAAGAGCCATCAGGTAGAGAAAGTAGAGTCTTTGCAGCTAATCGAAACACAGGTGGGTCCACTTGAGATGGATCAGCCCAGTCTTGGATCACTGCTGGTGAAAATGGGTAACGGGTTTCTAGCACCTTGCGATTACCGAACCTTTTGTCCAGATGAGAGCGATGTTTTTGGAGGATCTCCTGAAATTCAGGATAATCCGCAAAACATTTGTGCAGACTTTTCGCTCTTTTAAAAGAGACTTTATGGTCTGGTATATCGAAAGGAGGGTCGGATACATCTAACACCTGATTGATAGATGTGATTAAAGGTACCGTTACATGCTTCAATGTCGTTAAGATCTCACCAACGATCTCACGGGAGCGCGGTTGTTAGGACATCTTTTTGAGATCGTTGGTGAGATGTCACACGTCTGGATATCGTTAACGACGCACCAATGATGTGGCGAGCAGCTATCGTTCGCACAACCCAGCGAACGATACTTGTTCACTGTTGTGAATAGGCGAAGTTGTTAACGACATCGTTATCGAGGTGTCACACACAACGATGCAGCAGGTTGGCTGAACGACGATCGTCTAATTTGAGAACATGTTCTCAAATCTGCGATCCAATGGATTTATCGTAGTCGTATCTCGGTGTCACACGCAATGACGAACTAACGATGTTGTCTTAACGACTCCAAACCTGTGACGTTTGAGCGATATCATTCACGATATCGTACCGTGTAATGGTACCTTAAGTCTTCGACCATAGCCAGTGTCTGGCGAATCTAGTTCAAGAGATGCGTGCAAGTCCTGGTCTGAACCTGGATCATAAAATTCTTCAGACCCAGAGGGAATGTGGTGACTTTCCCGCAGGGTGGATTTGATTTAAATCTAACTGATTTAAATCACTAGTCAGTAAGGCTTGATTTAAATCAGTGATTTAAATCAAAGTTTCTACCTAAACTAGTTCTTGCTACTTTAACATGCAAGTAGATGAAGATTTTTAGAATCACTTTTTATATTACCGTATATACTCGTGTATAAGCCGAGTTTTTCAGCCCAAAATTTGGGCTGAAAAGTCTCCCCCTCGGCTTATACACGAGTCAATACGGGTGGGGGCTGTGTCCGGGGCTGTGGAGGCTGGAGGAGGCGGGGGGGGGCTGCTGTATGAGCGGCCCCGTCACGTGGGGCCGCTCATTAAATATGCACTGCTTCCCCCTGTCAATCAGCGGCAGGGGGAAGCAGTGCATATAGCCCCCAAATGCTGGCACTCCTTCCCCCTTGTATTATATTACCATTCCGGACTTCTGATCCGCGCCGCTCCTCGGTGCTCCTCGCTGCTCCGTCTGCTACATCCGGGATCTCCGGCCGTCGCAGGCATATGACGTCATCGCGCGACGGCCGGGGATCCCGGATGTAGCAGACGGACGGACGGAGCAGCGAGGAGCGGCGCGGATCAGAAGTCCGGAATGGTAAGAGAAGCGGGAGGGGGGCCCTTGCAAGGGGGGGCGAGTGCCAGCATTTGGGGGCTGCTGGGTACCCCCCAGGGGGCTGCTGGGTACCCCCCAGGGGGCTGCTGTGTACCCCCTGGGGGCTGCTGTGTACCCCCTGGGGGCTGCTGGGTACCCCCCAGGGGGCTGCTGTGTACCCCCTGGGGGCTGCTGTGTACCCCCTGGGGGCTGCTGGGTACCCCCTGGGGGCTGCTATATGTACCCCTGGGGGCCTGCTGTATACCACTGGGGCTGCTGTATACTACCACTGGGACCGCTGTATACTACCACTGGGGCCGCTGTATACTACCACTGGGGCTGCTGTATACTACCACTGGGGCTGCTGTATACTACCACTGGGCTGCTGTATACTACCACTGGGGCTGCTGTATACTACCACTGGGGGGGCCTGTATACCACACTGCTGGGGGCTGTATACCTGTGCTGGGGTCCACCCTCGGCTTATACACGAGTCAATAGGTTTTTCCAGATTTTTGGGGCAAAAGTAGGGGGTCGGCTTATACACGGGTCGGCTTATACACGAGTATATACGGTACTTTTTTCTCCCCAGTTTAATGGGTTAATCATTCATATTTGGACACCACTGTTCTGTTGTACTTAGGAAGGAGAAAAATAATCCTGACCTTAATAACAATTTAAATAGATTTATTCAACTGAAACAATAACAACATTACAGCATAAGTTATTTGCTTAAACAAACATCCATGTTTGTCAACTAATTTGGCTAAACAAAATATATATATATTTTAAGAAACTTAGACTGTCAGCCCAGCCGACACATGAAAAACTTAAATACTACTGTCCCTGTTGTCCTCTGTAGCTCACTTGTCATCTTCATCTTCTTCTTTGTTCCTATTCATAATTTGGAAAAGAAAAACAAGCTTTCCTGCTTTATTGGGTCCCAACCAATTTCTCAATTTAGAATGAATGAGTCCAAAGGAAGAGAATATTCTTTCAACGCCTGCAGAAGAAGCTACTGCTGTTAAAAGTGAAATCATTACTTGAACAGTCTCTAAATCCAAGCGCTTAAGTGACTTCCACCAGTGTACTGGTGTGACCTTCCTTAAAATATCTTCAGCAAACATATATTTCTTGAATGGTTCCCCCTTAGCTCTGAAGTTTATTATAGTTGGCATTAAAGATGGATGATTGCTAGATACCCATGTCATAGCTAACTCCTCTTCCTCAGCACTTAGGTTTTGACCCTGATATTGGATATTGACAATATTTGCCAAAAAATGAGCTGGAGTCAGTGCTTGTCCCATTCGTTTGTTTACTGCTTGTAATTTAATTCTGTCCATGTGTAGTTCTGTTTTTAAGTGTTCACTCAGTTCCTTCCAAATTTCAACAGCATCCGCAATAAAACAGCTATTTTTCTGTATTTTGTTTAAAGCTTGAGAGATGGGTTTCAGGAAGCTCAGCATATGTTCAACATTTCTCTTAAGCCCAATGTTGAGGATTTTGGCCGTGACAGTGCCATCTATTTTATCTCAATTTTCTTCACAAAGTGTCATCAGAATAGGCCAGTTTTTGATATACTGCTCAAAACAGTCTACCACAGAGTTCCATCTAACATCTTGTGGGAGCGTTAGCTTGGTTCCACCCATCCTTTTCAGAGCTGCTGCAGCAAAATGATTATTACGGAATTATTTAGCAATTTAAACAACATTAGCTTTTATTTCTGGAACACTTAAGTCTTTGGCTAAGAGGTGCAGCAAATGAGCACTGCAACCATATGTTATTAGCAGCTTTGTATTCCCTCCCTGCTCTTCTAAATCTCTTCTCATCTTGGATACGTTTGCAGCATTGTCAGTGACCAAACTGCGTACTAGACATTTGAATTTTTGTTCACATGTCGTTACAGCTTTTACTGCCACTTCTTGTAAGTATTCTGCTGTGTGTGCATTTCCTGACGTATCAGTTGTTTGTGCAAGGAAGACTTTACCTTCTTCTGTTGTTATACAAGCACATACAATAGGATCATTGTGGACATTACTCCACCCATCAATACTTAGGTTAACAATTTTACCCTCCAGAGCTGTTGCACATTGCTCCATTTCTCTGTCATACACTTGATCCAGCAGTTTCCCTGCAACATCAGCCCTGCTGGGTGGACTGTATCCTGGTCTCAGTGACTGAACCATATTAATGTGGGTTCTCAGTCAGACGGAAAGAAGAGTTCGTTGCATAAATAAACTGGGCAATTTTTTCATCAATCAACTCTTTTTCTAATCTGCTAGTTCTTATCACAAACCTATCTATGGTGGTTCCAGGAGGTAAAGGTTTTTTCTTCCTTTTGGGTGATGGTGATATGTGGCTGTGGGTGTCTGATGATGATGCTGCTGCTAATGAAGCACTATCCTGGATGGATAACTCTGAAACTGTAGAACAGGATGATGGTGATCTTGGAGGTGGATAGTTTCCAGAATCCATGAATTCCCCTAAACTAAAAACGTCAATGCTGTTATTTTATTGTTTATTATACAATTTCTGCTTATTGTACACAACACATCACTGCCCCTGCCCCAAAAGGAATATTTGTTTTCCTTCATAACTGTACCAAATGACAGTAACATGCAGTAATAATAAGAAATATAATTTTTCTCACACATGACAGTTCAGTCTTTAGAAATAGGATTCAATAAAAATGTTTAACAACCTGAAGATCCTGCCTGTTCAGAAGTGTTTCTTTGGTCATCTTCATCACCGCACTTCTCATGATGTTGCCTCATTCGCACCACCAGGCCTTGCATCTCTTTGTTGCATCGTTTGCATTTTGCACGCATGCCTGCCCTACCGATAGGCGAAGGAGCTTCATTAAAATATTCCCAAACTGGGTCTCTTTTACGGCCTGCTGCCATTATAAGGAAAGAATGTAATAAACCTCAGATCGTACACACAAACAGATCCAGACTTGTCTGTCTGTGGCTATGCTGCAGTATTGTGCTCAAAGTTTCACTTTCATTTTTTTGTCTGCTTGCCCTTCCTTCACCTCACACTTAGATTCACATTCTTCTTGTGTTGTGCAGATCTATTCCACTCCAAACAATCAGAAACATATTGTCTAACTTCTTGGACTTGGCACTGAAGGGGTTGATTCTGTATTCATAGGTTTGTAGAACAATAGGATTAAGGTCTTTTTCTCAACTCTGTTCATGTTGTAACATTTTTACCGTGAAGAAGAGGCTGGGACCTCTGCGGAGTCAAATTCAGTTTTGAGAACTGCGTAAGTAAAGCGAGCGTCTGTGATAATATAGGAGAGAAACTGCCCACTAATCCTACAGAAACCTCTGGAAGAGCATGGCATTGTGAATTTTACACATATACAGCCTTTATTCTACTGAGTTAAACAACTCAGCTTTATCTCATGATGGAAGAACCTTTGGATGGTAAAATATTTTCCTCAAAAAGCAGTTTATTGAAAAAAATCCGATTTAAATCACAAAAATCCAATTTAAATCAAAAAAATCCGATTTTTTTGATTTTTAAAAAAAAAACACATCGATTTTTATCCACCCTGCTTTCCCAAGTTGGAGATGCTCGAGAACTGCAGGAGAACCCTGGAGAAGGTGTCCTTTGTACCCTTTTGCGTCCCGGAATGGACGTGGGTGGCAAAGGCTCAGAAGTAGTCTGCTCATGATCCGTGCTGTGATCTTGATTGGGGGCCGTGGTGCAGGGTGAGAAACGACTCTGCAAAGCCTGGAGTAAAGTAGATGACAGTTTTTCTATGGACTGTGACATAGACTGAGACATGGCGACTGCCCATTAAGGCACAGTACTTGGCGTAGTGGCAGGCCCAGCATCTGTGGGGGTTCTGGCACAGTGGTAGAACAATAATCCTGGCAGTGAGGGGTAGTACATCCACTAGGCAGAGGAGCCCTGCAGGCCGTACAAGAGGCATAGTATCTCCCTCCTGTCTCGACCCAGGCTCCCCCATGCAGGGAGGATTGGGCAGATAGGCCAGATCCTGCGACCCAGAGTCTTGTGGAGTCTGAAGAGGGAAGGCGGCCAGCCCTCGTAGTACTCAACTTCAACCCGAGTCCCCAACTGTGGGGAGCCGAGGAAGGACTCTGGCATATGCTGTGGATGATACCAACCTCAACCCAGCTCCCCAACTGTGGGGAGCCGAGGAAGGAGTATGCCAGGGGTCCCAGGTTCCGGGGACCCTCCTCTTGGATCCTCTTCATGAGAACAAAAGGGGTCCTCTTTGTGAAAGAGTATTAAAAAATCAATAAAGTAAAAAGTTAACGAAAAGTAAAACGGTATGTGTGCCTCCTAACAACACTAAGCAAAAACTGGTGAGGCAGTGCCTGCTCCGAGGGTATATACTGCAGAGGAGGAGAAACTGATCATCTTTTTCAGATCTTTTTTAGTATTGCCTCCTAGTGGACAGCAGCATAACACCCACGGTTCTGTGTCCCCCAATGAGGCAAAGGAGAAATTAATTTTCTCTTTCAAACTTTGCTTTCGTCAAAGAATGCTCCCTTTGCAGCAATTACAGCATGGCGTTGCAAATCGGAGTGATAGCCTTCCAAAATCCCTTTTACGTTGTACAAATCTCCCAGTTTACCAGCACCAAAGTAACCCCATACCATCACATTACCTCCACCATGCTTGACAGATGGTGTCAGGCGCTCTTCCAGCTTCTTTTCAGTTGTTCTGGGTCTTACAAATGTTCTTCTGTGTGATTCAAAATCCTCAAACTTTGAATCGTCTGTCCATAAAACTTTTTTCCAACCTTCCTCTGTCCAATATCTGTGTTCTTTTGCCCATATTAATCTTTTCCTTTTATTAGCCAGTCTCAGATATGGCTTTTTCTTTGCCACTTTGCCCTGAAGGCCACCATCCCGGAGTCGCCTCTTCACTGTAGGCGTTGACACTGGCGTTTTGTGGGTACTAGTTAATGAAGCTGCCAGATAAGGAGCTGTGAGGCTATTCTATTTCTCAAACTAGAGACTCTAATGTACTTGTCTTGTTGCTCAGTTGTGCAGCGGGGTCTCCCACTTCTCTTTCTACTCTGGTTAGAGCCTGTTTGTGCTCTCCTCTGAAGGGAGTAGTACACACCATTGTAGGAAATCTTCAGTTTCTTGGCAATTTCTCGCATGGAAATGGGCCTCTATACACCTATGTAGACGTTGCATTAAAAACCAGATGTTTACAGCTAGAATAGCCATTTACCACATTAACAATGTATAGAGTGTATTTCTGATTCATTTAATGTTAGCTTCAATGAAAAAAAAAATGCTTTTCCTTCAAAAATAAGTAAATTTCTAACTGATCCCAAACTTTTGAACGGTAGTACATTTCTGTAGTTCCCTTTTTGTGATGCGCACACATCATTACTGTGTTCTGGAACCCGATCTTTGTACATACAGTAGTAACATTGTTTTTCACTCTGGTTGCTGTGTTTTTGTTTAATCACTTAATTTTTTATTATAATTCTTTATTTAAGTAATATTTGCATTTACAGGAAGAGAGACATAGAAAGCAGGACAATAAGCTGGGTAAATAGTCGAATTCGACAGAGATAAACAATACAACATTTCCTGCTGATCATACAAATATGAATACAAAAATGAACCGCTTATAGAGGTCATACTAGGAAGAGAGTCATTTCTTACCAAGAGGAGAGTATGGTAACATTGCAATCTTTAAGGTATATATGGTATTGAGAATACAATGGGGATGAAACAGAGTGAAAAGAGGGAGAAGGGGTTAGGGTTAGGAAGAGGAGCAGGGGGAATGGGTGTGACTGGGGTAAGGAGGACAAGAGAACAAAAGAAAACAAGAAAATCAATAAAAAAAATAGGGTGGGGGTGGGGGGTAGGGGAGGTGAAGTCAGCCGTCAGGTCCAGTGTCATAGATTCCGCCAAGCATAGAATTACATTTGTCCATTTGTTGGGAATCCATCCAGGTTGCCCAGATATTGCATTTTTGTACTTAACCATGCAACCACCCGTTCTGTTCTAAAAATAACTAACAAGCCTGTCTGTTATATGGGGACATCATTAAATAAGTTTATGCATGCTATCTTGCTTTTGTTCTCCTTTGTTTAAATATAGTTTACTGGAAAACGGGAAAACAATCCAAGTGCAATGAAACTGCAGAAAAAAGAAAACAATTCTGACATTGTTTTTTTGTAATAAAAAAGCCTATTCTGTCGGCTGTGCAAAATATGCGGCTAACTGAAAATGTATATCCTTGTGGGTCTGCAGCAGCTGACAATACTATTATAGTGGTTGTGTCTCACACAACGCTACCAAGTGAGCAGATTCTATTCCACATGTAATTCTAATAATTGGATAAGACCGTATGTGTGCTTCTTCTCCTTTCCTTCCAGTGGTTTATGTGTTATATGGATATCATTTTGGGATATGGCATTTTGATCACTTATAGCATTTTTTGTGGTGTTCAGTGACCAAAAAAATATGCAACTTTGGCATTTTATATATTTTTTTGTTTACAGTGTTTACTGTTCAGGTTAATTATTTGTACATATTGATGGATCAGACTTTTATGAATGCGCCAATATCAAATATGCATTTTATTATCGTTCTTTTTAATTTGAGAAGAGGGACGTGATTCTAACTTGTTATTTTTTTAATTATCTTTTTACTGTATTTGTGACCTTAAGAGACATCAACATGCAACCGACAGCACTATACAAAAGCAATACCACAATATTGTGAAAATCACAATCTCCTTTGAAGCTCAGCCACAGAATTCAAAGAGGCTCCATGGTGACAGGCACGGAGGTGTTCACAGGCCTAGGCTGTCACAAAGTCATAGGCACCCTGTGATCACTTCACAGAGGTGCCAGCATAGAATGATGCCACATCCCGGAGAGCTGTTTGTGCTGCTGTTGGAGCTTGACAATGCCATTTACAAGCCTAACAGTCAGGAGCCCTAGCTCTACTCTCTCATGGCACTTAGAGGCATGTCATCAGTGTCAGTGGCAGCCATCATCTGCCAGGTATACGGCACACTAACCCTGTGAGCCGACCCCATATACCTGGCATCGACTTACCCAATACATGGATGCCGATGTCGGTAAGGTATTATTAGGAAGTGGGATTTACAAAAGAAATTATACAACCAATTTAACATGAATTTTCATAATAAGTACATCAGCCTCTACAAGTCTAAGATCTACATATCAGTGTGTGTAGTTTGTATTCTGAAATCTAATGCCAGTTCTGCTTTCAGTAGAATCCTTAATCCTTATGAGACTGGTGGGCTTAATCTGAAAATATGTTAGACTGTCTGATTAATGCTCTATTAAAGTTTTCCATCCTGACATTAGTATGAGCATTTTAATACCAGGGCAGAAAATGATAAAGCATTTTAAAAAGGTGAAGAAATGGTAGTTTTACTTACGATGAAGGTTGAACCTTTCCCTTGTGTGTCACTAACTGAAAAGTCCAGTCTTCCAGGATCAATGGCACCCAGCTGTCCAAGGCATTCGCCACATAGCAGTCGGGCCTGGGGACTGGCATCTTGGCAGCCTATTAACAGCACTGTAACCAGCTGAGAGATCACCGGCTCCACAGTCTCACTGTCCGTGGAATACTGTAATAGCTTAGCCTAGAAATAACTCATACATGTTAGTAAATACAATATAGAATCCAAAAGAAATATTGTAGCAGGCAGGAAAAAAAATCAGTTTACATTAAGATATAACACAGTTGTGTGCACATTATTGGTTAGGTAGCAATAACTACAGCCATCTAAAATGTGTGCAGCAATAAGCCTTTGTTCTGCCAAACTATTGCCAAACTATTATGGCAATTTAATAGCCCATAACGGAGAAATAAAACCTAATGAATAGAAAACTAGATACCTGATTTTTATACAGCGTGTCCTTTAAACTAGTGAGAGCGTGAACACGAACATCAACGTTTTCATGCTGAATGGCTTTTATTGACAGCTGCATCGCTGTCTGCAAGTCTGTGCTTTTGGTTGTTTCCTGAAGTTAAAACAAACCACAGAGAACATAAAAACGGCAAAAGCAAAAAAAAAGGAGATTTTTGTGTACTCACCGTAAAATCCTTTTCTCTTAGCCTCTAATTGGGGGACACAGACCGTGGGTGTTATGCTGCTGTCCACTAGGAGGCGACACTAGGCAGAATCTGCAAAAGAGTTAAGTGGCTCCTCCTCTGCAGCATTACACCCCTGGTAGAGGAAGTGAAACTCCAGTTTTGTGCTAAAGCAGTAGGAGAGTTAACAGATAATAACAGTGACACAGGAAGTCTACGCAGGCGACCTGTGTAAACAAATATAGTTAACAAGGTAATAACAGTGTAACATGGCCTGAAACCAAACAGGCACGTGTGTAAACAGTTAAGGGTTAGCAGAGTAACACTAGTACCACAAGGCCTGTAACTAAGCAGGTGCATGTGGAAAACAGTGAAGAGATAACGAAGTAATAATCGTATAACAAAAGCCTGTAACTAAACAGGCTCACAGAACTACAAGGCCTGGAACTAAACAGGCACAAGTTTAAACAGTTAACAGAGTGATAATAGGCAAACATGAGTAAACATGTTAACCATGTAACAGCTGAGAAGCTATGTGAGAACTGTAGAAAAATGGCCCACAAGGGCAATAGGGTGGGTGCTGTGTCCCCAATTAGAGGCTAAGAGAAAAGGATTTTACGGTGAGTACACAAAAATCTCCTTTTCTCCTTCGCCTCATTGGGGGACACAGACCGTGGGACGTCCCAAAGCAGTCCCTGGGTGGGAAAAACGATGGAACTAGTAATGCCGAACATGGTCAGCGAAAAAACTATGTACCTACAGGAGGGCTGCTGCCTCCTGGAGGACACATCTACCCAGACCTGCGTCTGCCAAGGCCCGAGTGTGAGCACTGCAGTGACTTGTAGATGTGTGTAGGCTGAGCCACCTGGTTGCCTATGACACCAATGTGCTGACGCCTGGGGCCGTACGGCCTAGGAGGCCCCCACGGCCGTAGTAGAATGCGCCCTGACACCAGCAGGAAGGGGCGGCTTTTTGAGGGTATAAGCGTCTTGGATGGTTGGTGTAATCCATCTAGCTATAGTAGCCTTAGAGGCTGACATGTCTTGATATGGGACCTCTGGAAGAAGGAAGAGAGAATCCAACTTCCTAAAAAGGTGCTGTCCTGGATACATAGATGCGTAGGGCCCTGACGAGGACCTACAGGGCCCTGACGAGGTCCTACATATGTAAAGCCTTCACGACCCAATGGCCTGGAACCAGGCACAGAGCTGGCAGAGAGAGGTCTTCATTTAGGCGGAAGAAGTACCCCGCCAGTGGAAGAAAGGATGGGACTGGCGAAGGGCAACATTGTCTTGGTGTAAGACCAGACAAGGAGGTTTACCTGAGAGTGCTATAAGTTCTGATACTCTGCAGGAAAAAATAATTGCCACCAAAAACCACCACTGTTAGTATGAGAATGCTCAGGGGAGTGACCCATAGAGGCTTAAAGGATGGTTCTTGTACAGCCGTGAGGAGAAGGTTTAGGTCCCACGGGTGTAGTGGCCTGTTGAATGGGGAAATCAAATGGCAGACCCCTTGAAGGAAGGATTTCCTTGAGGTCTGGGAGTAAAACGTTTGCGGAAGAAGGTGGAAGGGGCTGAAAACTGCCCCTTGAAAGAACCCAAGGACAGGCCTGAGTCTAGGCCCGAATTGAGGAAACTGAGATTCTTGGTAGGGATAGGGCCAAAGTGAATGGCTTCTAAAGGTGCACCAAGCAACCAAAAACAAATGTTCATGTGCGATGGTAAATGTTTGAGGAGGCTGGTTTCCTCGCTCTCATAATGTTCGCCACAATATCCTAAGAAAAACCAGCTTGGGTTAAGACCCAGGTCTCAACAGACATGCCGTCAATGCAGAGTTGAGGAATTCTGACGGTATAACCTGTCTTGAGAGAGTGAGTCTGGACTGTCTGGTTGGACAGTCCGGCAAGCGCCATGGTACGGCTGCTATGAGTGAGAGACGGAAACGGATCCATCCCTGGACTGGTGTGTGTGGTCCCAATGACTGTGGGTCATAAGACCTGGTCATGAAGGCTGGAATCACGAGTACCTCATCCAGGGTTCCCTAGCATCGGTAGATTCATGGGACAACGTGAGGGTGTGGGAAACACTCCCTTGAGGTAGTCCCCTTGCGGGCGAAGAAAACCACTTCCCAGTCATCTACAGCCAGCATGTGACCGGCTTATAGTGCCGAGTTTGTGGATTCCGCCCAGTGAAGTACATGATGAACTTCATCCGTTGCCTGGAGACTTCTGGGTTCCGCCCTAGTGACTGACATATGTCACAACACGTGGCATTGGCTAAAGGACTTCAGTGCTAGGACTATTTCCGGAATCTTCCGTATATTCATGGGCATTATTTGACTCCGGGCGGGATCATTTGCCTTGTCTTCTGTGATGGGGGACGCTGCACCCCATCGCGTCAGGCTCGTGATAGTGGTTAAACTGTTCAGCGTGGTGGAACGAAAAAACCTTCCCTGCGTGATAGAAAGAGTGGCCAAAGCCACCAGGGGGAGGGGGGAGACCGCCTACTTTCAGAGGACAGGTGAAAAAAACTCCTGTCGAGTGATTGAGGTTCTTATTCCTTGAATTGAGAGTGTGAAGGCGGTCTGAGATGCAGCTGTGAAATATTAAACTGTTGGCACCGGAGTATAATTGTGGAGGTTGTTATAGTGTCTACAGCATTGAGACACTATGTTCGCAGTCCGCGAGGATCAGAGTTTTGGATAGGCAGAACGTCCAAGGACGGAAGGATGATGACACCCCTGGAGTGAGGGGTAGTCATGACGTCTGCCCTGACCTTTGTGAGCACTGAAGGAGCTGTAGTTGAATCGAAACGGGATTGCCACTAATTAATAGTGTTCCTGTTTGAATACAAATCTGATGGAACTTTCTGTCAGTATCTGCATAAGAATATACGGATAGGTGTCCTGTATATCTATGGGCGGAAGGAATATTAATCGTTCTTTGGAAGCAACTTGGAGTGGAGATACCATGTGGGATAAGGTATCCGGACATGTTAGTTTAGTTGTTTTAGGTCCTGTACGGATCGTACTGTACCTTCCTGATTGGACCACAGATAGGTTGGAAAACGCTCTTTGCGTGATACGGTTACAGCGACTCCTGAAATGAGGAGAGGCTTTACAGGGTGGAAAAGTACTTGAGTCTTTAGGCAGTGGAGACGATTTGGTCTCGGATTGGTGAGACTGACTCTGTCAGGATGAGCTACCCTTCTGGGTATCCTGGGACAGGTACCTGCGTGGCGACCGAGTACTCGTCAGTGTCGGTCTAAGTCTTGACCGACCTTAATAAATACTGAAAGGAACGGTCATCCTGGTTTGCACTGAGGGAGGGAAGTGCCCTTGCGTCTCGTAGCATCTGAAGTTAACTTGTGCAACTGTTCTTTGAACAGGTGTCCTCTGAGGAATGGAAAAAACTGTGAGGGGCTTCTTGGAGACCACGTCCATTCTTCCCTTCCCGTACCCAGAGGGCACGTCTAAGGGAATGGCATTGTGAGCTGCTATTGCTGAGCAATTGGCAACATGCAGGGCTGCGCGCATTAGGTAGTCAGCTGAGGTGGCGACTCGAGTTGTTTGGGTCGTCAGAGTAGGGCGGCGGACGAGGCATTCAATATTGGTTGACCTGCTAATGCTGTGATGGCTGTTGCTGCCCTGACTGAAGCGAATCTTGTCCGTGTCAGTCTAGATGTGAACTGGCCGAATGAATTCCGGTTGGAATGCAGTTTGCTGACGGCGCTTGAAAGACCGCCTGGCTGTGCGCTGAGGGAGGAAAATGCTTTTGTCTCCCATGGCATCTGAATGCAATGCGACCAGTTGTCTTCTGGACAGACGTCCCTGGATATGGGAGGCCTGTGAGGGACTGAGGCTACAGGATATCTTAGAACTTCCAATAGAGCGTCAGCCTGGCGGCTCTAGGACTAAGGACGTATCGAGATCTGAGTCGTGGTCAAAATGGCCTTCTGAGGGCAGGACTGGTCTGCTGCCTGTAGCGCCTTTACTGAGGCAGTATTGTCCACATTATGTCCTATGTCCTGTGTGGAGCCACAGTCGGGAGAAAGTATGCCGAGCCTCGGATAATAATTATAATAATATTTATCCATTTATATAGCGCTATTAATTCCATAGCACTTTACATACATCAAGATATACATACATATGTATCTATATATTCACACGCAGGTGTAGAGGATTTGAACTTGGCAACCCGCAGGTGCAAGGTCCAGATCACTATCCTCCAGGCTACAATGCTTTGTGCTGCAGGGGAAAAAACATGCAGAGCCGCAGCAGGGAGGGAGCCCTGCTTGGCTTCATTGCAGAGAGTGTGCAGTGCGAGATCCTGCGCCGCCAGTACTGCTGGACAGCATGGCTGGAGGATTCGGGGAGGACTCCTCAACCCAGTATTCCCAGGGAAATCTGGTGAAGGGGGGCGGCATATGACATGGTGTCTCGACCTCATCCGAGCCACCCTACAGTGGGAGTCGGGGATGAAGCATGTCAGTTCCCATGACATCGATGAGGGCACTGCGGACACCGCAGACCGGTACCCCACGGGCAGGCTACTGTACAGCCCCATTCCCCTGTGTGCCTGCATGCTGCAGCCGGGAACAGGTCCTGTGGGGCTCCCAGTGCATATGGGCCATAATAGTGGGGCTCCAAGCATGGTGAGGGGCTGTACAGAGTACCCTGCACTTATATGTGAAGTGCAGGGATCAGTGCATTCATTACTAGATGCAGGGATTACTTGATGCCCCAACATAGCTTTATTACATGGCTTTGCCATGATACAACAGATGTCCCCAGCATGTCTGCAGGAGAGGTCTGTAGAAGAAACCAGGAGGGGGCGGAGCGTGCAGGGAAATGAAACTCTGCTCCACAGTGGCCTGCACGCTCCGTTCCGCCCCCTCCATGATGCTGTTCGCGTCATCCGGGGGCGGGCCGGGGGCGGGGAAAGAGGCGGCGGCCTCGGTCTCTAGGCCGAAGCCGCGGCCTCTAGTAATGGACCCATGCCGCAGATGGTGCTCGGCCGGCGCGGAGACTCGCAGAGGGACCGGAACTGACCCGGATCCCCGCGGTCGCCAGGTATAGTGCGGCGCTGTCCCTCACAGGAGAACCCAGGTACTGGGTCTCCTGGAGCTCGGCCTGACATACAGCTGCCGGCATTCAGAGGTAGCTGCTGGACCCCCGGGCATTATGGCGCCATTGTGGTGGCGGCTCCCGCCGGAGAACCCTAGGTCAGGGTCTCCTGGGATCTGGTATATATGCAGGTGCCGGCTTCCAGTGGCCTGGTGCTGGCCTGCAGGGACACAGGGAGTCTGTGCTCCGTGTAATAGGTGCCTTACTGCCGGACATGATGTCCTCCGGCCCCACCAGGAGCACACAGCAGGGCTGGTGCTCCTGGAATGTGCAGCCCTGGGATGTGCAGCCCATCAGAAGCACTCAGCATGGCTGAGGCTTCTGGATTACACTGCAGCCGACCTGCAGCCTGTGACCTGTGGTGCCTCAACCTAATGGTCCCACAGGGGTGATTAGGGAGGGATGCTGGCTGCCCTGCTGCTGGTCCCTTGGCACCCTCAGGAGTACACAGCGAGGCTGTGAGTCCTGGGTGTACTGCGGCGAAAACGCTGCCGCTGAAGTCCATGGAGTGGCTCAGCAGTGCTGAGGACTCCGGGGGTGCTCTGAGTGCTGCACCTGCTGGCTCTACCTGTGGTGTCTCAACCTAAATGAACCCCAAAGGGGAATTTAGGGAGGGATGCTGCTCCACCATCAGAGGCCTCGTCCGTCACCTCGACTTCAACCCACTGACCCCAACAGTGGGGAAATGGGGAAGGAGGACCGTTGTCTCAACTTCAACCCAGCGCCCCCAACATTGGGGGGCCGAGGAAGGAGCGGCATGTTAGGGGGAAAAAGTCTACCTCAACCAGGCGCCCCAACAGTGGGTGGCCGAGGAGGGACCATGCCGGGAGTCTCATCAGAGACCCACTTTTCTTCTTCTTGAAGTATAAAATTCAAAAAGTGAAAAATTTTAGGAGCAATAAAATTTGTGTGTGCCTCCTACAAGACACTAAGCAAAAACTGGAGTTTCACTTCCTCTACCAGGGGTGTAATGCTGCAGAGGAGGAGTCACTGTTAATCTTTTTCAGATTCTGCCTAGTGTCGCCTCCTAGTGGACAGCAGCATAACACCCACGGTCTGTGTCCCCCAATGAGGCGAAGGAGAAAACAAAACATACAACTATAAATAGCAAATAAAATACTCCAGTATAATCCAATTAAGCAATGTGTGACCATACACCCTCTATATGTTAGAAACACATTGACAGACGACTGGTGCGGACATACAGAGCTAAGGCCTATCATACTGGGTTTACCAGAAGTGGCTGGAGCCAAGTTAAGCTTCAATCATCACTGTTATAACCTCATAAAGCCAGATGCCGGGCTTCACTGCAGACCAGCTGTATTGCAATTTCCCAAGATAACTCAGAAAAATTTAAAAAAATGAAAAATAAAAAAAATTGGAATCATCACTTTTTCCCTCCATTAAAATTAAGGTGATTTTAACAAAAAAAAAAAAAAAAATACATGTTCGGTATTGCAGCATTTATAATAGTTCAACCAAAATAGAAAATTAATATAAGTCGAGGCCCCTAATTTTACCACAAAAAACTGGGAAAACTTATTGACTCGAGTATAAGCTTAGGATGGGAAATTCAGTAGCCCCCTAACCTGGTATATAGCCCCTCATTCTGGTATTTGGGCTCCCAAGGTGCAAGGACCCCATGCTGGCGCACACACACAAAAAATAAACAATTTATTTATTGCTCCATCGCTCCTTTGTAGAACCGTGGCGTCCTCCAGTCTTCTTGTCCCGGGCATCCGATCATATGAGCAGCATGTGCAGCCAACATGGGGACCATATACTGAGATGGGAGGGGACTGTAGATAGTGATTGGGGAGGGGAGTATACTTAGCCTAATATAATATGAGCAGTTCCCCCGTCCACCTTTCAGTGCCAGCTTCAGTGCCGAGGTGATAAACAGGGGCGATGCATATTACATTAGATTAATGAGTGGGTCCACGTGAACACCAGCCACCTCTGCAGCCTGCTCCCCGATCACCGCCCTTTCCTCCTCCCCCACAGCAAATACTGACTGACCCGAGTATAAGCCCAGGGGACAGCATTGTTCAGTACAAAAAGTGTGCTGAAAAATAATATACGGTAAACGAACATTTATATTACACACACTAATGTATATCTCTATAGGACACTAGGCAACAAAGTTAGCTCCTCCCTAACAGTATGTACCCATTAATTGCAAGGAGAAAAATCAGTTTGTGAGAAAACGGCTGCTAGACAGAGGCTTACTGGTGGGCAGCCCAGGAGGCTCCTACTGCGAGAGTGGAGTTTGTTGTGTCCTTGAGTGAGCATGCTTTGTCTTTTTTCTGGTAGGCTTCCAGGATGACAGACTGGGTCCAGAAGACAATGGTGGATCTAAAAGCAGGAAGACCTCCAATGTCCAGCCAGAATTACAAAGAGAGACTGACGTCTGAAAGGTGCCATCCTAGTGATTTAAAGGCGTAGAAGTCCCACGAGATCCAGCTTATGCAGCAACCGCTCCAGAGGTTGAAAGGGAGAAGGGACAGAAAGAATGGAATCGGATGTATGACCACCTCATATTAGTGAAATACCAAGTAGCGGAGCATCAGAAGGCCAGCAGAAGAACAGTGTTAAATGTACGGGATAAATGCAAGAGGCTGAAAGCTTTCTTGCCTTGATGGCCAGGTAGGAGAAACCAGCTGACTTTAGTACCATGGCTTCAACAGTCATGCATTATATTGCACGACTGCGAATTCAGGTGGACCCTGCAAGAGGAGATCTAGAAGATCAATAGCGTCGAAGTTTATCACTAGGGTATTGTGAGATCTGGACATGAACTGGGGAACATTGCGGTTTAGTTTGGACGCCATCAGGTCGACATCAGGGTGTTCTATCTGAGGCAAATCTGGTCAAAGACTGTTGGGTTTAATGACAATTTACCTGCAGCAAACCCTCTCGGCTGAGAAAGTCTCGTTGTCTGCTCTGGAAAATGCACTGCTGGTACATTCTGCTCGCCTCTTGGCAGGACGCAGAAGACCTCTGACATCACTGCTCGACTTCGAGTTCCTCTTTGATAACTAATGTATTCCACAGCCATGTCATAGTCGGATTGGATGCGGATAGGACACCTGAAGAGAATTTCCTACCAGTGAAGGAGCGCCAGGAGGATCGCTCTGAGCCTCAAGATTTTGATGGGAATAGATGATTACTGAGTGTTTCATTGGCCCCGTATGATAAGGTTCCGGGAAAATCTCTCTCCATCTGAGACAGCTGGTATCCATTGTTACGATTTTCCAACGCCTAGGTAGAAACGCTCTTCCATGACGAACAATGGAAGAGCGTCTCCACCATTCCAGGGATTTCTTGTTCTGGGAAGGGTGCGTGACTGGCCAGTCCAGGGAGTGAATGGACCTGTCCTATCTTGATAGAAGAAAGTTGTAGATGCATGTGTGGAACTGTGGGAAGGGGACTGCTTGCATTGCGGCTACCATCTTGCTCAGAACCAGAAAGGGGATGGAGTGGGGCGTCTAAGAGATAGAATTACGCTTAAATAGGGCTGATTATTTCTCTTCAGGCAGAAAGACTCTTGCACCAGTGGTGTTGAAAAGCATTACCAGGGAGACTATACACTGGACCAGGAGAAGGTACGACTTGGCTCTATTGATGATCCAATCGAGACGAAAAAGAATGTCCAGGGTGATCTGAAGCCTGTCACGACATGCTGAAGGAGATGGCACTTTAATCATAATGTTATCACGATAAGAGATGACCAGAACACATCTAGTCCGAAGAATTGCCATGACGGCTGCCATTATCTTGGTGAAAACTCTGGGTGCTATAGGTTATAGCAGCATTGTGAACTGAAAATGCAAGACCTCAACTGCACAACGCAAGGAATCTCTGGTATGATGGAAAAATGGGAATGTGCAAATAGGTAGCCTGGTTGTCTTCTGAGCATAGGCACTCCTCTGGTTCCATGGAGGCTATGACTGAATTGGCAGAGGCAGAAACGTCTGGTCAGTTTTTGAGGTCCAGGATGGGGTAAATGGATCCATCCTTCTTTCGAACCACAAACAGGTTTGAATAGAAACCTGATAAGTGCTCCTATGGGGAAATGGGAATAATGACACCGTGGAGTGAACTAATAGTCCTATGAAACCCAGAAATGAGAGAGGAATCCTTTGGAGGACGGGATTTGAAGAAGCAAGAGCGAGGGAGGATGGAAAAAAATCTATTTTGTAACCATAGGAGATGATGTCCTGGACCCAAGCATTGTCGACTATGCAAATCCACGGTGTCCTGGAATAGGAGGAGAAGACCATCCACTGTGAAAGAGTTTGCAGGTAGGGACGTACTGTAATACTGAATCTACTGAATCTGGACCTAGGCAGCTTGCTCTGGTGACCCCGTGTGTGCCAGGACGGGGCTGGCTTGAAGGAAGACTTTTTTCCTCAGCGGATATGAAACTTGTCCTGGTGATTGTAGTTCCTGGCTGAGAATTAGTGAAAGGAGCGAAAATTAATTTTTAATCTTTTGTAGGGTGATCATTTGGGCTTCTTTTGAAGAACAGCTATAATCAGACTATCCACCATGTCCTGCAATTTGGATATCTGTTCGAAGTCCAGATCAAACTCTGACTACAGAACCACATGTCAGAAGAAGGGGAGCAGAGAGGGATGCCATACTTGAGGACGCTGACGACCTGAAAGATGAGCTGGTGAATGCTTGCTTCCTGAATCTCTTAGATGGCCTGCCATGTCAGATCTGAGGAATTGGGGAGTCATACTCACCCTGGGAAGCAAGCGGGACCCTTGTGGTGGTGGCTGGATTAGGGTAGTGGTTCTATGATTGAAACTAATACCTTGGTTGAGACTGACTTAATAGGAGAGAGATGTGACAGGCCAACTAGGGGAAGCGCTTTCTCGCTGCAGGCAGTGGCACCATGGGAGATAGCATGGTGGGTGGAATGCAATACATTCAGAAAAACGAAGTCTGACCAGAGAGGAACGTCTTGTAGCAAAAACAGGCAAAGTATAAGACAATAGCTGGAGGATGGAAATGAGGTTCCTTGAGGTTAGGTATAGAAAAAAAGAAAGAAGATAGAGGGAAGTATTGCTTGGGATACAGGCTGCCCTAAATGACAGAGTTTATCCAAAATCTAGAGCCTGTCGCCCTGTAGATCTGCGCAGTTGTGACTTTGCAGTTTAGGTGCTGTGTGATAGGAAAGGTGTGCGGTAAGTCGCGAGATACTGCCACCACTGAAAATGTTGAGGAGTAGTAAAAACCCAAGATGGTGCTGAGGAGAATGCGGCTTCAGAAGGCGCATGCAGTGTTCCTGTGCATCTGAGAGAGGTACTCTACGACATGCTGAAAGTTTGAGAGCAATGAACGAGGAAGCGCAGGAGAGCCCAGGCATCTGATTGGCCAGCTGTTATGGCTGCAGGAAAAGGCCCCGGGCTGTCGGGACTAAATTGGGAGAACAAGAGCACTGCAGAGGCCATAGTTGGTTCAAAAAGAAGGAAGAATAATAGAATAAAAATAATAAATAAAGGGAAAAATGTCAAGATTTCTAACTTTTTGATTACCCTTTGGGTCTCCTCACCTTTTCCAAAATGGAATTTGCTACCTTGCTCTTGTCCCCGTGTTCCTGCCTTTATAAGCTTCAGTCCATCTTCTAGTCCTTACTTGAGTATTCTGCTTTGATCCCTGGCTCCTTGTGCATCTTAACTTTTGCTTCTCTTCCTGTAATTCCAGTTTGGCTCTTTCCAGTGTCTGCAGTCTGAAGTTCAGCTTATCATACCTGCTTCCAGTTCCTCTCCTGTATCAAGCTGCTCAGTGCTCTGTGTTTCGCTTCAGCTCCTACCTGCCAGCCTCAGGTCACGTAAGCTTAGTTTGCACACACAAAAACAAACCCTATTAAAATTATGTCAAGGGAAATTTAATGTTACAAATCTTGAAGTAATAGAATTAAAGCACAAATGTGGCAAATGCCTGATAGGTTCTCTTTAACCCCTTCCCCTTGTCACCCCCCCTGGTGCTTTCAAAAGTGAAAGCACCACTAATTGCAGCATGTATGCTGCATTCAGGGAAGGTGTGTACTAAGGCTCTAGCCCCCCTGTACCACGAAAAAAAAAACAGTTTGCAAACTTTACAGTTAAGAGGTCCCATGGGTCGGGTCTGATTAAGAGGTCCTCGCTGCTGGCACAGTCCTCCCTGCCTCCTCCTTGTGTGTTCCGCCCCCTCTATGTGTCTATCGCCGCCTCCTCTTCTTCTGGGTCTGCTCTCCTTTTCTGCTCCTTGTGATGTCACACAGGCGCACAGTGCTTGGGTGAATGGGGCCCAGTGGCTGCAAGGCGCATGCGTGTGTCTTCACACCAGAGGCCGCCCTGCTAATGCTGCATACAGCCGCCGAGCCCCGCTCACCCAAACACTGTGCGCCTGCGTGACGTCACAAGGAGTAGGAGAGGAGGGCAGACCCAGAAGAAGAGGAGGCGGCGGCAGACACATAGTGGGGGCGGAACACACAAGGAGGATGCAGGGAGGAATGTGTCAGCAGAGAAGACCTCTTAATCAGACCCCACCCACAGGACCTCTTAACTGTAAAGTTTGTAAAGTGTTTTTTTTGGGGTACAGGAGGGCTAGAGCCTTAGTACACAGCTTTCCTGAATGCAGCCTACACATTCAAAAGTAAAAGTACCACTGATTGCAAAGCACCAGGGGGGTGACAGGTTCTCTTTAAAACCATGTTTTGAAAAGAAAAAAGTAGGAAAACTTACCCTAAGAATCCACTCAATGATATCACTGCTACTCTGAATATTTCTGCTGGACTGGAAGAGCGTGAGTGCCACATGGTGTTTGACAAAACTGGCAGTAGAGATGAAAGGAAGTGGGGGGGGGGGGGGGGGGGAGGGAAGGAGTTGGTTTAAAGCCGAAAGGCATCCCCTCAGAGGAGTAAAAATGAAATAAAAATAGTGACGCAGTGCTGCGCACATGAATAATCTGTTGCCCTGTTTCCTAGGAGTTTTATGACTCTTTTCTCTGCAATCAAACATGGAGTTATTCAAGTTAAGGTGCTGTATTATTTCATTCAGCATTCCAGTTTCCTGTAAGGCACTGGCTTCACTTTATAGCCCTAAATCGTGCTGGTTGGTTTAAAGAAAAGTGTAAAACCCCTTTAGTACATAGCCCTTTAGTACTTTGTCACTAAATAAAACCAGATAATAAGACTTTATGTAATCTGTTTTTCATTTTTATTTGTAATTTTTTTTAAAATTCTGTTTCCTGTGCATGATTATGTCGGGGCGAGTGCCAATCCAGAGTTTGTCATCAGTAGATTTGATTAAAAAAAAATTTCTGAACAATGTTTCAAAGGCATAGCAAAGCCCTGCACACCTCCTCTTACTTGCCATCATCGCCTCTGCCTCATCATCATCACTTACACTAATCAGTAGAGGCACAGGGGGTTGTCAGGAGGTAGGAGGGTCGCTCGGCACTTACAATCTTTTCTCATCTCTAGTTACCGATGTTAGATTTGCTTTAGAGCAGTCACAGCGATCACAGGAAAAAAATAGACTACAAACTTTCAAACCTACTTTTCGGTATTCCTGGAGAACAGTCAGGATTTGCTTGAGCTCGGGATGATTGGGCAGAAAATATATTTCGTGAAGGAAGTCTTGAACAGCATGTCTAATAGAAAAACAGACAAATCACACCTGTAACAGCTTTACATTAAAAGAAAAAAACAAACCTGAATAAACTGAAAGCATCTAATGTACTTTCTATAAGACACATTTTTTAGCAAATCCAAAAAACCTTGCAAAAAGGTTCCTGCGCCTTATAGTCTGAAGCTTACTTAAGAACAGTACTAGACCCTCTGACTGCTCCTATAGTAGTCTAGCAGAAGAGCTATGAAGCGCTGTGCCTTATTATTTAGCTTCCAGTCAGAAAGTGTGCAGGACATTGATCTCAGGTTGTGCTCACGGAACATCTCCTGCTACTCAGGGGCTGAAGACTGTGTGAATGCTCTGATCAGAAGGGCAAATACAAGACTGGAAGTTAATCCCTTCACTGATTCCAGAACTTTAGACAGTACAGTAAGAGCAACTACAGTGAGACGCCATCATTTAGACTGGCTTCACACCACGGTTTTGTTCCGGATTGTAAACTCTGGATGCCATTTCTGTGCCTGGATCCGGGATTTTGACAGATCCAGACACAGAAAGAGCTGGGGGAGCCGAGCCTGCAAAGCACAGGCAAGTGGTGTCGGCGCTGTTTAAACCGATTCGGTGGGCGGGCGATTTAAACTGCGCTAATGCGGTCATGTGAAAAATCAGCTGATTGGGTTGCCCCGCCCTTTCCCAGTCAGCTGATTAAGGTCCTTTAGCCATCTCAGCATGCTCAGTACACTAAAACCGGATCTGGGAGACAATCCAATTTTTTCCCGGATCCGGCGCCCATAGACTTACATGTTAAGTGTGCCGGATTGCCATGGATTCTTTTCTGTCCGGTTTGGTCCGCTTTTTTCACCGGAGCCCAAAATCAGAGTAGTCTCCGACTTGGGGTCGGGAAAGAACAGAACAGAAACGAATCCGGGACTGAACTGGCAGAATCGGATGGCCATTTATGGCATCATAGGGATACATGAGATGCAAAAACGGATCCTGTTCAGTCCTTTTAAAAGCGGACAGAACAGGATCCCAAAAACCGTGGTGTGAAGCAAGCTTTAGTCTATCATAGCAAGATAAATGCAGCTAACAGGAGGCGATGTGAAGAGGTTTCTATTAGTGATGAGCCAGTATTAGCATACTAGGGTTCGGATAGCTCTAACTGAACACTTTGAACGAGTAACAAATCCAATGCAAGTCAATGGGCAACTCACTTGGATCTGAATACTGAAACAGCTCAAAATATTCGGTTAGAGTTCTCCAAACCTAAATATCTTACTACTCGATCATCAATAGTTTCTATGCATTAGAGATCAGATTAGATATTAGAAAAAAAATTTGACAGTGAGGGTGATCAATGAGTGGAACAGGCTGCAACGAGAGGTGGCAAGTTCTCCTTCAATAGAAATCTTCATACAGTGGTTGGATAGACATCTTTCTGGGATGATTTAGTTAATCCTGCTTTGAGCAGGGGGTTGAGTCACATGACTCCGGAGGTCCCTTCCAAAAATACCATTATATGATTCATTACTCTTCATTAGTCCATACAATAGTTGTCTTGGAATTCAGCAAAAGTGTCATCGACGAACAAACTTCATGTAGGTTGTTTAATGAAGAACAATGCCATAGCTGTTTCAATAAATGAGTTAAAGGGAACCTATCATCAGGTATTTGCAACCTAATCTGAGAATAGCATAATATAGGACGCGAGATCCTGATTCCAGCGATGAGTCACTTACTGGGCTGCTCAGTGTAGTTTTGATAAAATCACTGTTTGATCATCTGGAGAATATCATTAGCAGTGTAGTTGGCCTGCTGCCAAGTAGACTGTCAAAATTCACAGACTGCTAAATCTGCAACAGAGAAGACACTAATTTTATCAAAATAATAGCAAGCAGCTCAGTAAATGACACATCGCTGGAATCAGGGTCTCTATTTCTACATTATGCTGCTCTCAGATGGGATGGCAAAAACATGGTGACAGGTTCCCTTTAAAGAGGACCAATCAGCTTTACAAAAAATACTTTATATGACGTGATTACTTATTTCAGAAAGATTTTGACTTTCAAGGCAGTCAGGATGTATCTAAAAACCTGTTTATATACCAGTTTTTCAATGAAAGCATGTATTCATCTTGTGGATGGCACGAATTCTCACTGAACCCTCTGCCATACGTGTGCTTCTAATGGGCACGTGCAGGCAGGACTGGAGACAGTCCTCTAGGGGCAAAGTGCTGCTTTAAAGAGGACTTTTCCCTGCCTGTTTACAGCTTCACTATCTACCATTGTCACACTGGTTTGTGCTGTGATCAGAGAGAAAAGGCTCCAATTAGAGCTAAGACCAAATTGATAGGGAGTGAAAAACAGCTGACAGTCCGAGACAAGAGTAATATACTCCATGCTGGAGCAGCAGTGTCTGGTCCTCTCAGACTGGGTAGTCATCTCCAGGACCACATGAAGAAGGTGACAGGCAGATCACCTTTTACAGGCAGGTCACCTTCTACATCTGTGTTTTTGAAATAAATCACTTTAAAGCAACCAAAACAAGCTGTATGAGAGCTTGGATTCTACTTATGTGGTATTGAGGATCACTGGTCCTTTCCTACAGCACCATCAACCCTCTCAAAACTGAGTGCTGGTCATTAACCATTTTTGACTAGTCGTCTCCAGGAGCAGCCTGCACTCACTTCAAAGAACTGAAGAGGTTCTGAGCAGCAAGACCACTTAGCACCGCTAGCTAGGTCCGGAAATGGTAGACGCTTTTTACTGATAGTCACATTAGAAATAAAATTTGCATATTAATTACATTAATTAAATCCCTTTGTTCACAGATTTGTCTGGTGCTGGTAAAAAAATATTGCACAGACTGGTTGGCTTATTAACACCAGGGAATTTAGGTTGCGAGTCCCATTGGGGACAGTGATAATGCCTGTAAAGCACTGTGAAATATTATGGCGCTAGGCAAAATAAATACCAGCACTTTGTTCATAATAAGCATTACAAAGGGACTAACAGTTAAAGGGGTTTCCCATCCCATGATCCTATCCTAATATGTAGAAGGTATAATAAAAATGTAAGGAATAAGCCATATTCCTATGGTAGACATTTTATAATATGTTACTATATCTTACTCAATTTCAAGGAGAGAGAGCCTTTTTCCTGAGGCATATTTAATCCCCTGGGTCTGCTAACTAACATGGGAATGTTAATTTCCAAGCCAAATGGCCACACACTGGGACAGAGAAGAGTGAGGACTGCCTGGTGTAGGGTAGACCTCTTGTTCCGAGGGAGGGAGATGAAGCCTCGGTAGGTGTCTAAAGCCATGTCAAGTAATGTGATCAACTGTGCCGGGATTTGGAGACGACTTTTGCAGATTTACTAGCCAACCTAGGTGAGACAAGGTGTCCACAGTGATCTGGACACTGTCTGTGCACTCCTGAAATGAGGCAGCTTTAATTAAGAGATCGTCGAGGTAAGGCAAGATGACTACTCCTCTGGAACGCAGGACACTCATGGCAGCCGCCATGGCTTTCATGAAGACCCTTGGGGTGGTAGCGAGGCCAAAAGGAAGGACCACAAATTGGAAGTAAAGGTCCTGTACCGCAAAGTGGAGGAATTGTTGGGGAGTCTGAGAAATGGGGACATGCAGATATGCATCTTTTAGGTCTATGGAGGCGAGGAATACCCCTTCCTCCATAGATGCGATGATGCAGTGCAGAGACTCCATTCTGAACCGCCGGACGCAAACATATTTGTTCAGATGTTTGCGGTCCAAAATGGGACATACGGACCCATCTTTTTTAGGAACCACAAAGAGGTTGGAGTAGAATCCTCTGAGGTGCTCAGGTTCCAGCACGGGGACGATTACGCCCACCTGTTGGAGCGAGTGTATCGCTTTGAAGAAGGCGCGACGGTGCTTTGGTGGCTTCGGGGGGTTGGAGGGGAAGAAGCAGTATGGTGGGCGTGAAAACTCTATGTGGTATCCGTAAGACACGAGATCTTGAACCCATCTGTCGTTTGTGGCGGATAGCCAAGCTTTACTGAACAACCGTAAGCGGCCGCCGACAGTGGGGGTGTCTTCGGCGCAGCAATGAGAGTCAGGAAGAGGAGAACCGATGGGATCGTGACTCTCTAAGTTTAGATTATCTCTGTCTGAGCTGCCTGGAAGAATTTGTTTTGAATGATGACTGGGCAGGTCTGTCCCTAAAGGAAGGTCTGATAGAGGAGGGGGAGGTCGGGAAACCGCCCATCTGAAGGAGTTGCGAAAGGAACGAAATGTAGACTGAGGCCGTCTGAAAAAGGAGATTTTTGTGTACTCACCGTAAAATCCTTTTCTCTTAGCCTCTAATTGGGGGACACAGACCGTGGGTGTTATGCTGCTGTCCACTAGGAGGCGACACTAGGCAAATCTGCAAAAGAGTTCAGAAACTCCTCCTCTGTAGCATATACACCCTGGAGCAGGAAGTGATTCTCCAGTTTTGTGCTAAAGCAGTAGGAGAGTCAACAAATAACAGTGACACAGGAAGTACACACAGTCAACCCGTGTAAACAATATAGTTAACAAGGTAATAATCGTGGAACACGGCTTGAAACCGAACAGGCACGTGTGTAAATAGTGAATAATTAGCAGAGTATATTAGTACCACAGGGCCTGTAGCTAAGCAGGCGCATGTGGAAAATAGTGAAGAGTGAACGAAGCATATGATCGTATAACAAGACCTGAAATTAAACAGGCTCATAGTACTACAAGGCCTGAGCTAAACAGGCACAAGTTTAAACAGCCAACAACTAACAGAGAGATAATAGGCAAACACGGTAAACGTGTTAACCATGAAATGTGAGAACTGAAGAAAAGGCCCATAAGAGCCATAGGGTGGGTGCTGTGTCCCCCAATTAGAGGCTAAGAGAAAAGGATTTTACGGTGAGTACACTAAAATCTCCTTTTCTCCTTCGCCTCATTGGGGGACACAGACCGTGGGATGTCCCAAAGCAGTCCCTGGGCGGGAAAGAACAAAGGAACTAGATATACTGAGCAAGGTCAGAGAAGAACCATGCCCCAGGAACTAGTGACACTGAGCATGATCAGTGAAGAAGAATGAGCCAACAGGCGAGTTGCCGCCTGGAGGACACGTGTACCCAGACCTGCGTTCGTTGCGGACTGAGTGCAAGCGCTATAGCGGCTTGGGTATGGGTGTAGGCTGGCCTATTGGCTGCCTATACACCTGTTGCGCCAATGACTGTTACCGAACTGTCCAGGAGGCCTTCCTGGCCGAGTAGAATGTACCATGACCCTCTGGAAGGGATGATTCATCGATGGAATAAGCGTCCTGGAAGGGTAGAGGAGCCTTAGAGGCTGACGTGTTCTTAGTTCTGCCCATGACGTGTTCTTAGTTCTGCCCATTGGAAGAATGAGAAAAGAGAATCCGACCTCTCAGGAGGGCACTGACATCTAGATGCGTAGGGCCCAGACCAGGTCCCGCACATGTAAGTCCCTCGCGACCGGACGGACTGAAGTCGGGCGTAGCGATGGCAGAGAGACGTCGTCATGTAGGTGGAAAGAGTAAACCTATCCTGAAAGAAAAAAAAAGGAAACAGCCATAGGAAAGTCTTGTTCCGATGAAAGGCGCTATGTGAATGAGGATGCTATAGGTAGTATTCCATCATGGCTGAAAACGGGATTCTTGGCGGCCGCGAGTATCAAGGTCAGTTCCCCACGGATCTAGTCTTGTTGTATGGGGACCAGAAATAGCAGACCCTTCGAGGAAAGGTTTCATAGAAGTCTGGTGGCAAGACGTGTTTGTAAGAGGGTGAAAAACCTGGTGTGTGAGAGACCCAAGGATAGCCCTGAGTCGAGGTCTGGGTGGAAGACGGAGGGTCCCTAGGACGAAGTAGGGCCAAGGGAATAACTGCTAAAGGAGTCCCAGCAAAAAAAGAGAATTTTGTTTACGTACCGTAAATTCTTTTTTCTTTAATCATCAATGGGAGACCCAGACAATGGGGTTTAGGGCACTGCCCTCCGGAGGTCACACTAGGTACTACAAGTTTGTAGACACCGCCTCCTCCGCTTATAAACCCCTACCGCAGGGAACATCCTCAGTTTGGTCCATAAGCTGCGAGGAGGAAATAAACCACACCCGAAACATCGGGAAGAATGCCGTGCACAGACGGTTCAACAACCCGGCAAACACTGTCCCAACAGGGAACAGATCAACTGCAAAACATGCAACGGAACAACTGGGTGGGTGCTGGGTCTCCCATTGATGATTAAAGAAAAAAGAATTTACGGTACGTAAACAAAATTCTCTTTTTTCTGGTCATCATAATGGGAGACCCAGACAATGGGGATGTCCTAAAGCAATACCCCAGGGCGGGAAGAGTTCCTCAACAAGACGGATAACACATGGTTCCCTTTAAAGGTGGGCAACCGCCGCCTGGAGAACCCGCCTGCCCAAGTTTGCATCCGCAGAGGCATGGGCATGCACCATATAGTGCTTAGAGAAAGTGTGCAGGCTGGACCAAGTGGCCGCCTGACACACCTGTAGAGCAGACGCTCGATGTCGCAAGGCCCAGGAGGCACCTACAGCTCTGGTAGAGTGAGCCTTCAATCCCACCGGGAGAGGCAAACCAGAAGACCGGTAAGCCTCTTGAATGGAAGCCTTAATCCATCTGGCCAAGGTTGACTTTGATGCCGCGGACCCCTTACAGCGACCTGTCGTAAGAACAAATAAGGAATCCGAACTCCTGAAGGAGGCGGTCCTGGACACATAAATGCGTACAGCTCTCACGAGATCCAGAGTATGGAGGTCGCGCTCCACCTGATGGACGGGAGCGGGGCAAAATGATGGGAGAACAATCTCCTGGTTCAGGTGAAAAGTTGATACCACCTTCGGCAAGAATTCTGGCCGTGGGCGCAACACCACCTTGTCTTGGTGAACCACCAGAAAGGGTGACTTGCACGATAGTGCAGCCAATTCTGAGACCCTCCTCAGAGACGTAATCGCCACCAGAAAGGCCACTTTCTGGGACAGACGAGATAGAGAAACATCTCTCAGTGGCTCAAACGGCGGTTTCTGTAATGCCGCCAGGACCATGTTAAGGTCCCAAGGGTCCAGAGGTCTCTTGTAGGGCGGAACCATCCGAGACACCCCCTGCAGAAATTGACGGACCTTCGGGAGGAGCGCCAATCGCCTGTCAAACAGCACTGACATTGCTGATACTTGACCTTTCAAAGAGCCAAGGGATAATCCCAACTCCAAACCCGACTGTAGAAAAGCCAACAACGTCGGGATGGACAAGGGCCACGGAGACCGTCCACCAGAGGCACACCAGGTAAAAAAGATTTTCCACGTCCTGTGGTACATCTTCCTGGAAACGGGCTTCCTAGCCCGATTCATAGTGGCAACCACTGTAGGGGAGAAACCCCTGGATGTCAGCAGCCAGGCCTCAAGAGCCATGCAGTCAATCTGAGGGCCCTGGAATTGAGGTGGAAGAACGGGCCTTGCGCGAGTAGATCTGCGCGTTCTGGAAGAGCCCACCTGTGTCCGCCTGACATTTGCCACAGGTCCGGGTACCAGGACCTCCTGGGCCAATCTGGAGCCACTAGAATGGCTACCCTGCACTCCGACCTGATTTTCCACAGCACCCTGGGAATCAGAGCTAGAGGAGGGAACACATACGGCAGATGGAATCTGGACCAAGTCAAGCTCAGAGCGTCCGCTCCCAGAGACTGGGGATCCCATGACCTCGCCATGTATTGCGGCACCTGATGATTCAGCCGTGAGGCCATCAGATCCACGTCCGGCGTGCCCATCTGCTGCAGATTTCTCTGAAGACGTCCGGATGAAGAGACCACTCTCCGGCGTCCATCCCCTGCCGGCTCAGATAGTCGGCCTCCCAGTTTTCGACCCCTGGGATGTGAACTGCGGAGATCAGGCAGTTGTTGTTCTCCGCCCAGGATAGGATGCGGTGAACTTCGGCCAGAGCCTCTGCGCTCCTGGTTCCTCCTTGATGATTTATATAAGCGACGGCCGTCGCATTGTCGGACTGAACCCGAATGGGTTGTCCTGAGAGGAATCTCTGAAACGCCAGGAGCGCCAGATAGACTGCCTTGATCTCCAGCACGTTGATCTGCAACGCCGACTCCGACTGAGTCCAGAGGCCTTGGGCCCTGTGGTGTAAGAACACCGCCCCCCAGCCCTTCAGACTGGCGTCGGTGGTCACCACTAACCATGACGGTTTGATGAAGGACCGGCCCCGAGACAAGTGATGTGGCTGTAGCCACCACTGCAGGGAATCTCTGGTCGGTTGGGAAAGGGTCACCAGCCGATTCAGGGAGATCGTTCTTTTGTCCCACCTGCGGAGAATCTCCAGCTGGAGAGGACGGAGGCGAAATTGTGCGAAAGGCACCGCCTCGATTGCCGCCACCATGCGCCCCACCAGCTTCATCAACCCCCGTAGGGACGATTGTGGTGACAGGAGGACTGCTTGTACTCCTGATTGGATCGCCATCTGTTTGACTCGTGGCAGAGACACCAGGGCTGAGGCTGTGTTGAAGTCCATGCCCAAATATGTCAAAGACTGGGTCGGAACTAGCGTTGACTTCTGAATGTTGAGGAGCCAACCGAACTGTTCCAGAGACCGCATGGTCACATCCAGGCTCACTTGACAAAGGTGTTCCGATGGCGCCCTGACCAACAGGTCGTCTAAATAGGGAATGACGGCATGTCCCTGTCCGTGCAGGAGAGCCATCATGGAGGCCATCACTTTTGTGAACACCCTCGGTGCCGAGGCCAACCCGAACGGCAGCGCTACAAATTGGAAGTGTTCTTCCCCCACTGCGAATCTCAACCAGCGCTGATGAGCCGGTGCAATGGGCACGTGAAGGTAAGCGTCTCTGATATCTATGGACGCTAGGAAGTCCCCCTGTGACACAGCTGCGATCACGGAGCGCAGTGATTCCATACGGAACTTCCGAACCAACACGTGATGGTTGAACAACTTCAGGTCCAGAACCGGGCGGAAGGATCCGTCCTTCTTTGGGACGATAAAGAGGTTGGAGTAAAAACCCCTGAACCTCTCCCCGGAAGGCAACGGGACCACCACTCCGTCTCTGCGGAGTCCCTCCAACACCAAAGAAAAGGCCTGAGCTTTTTCTGGGGAGGGGACCGACCGATGGAATCGGGATATCGGTTTTGACGTCAGCTCTATCCTGTAACCTCGCGAGACCACGTCTCGAACCCACTGATCTGGAACGTGAAGTAGCCACTCGTCCTGAAAGCGAGACAAGCGGCCCTCCACCTGTGGGGAGGCAGGAAGAGAGAGCGAGTCATGTAGAGGCGGGTTTGGGGGTGGCAGCTGCTGCCCCCGCCGGCTTCTTTGGACGACTCTTAGAGCGCCACTGAGAAGCGGGCTTGCCCCCTCGGTCCGTGCGAGCGGACGGTGCTGATGACTGTGAGCTGGACCGAAAGGACCACTGTTTTGGGTTCCTCTTAACGGTATACCGTGGCTTAGGTTTATTCTGCGGTATTTTAGACTCAGCAGAATCCTTAATCAGCTTGTCCAGCTCTGTGCCAAAAAGCCTGTCACCAGAGAACGGAAGATTCTGCAGAATCTTCTTAGATGTGGCATCTGAGTCCCAAAGACGCAGCCACAACAACCTGCGGATCGCTATAGCATTGGCCGAAGCCACAGCTGAGCGAGTGGCAGTTTCCAGAGTCGCCGTTCTGGCGTAGTCCGCATAGGCCCTCGCCCTTTCGGTAAGTGCCAGGACCTCTGGACTGGATCTTGCCAGGTCCGTGATACCATCCAAGCAGGCAGTGATCGCTTGTAAGGTCCAGACCGTGGCAAAGTTAGGGGCAAATGACGACCCCACCGCCTCATAGGAAGACTTGGCGAGTTGCTCGACCTGTCTATCAGTAGCATCCTTCAGTGAGGAGCTATCAGAGGCAGAGAAAAGGGAGCGTGCAGCAATCCTGGTCATGGAAGCATCCACCTTCGGGGACTGCGACCACTCCTGAAGCACCTCCTGGGGAAAGGGGAAGCGATTGTCCTTGGGTTTGCGGACATAACGCCGCCCAGGATGTAACCTGGGGGCTCTAATCACCCTTCCAAAATTAGTATGGTCCATAAAGGAGCCACTTGGTCTAGCCTCCGGCCGCAGCCATTGATAGACCTCCTTCGGGTGCACCGTCACCTCCTCAGGGGGTGTCACGAGACGTAAGGTCTCGTTGATAGAGGACACCAGATCCTCCACCCCATCTGGAGGTTCAGACACAGACACAGACCCGAAAGTTGAACCCCCATCATCGTCCTCACCATCAGAGGAACGCTCCTCCTCAGAGAGAGCCTGGAGCTCGGGTGACTCCTCACGACGAGCCCGCTTAAGGGGTCTCACAGCAGAAGAGGGAGACACCCGGGGGTAACTGGAAGGAGTAGCTGGGCCTTCCAGCCTCCTATTAAGTGCCTCCAGGGATTGTGACATGGAGGACAACTGGGACAACAGAGATTCATTGATCTTATTCTGAGTCTCCCAGGGCCCTGGGATCACCCGAACCTCAGGGTACAGCACCGGAGCTGCTGTCTCAGCAGTGCCAGTCCGGGCTTCTGGGCGTCCGCAGTTATTGCAGGACCCCTCCACCAGTGTACCTTTGCATGTAGCACAGGTAATGGTGGCATCCGCCGCCTTAGCAGCATGCTTCCTAACTGAGGACATAGTCACAGTAGGGGATGTATAAGCCAAGTCGTACAGACAAACAGACCGGGAATCCCGGTGGCTTACCGACCGCAGTAAAGCGGTGGGAGGAAGCGGTGTGTGTGTGTGACCTCCGCGAGTTCCGGTCTCCCTCTGAAGTGCAGACACGTGCTGCCGTAGATCCCAGCCGGGAAGTGAGGGAGAAGATGGCCGCCGCCAGTAAAGTCGTGGGCGGCGCCGGGAACACGCGGGAAGCACATACACACGCCCCCCGGTGACGTCACCGCAAGGGCTGCCTCCTCTCCTCCAGGCAGCCTCATCATGGAGGTGCTGGAGCCCGCAGCGCGGGAAACAGTGTAAAACACAGTACACACACTCAGACTGCAATTACATCCTAAGATCAGCAGTCTACGGCCTCAGCCCCTGTGACACACAGGGCGGTTAGCCAGGGTGACCCCAGCACAGGGTACACCTCCAGATCCGCGGACCCGAGGGTAACGCGCGGTCTGAGTGTCAGGACACATAAAGTGGCAGACACTACCCCCAGGCACACAGGAGACACAGAGTGCCTCAGTGCCGGTCCGGTCTGTAAGCACCATTTAGGGAGGCCTCGGACGGGGGTTCAGCCCAGTCCGGAGTGTAAGCACCATTTAGGGAGGCCTCGGACTGGGCTGGCTCCAGTCCGGTCTGTAAGCACCATTTAGGGAGGCCTCGGACGGAGCGGAGCTGTGCAAGGCTCCTATCTCCCACTCTCCAGAGCCCCCCAGAGAGGGATGGAAAGGAGCGCGACAGCGTACCGGGAGAACACAAAGTGTCCAGGCTCTAGGCCCTCCGGTACCTCCTCCTGCGTGTGCCACAAGGGTGAGCGGAGAGGCTGCCGCAGGTCCCGATCAGGACCATATTACCTTGTCTTCAGACGCCATCACGTAAGTAGTGAGAATGCAGTGAAGTGCAAGCAAAGCGTGATCCTCCGAGCACACTAAGTTTAAAACTGAGGATGTTCCCTGCGGTAGGGGTTTATAAGCGGAGGAGGCGGTGTCTACAAACTTGTAGTACCTAGTGTGACCTCCGGAGGGCAGTGCCCTAAACCCCATTGTCTGGGTCTCCCATTATGATGACCAGAAAAAAACAAAATGAGTACACGTGTGTGATGGGATATCGCTGATAAAGCTGGTGTCCTCCTCTGTGACTACGCTCATTACAATATCCTGGGAAAAAAACCTCTTGGGTTAAATTCTAGGTCTGAACGGTTACGGTATCAACCTCAGATGAGAAGAGTTCTGAGGAAGAACTGGCCGTGAGCGAACAGGTCTGAACTGACCGTTAGAGGTCCTGGTACTGCGCTATAAATTGGACAAGCGTGCGCGCCAAGGGCGAGTGGATCAGTCTGAGACCAGAAAGAAGCCCCGGCGACATTCTCGTTGTGATAATCCCGACTATTAGAGGGGAAGAAATGTAGGAGAGGCGGGTACCGGTCCAGGCTTGGACTAGTGAGTCTGTCCCACTGACTGCGGATCCTGAGACCAGGCCAGGAAGGCCGGGACCGAGGCATTGAGGTGTGACTCCGCCAGCTCCATATCTGTGGGTACCTGGCGTCGGCGTTTCGACGGAGGACGTGTAGGGGAAGGGGCTGGTCACCCTGAGTCCATGCCTTGGCGAATTAGGAAAAAAGAAAACGCCACCCAGAAGAATACACCTGGTATGAGAACAGCTGGCAGTACCGTGTTGTAGGATTCCACCTAGTGAAGAATGTGGCGAACTTGTCAACGCTTAGAGGCTGCGGGTTCCACACTGGTGGTTGACCTATGCCACCGCTGTGGCATTGTCTGACTGCATTCTGACTTGTCTGAATGCCAGAAGGTGACTGAACGATTACAGTCCTAGAGATACTACTGTAGATTTAGGGGTATGTTCGAGACAGGGCAAGACCACTGCCCTGAGCATTGTGAGGGGGGTACATCGCCCCCCATGCAGTATGCGTGCAACGCCTGAGCATGGATAATTGCAAAGGCCGGCGATTCCGCTGAGGCCATGGAACTGGCTGCTATGCTGACCAGGACTCTTATATCTGCTGTGAAGGATTGAGGAAATCCCTGCCAGAAGCTGCGGAGTCCAAGATGAAGAATCTGTGCTTTGTCTGGGAAACTGACTAGAGCTGTAAATGCGTTGCAACTAACGGCAGCCATGATCATGCGATGCTGTGCGTCCCATATGGCTGAGACTCTATACGTGACGCTGCAGCATGGGGCGTCAAGGGCACGCAGCGGAGCTGGGGCTCCTTGATATATGTGCTGTGTTGCAGCACGCGCCTTGGAGTTTGGGTAGACCTGGAGAAGGTCGATCCCAATGAGTCTGTTTAACGAGCACGGTGCAAATGTCACTGTGTTCGCAGTCTCTGAAAATCATGGATAGATAAAAGAGCCATCCGGAGACGGAAGACTGCTGAAAAGCAGTATATACGTTGCCATTTTCAGGCGGGGGAAAAAAACTATGTAATCTTTTCGCTTCAGTCCCTTCAGCGTCGCCCCACCCCGAGCTGAAGGTTCGGGAGCTCCGACGGCAGGTGGAGGGCGGGCAGAAGGCGGGCTGAGAACGGGCGGGAAGCCAGAGATGTCACGGCTAGGCCGAAGCCGGGCCCTGCTAAAAGACGCGGGGCTCGGGAACCGCAGAGGCCCGTCGCGGAGGTCTGGAGAAAACCGGAAGACAAGAGCAGTGCTGGCAGAAAAGAATCGGAGGCTGTGATCACGACCGTTCGGTCGCTGGTGTCCTGTGCTGCACACCGCGAGCACTATCCCACTGGAGACTCCTGAATCGAGAAGGGACAGAGTGGTGGAAGAAGGCTCGGGCCATGGTCTTACGGGGGCAAGAAGGGCCCATTCATTGGATCATGCGGTCAGGGGGCCGTAAGGTCCCGTCTCGAGGCAGGCTGTGCAGAGTACTCGCACGTGTCATCTTAAGCCAAATATCCATATAGGTCTAGTGAGGAGATTGGCAACAGAATTCGTATACCACGTAGTGCTACCTCGAGTTACGTCTTTGTAGTCAGGTGACGAAGGCCGGCCAGGCCTCATGCCTTCGCAGCTTCAACCCGAATCCCCAGTGGAGAGTCGAGGAAGAAGCTTGGCATATAACAATATCGGCTACAACCCAGCGCCTCCGACAGTGGGGAGCTGAGGAGGAAGTATGTTATGGGTCTTCGGTTCCAGAGACCCGAGCTAAACCACTCGAGCAGGGCTGATCATGGAGTTCATCCTGTGTTTTGACGGACTTGACCGTCATCCCTGCAAACCGGAACTCTAGCTGTGGGATTGGAAAAAAATTGGTAACAGTCCTAGGACCCTTGCAGTTGTCAGATAATTGTAGGTTACGTCAACTTCAACTGGACTCTCCGACAATGGAGGACCCAGGAAGAACCTGTGAGTTCGACTCGCCGTAATTCCACCGCAACCTAGTTCTCTCAACTGTGTAGGGGCCTGGGAAGGGATGAATGAGTATTTTATGTCTGAATATCAACAGGGTTCCCAACGTTGAGGGGAACCGAGGAGGAGGGCATGTCGGTATATCACTTAAACGTAGCTACCCTCCCCGGGTAGGGCTATCAGATCGGGAAGGTGTACCACAGGAACCTGCCTCTGGCACGGTGGTAGGAACAATTATAATTGGTCCGTGTGCTGGACAGAGGGACTCTGGCTGTACCGCTCTGTGAATTAGCAGTATTCTTAGTAACGTGATGTTACTGTGTCACAGAGTACAGGGGTAGCATTATTGTCACACGCTTGGTGTACAGGGAGGGGGGGGAGGGGGGGAGTACAAGTTGAGGCAGGCTGTACTATGGTGGCTGCCAGTGGAGTAACATCAGGCCCCGGGACCCCGATGCGAATGCTCCAATGGGCCCCCAATTATTGCAAATGTTTAACAGTATGTCTTTTTCTATATGACAAAGCACTTTTTTGGGGCCCCCTAGGCTGCAGGGCCCGGGTGCGATTGCAACTTCTGCACCTGGTGCAGGTACGCCACTGCTGACTGCCCATCAGTAACTATCAGAGACTGGCGCACTGCGAAGCCGTGTTAGTTGTTGTTGGGTCCCTGCATACCCCGTACAGGGGATGCTGCGAGACTTGCTGTAATGTGGCACAAGAGTCGGAGCTGATCTGTGTATCCCTATTATCTCCACCTGGGAGGATAGGGACCAAGGGATGCCTCAGCAGAGGCAAGCATGAGCCTGCTGCCATCTGCCCCATTAGTGGGTGCCCCTGCAGGGATTCTGCCCAGAGCAGAGTCCTAGGTGCAACCCCAGTGGTTGTAGTGGCTTATTGAAAACATCTGACCTCCAGCCACAGATGGCCTGGTCAGCCTGAGCCTGCTGCCATCTGCCCCATTAGTGGGTGCCCCTGCAAGGTCTCTGCCCAGAGCAGAGACCTATGCGCAACCCCAGTGGTCGTGTTATCCGACCATCTGACCTCCAGCCACAGATGGCCTGGTCAGCCTGAGTCCCCTGATGCCCCAAGCGCTGTTCGCCGCTGTTATACAGCGGCGACAGCGCCGGGGCTGCAATGGCGGCGGTGCCAAGAAGAAGGGGGCGGAGCCAGCGCGAGAGCGCGCAGAGAGGCCGAATGGCGCCCTTTTCAGCCTGTCCCGCCCCCGTGCTGACGCTGAAAAGGCTCCCGTCCAATGGGGCGAGCCGGGGGCGGGACGGTGACGTGCGGCTAGGCCGAAGCCGGGGCCTCGCGTAAAACGCGGGCCCGGGAATGGCGGGGGGCTGGCGCGGAGGTCCGGGGCCGGAACTGGGAACCCGGCGCCTGGCACCGGAGGCTGCGACCACGGTGGGGCAGCGCCCCATCGGCGCCCAGGGCCCGCTATGAGCCGCCGCTGCTGTGCTCCCTTCCAGGGTAGCGGGCACAGCATGAATAGTAAGGAGGAGGGGGGACCCGAGGTGGGAGAGCCTGCTCTCAGAGACCCTCACAGTAGGGCTTGTAGTTCTGCAGCTTACAGACGCTGCAGCTGGTCGGCTCAGGGGGGAAAAGGAAAGAAAACATGCAGGGTCCCAGGGGAGCCCTGATTACCTGAGTAGGCTCCTCAACCCAGACCCTGGCAGGGAATGGGGAGGGCATCTTGGGCTTGCTCGACCCATAACCCAGAAGGGAGATGGGGAAGTCTGTGCCTGGCCTGGCGTCCTGATGTGCCCCGCAGGATCAGCTCTTTTCTGCTGTGAATTCTCTTGCAAACCTGCAGAAGTCACCCTGAGGTTCCCAGTGGGGACAGGGGAAAATGTGGAAGCGCCGGCCATGGGAGAAAGACAAGGAGATCGGAACGCAATGGAACCGTCGCCTTGCTCCCTATCCATCGTGGCAGGAGGGGATACTTGGAGGTAACACCCCGCGTTCCCGCCTGTTGCTGGTTTTGGGAGATCGGTATGCGGAGATACCGTCGCCCTCTCATATCCTTGGTAAAAAAGAATAAAAAATCTAAGTAAAAAATATCTAACTATGTAATTTGGAGTGGTCCTATGGACCATGTCTACCTCCTATCGACACTAAGCAAAAACTGGAGAATCACTTCCTGCTCCAGGGTGTATATGCTACAGAGGAGGAGTTTCTGAACTCTTTTGCAGATTTGCCTAGTGTCGCCTCCTAGTGGACAGCAGCATAACACCCACGGTCTGTGTCCCCCAATGAGGCGAAGGAGAAAAGTGGCGTTTTGGCTTACGTGGAGGAAGGGAGGTACACTTTCCACCTGTGGCGTCCGAGATGAGCTTGTCAAGGTGTTCGCCAAATAGGAGATCAGGAAGATAGGGGAGACCGGTGAGTGATTTCTTTGAAGCTGTGTCAGCTCGCCACTGTCTGAGCCAAAGGGCCCTGCGGATGGCAATGGTATTGGAGGCAGCAAAGGCCGCAGGTGGCTGAGTCTAAAGAGGCCTGTATGAGGTAGCCCACCGCGGCGGAGATCTGAGTGGTTATGTCGATGAATTGTTGAGGAAGCGGAGAGTCTTGTAAGGATTTTTGCAGGGTCTCAGCCCAGACCATAATTGCCTTGGCAACCCAAACAGATGCGAAGGGGGGTGAGAGGGAAAATCCTGCCGCCTCAAAGGCAGAATGTGGGAGCTGCTCCACCTGCCTGTCGGTTGGATCCTTGATGGAGGATCTGGTAGGGATAGTAGTGTTTTGCCCGCAGGGTGAGATACGGGTGGGTCGACAGATGGCGAGTTCGCCCAGGCTTTGGGAAGGGCCAAAGCGAAGAGGTATCGGGATTCGATGGTCTTGCGGTTACCGAAGCACCTGTCAGGCTTCTCCCTCTGTTTAGTCAGAATAGTCTGAAATTCTGGATAGTCAGCAAAGATTTTTTGTGGTGTCTTTGCTCTCTTAAAGGACACTACGTGGTCCGGAGTTGAGGAGGGAACAGTGTCCACGTTTAAGGTAAGGGTGATCACTGCTATGAGCGAATCAATGGACGCCTGATTTTCAGAGGGGGCCGTGTCAAGGGAATCGTCTAGGTCTAGACAGCATTCACCATCTTCTGGTTCATCAGAAGAGGTAGCGTATGGTTCCTGATTCTGGGAGAGGGAGCCATGAGATCCATGAGTAGACAGGGGAAACGTTCCTATGGGATCTTTTCCTGGCCACGACTGCAGACATGGTAGGTGCCCCGCAGGCCTGTGATGAAACCTCTATAGAGGAGGATCATTTGCGTCTACTACGTCCTGGGGGCCAGTGTTGCTGGGGGGACGGTACTGCACGGCCTGGACCAGGTTTTGGGATAGCTTTTCCATGGATTGGGCCAAAAATAGTGCCCATTCCGGCGGGCTTGGGGTTCTAAGCTTTGGCAGTAGTGGCGGAGGGCTCCTTGGTTTCTGCGGCCATGATACAATGCGAAGCCTAATTGCGGTGCCAAAATACCAGCTGCAGCGGCGGCGGCCGCTACAGAAGCACACTCTGAGCAGAGCCACTAGGGGGGAACCGGGAGAGAATGCGAGTCCCCTCTGCCGGTAAGCCTGCGCTAGCCGGTGTGCGAGCCCCAGGGGGGCAGAGTCACGAACGGGCTCACCTGAATGATGGCCTTGTAGTCTTCACATCCTCAACCCAAGCTGCCAGAGTGCCTCCCACAGACACTAAGCTAAAACTGGTGTGGTCTGGACCAGCCAGGGGGTGTATACTGCAGAGGAGGAGCTAACTGTTTCACATTTACTTAGTGTCAGCCTCCTATGGATCACCAGCATAACACCCATGGTCCTGTGATCCCCCATAGAGGCGATAGAGAAAGCTAGGCAACGCTGAAGCCCAGAGGCAGTCATGCAGAAAAGTGTAAAAAAACAATTTCCCCCAGCCTGCAAATGCAAAGTGTCCCACACAGCCCAGAAACAAGGAGACAAAGAATAACTCCTTATATTTCACGACGCATCGCTCCCCTAAATATGACAAGCATAAACATGGCATCCAGAGATATAGACGATCATTGCCCATATTTTCACATAATTGTGTGACCTTCATAAGTACCATATTGGCCAGTGGGATGACTTCAGAGTGGTCATGTGTCCCACCACTGAAAAGCTAAAATCATAACCAAAAATATGAGAGCATTGTCTTCCGTCTATAACTCTCCCAGGCAAAGTTATGACCCATAATAGCTTTTGAATATCTCATATCACAGCCCAGAGGGTGGGAACTGCAGGCCAGCCCCTGGGCCAGAAGTGGATAGGAGAGAGGCAGGCATCTTACAGTATAAGAATGGCCGACCTCTGCTGAATGTTGTATTAATTTGTGGAGGACCCCCATTACATCGCGTGGCAGAGTATACCCAAGGAACTTGGTTGCATCCACATTGCATCCTTGTGGCCACCAAGGAACCGGTAACTGATCATGTGTCTAATTATGTGTGTACCCCATTTATCTTTTATTTGCATAACTAACATTTGTAATATCTTAATAATACCTGTATATATTAATATCTAGTGTGCCAACAGGGCAATTAAATATCTAAATTTAATCTTGAGTTGCTCTTCTTTTCAATCAAGAATCCATTTATATCATTATGTATGTTTGGTTACTTGATTCAAAGAATCCCCACGTCCATGTGCTCATTTAAAGTTAATGCTAACTGGGTTGGTTTCTGACCCAATATAAGCACGATCACAAACTGGACTCATATCAAATGAAAAACTGGTGGCAGCAACTGGTGTTCATTTAGTCAGGGCCTCTATCAGTGACGGGGGGCGGTTATTATACAGTATGCCCTTCTGGTCACGGCTCGGAAGGTATATATCACACTCACTGAGGGGCGCCTTGATAAACTAGCACTGGCAGGGCAGCTGTGGTCCTTCTTTTATCCTCAGGCAATTCCCTGACTAGCCTGAGTTTAATAAGATATCTGGAGAGTTGCGAGACAGAAAAAAGCCCTGTGTGGTCCTCATTCTTTGACAGCAGCGCGGATCGTAGAAGCACCATCCTTTGGATCTGTGAATTTAATAAGAGGAGCTATAGAGCTGCCAGGTTTAGTGGCAAACTCGTCACAACAAATATTAGCAAATACCTCCAAGTACAAATGTAGTATAGATCTCCTATAAGCAATATTGCTCACCTTATGTGCAGGACATTGCAGCTTAGAATTCCATGGTTAACACCACGAGCAACACTGTCACTATGAGTGTTCATAACCATGGATACCTAAGTTACTACAATGAGGTAAGTGACAAAGCTAATCAGAACTATCCTACATTTCTAATTGGAGGGATTTGTTGTTATTATTACACCTATTACATATTGGCATAGGATCTTGGGGATGGGACGACCCATTTAAAGAGGACCTGTCACCCCCTAATGCATGGCAAACTAAATGCAGCACTGAATGCAGCATGTCTGCTGCATTCAGGGAAGTGGTCCCCCATGTCTCTAGTCCCCCTGTAGGCTTTAAAAGAGACTTTAGAAACCTTACAGTTAAGAGGTCTGGGTGGGATCTTATTAAGAGGTCCTCGCTGCTGGCACAATCCTCCCTGCCTTCTCCGTGTGTGCTGGGTCTGCCCTCCTCTTTTGCTCCTGCTCCTAGAGACGTCAACAGCAGAAGAGGAGGGTAGGCCCAGCAGAAGAGGAGGCGGTGGCAGACCTGTATAGGGGGCGGAACACACAAGGAGTAGGCAGGGAGGATTGTGCCAGCAGCTAGGACCCCTTATGATCCCACCCAGACAATCTATTAACTGTAAGGTTTCTAAAGCCTTTTTTAAAGGTTACAGGGGGGCTAGAGACATGGGGGACCCCCTCCCTGAATGCAGCAGACATGCTGCATTTAGTGTGCCATGCACCAGGGGCTGACTGGTCCACTGTAAATATTTGCTATGGATTGATACTTTATCCCACTGCACAGCTGTATAAACCTTTACTTAGCCGGTCCACTTTCAAGGACCACAAGGGAAATTTTAGTTAGAAATATTTTATTTAATTTTCTGGTGTTTAAAGCTGGCAGCGTTAACACACAGCGTATTTTTTGTATTTACGCAGCGCTATTAAGCGCTGCGTAAATGCAACTCAGTTCACAAGTTCCATCTCTTTTCAGATGCGCTTTGCGCTGCAAAGCACATCAGTAAAAATTATGAACATGTTAATTCTTTGCACTTTTTACTCACCTAGCCGCCGTTCCCCGGAGATCTCTTTATACCGGTGCTGTGGGACCTTGCACAGGACCTTAAACAGCACCATGTAACCGGGCGACATCCCCGGTCACATGGTGCTGGAGGGTCCTAGAGCTGGTCGCTCACTGCAGGCCAGCAGGGGCTCAAAAGACACTGGCGGTCACCGAGGGAGAGCGGCAAGGTAAGTATAAAGCGCAGGGGAGAAGCGCAGGCCCTTTCACACACACAACGCTGCGTTCTGTGAGGATGCGCTCTTGGTGCAGTTTACACCAAAAGCGCATTCTCACAAATACGCTGTGTGTGAACTCAGTCTTATAGTCCAAAGATATGGAAATACATCTAGAGGTCATGTAGCTTAAATGATGTAGCAAAATAATGAAAACTGAGCACAGGAGGGAGAAACTAAATGAAAATGGCAAAATAACAAACAGAAAAAATTAACACAACATCCCTCCAGAAGTGATGGTAAAACAAAGGATTATAAATGACACTTTGCAATTGAGTGACAACATATACTGCCCTTACAGAAGGCAGATGGAGCAATGGGAGATGCAGCCTCGTACTGAAGGACCTTTCCATCATACCTGTTCTCCACAATAAGGTAATGGAAAATCGCCACAGTTTCTTTAGGCTGGATATGTAGGAGGGGCAGTAAGGCAACTATTACATGGCTGAGAAGAGAGCCCAGGTACGCCTGGTCCAGACATCGCACAAATAAGTCCCATGACCTAGAAAATATTATAAAAAACACAAAATATAGCTCAATATACTCACAATCTTCTATATAACCCACAAGACAAATGTGACATACTACCTGCAACAAAGCTCTGGAAAATCCTCCTTATACCGAAGACCAGTCCTCAGGGTTGTCATCATCTTTACTCTTACTGAACTAACATGTCTGGGTCCCATGAGTTTCATCAGAGAGACCAAGCTGTTCAAAGCCTAAAAATAAAAAGACATTGCTCAGAATTCACAAATCCATATAATGTAGATGGCTGATTTGCTTCATTGTTGGAATTGGCATAGCGATTGCTACAATCTCCAGGATATTAGGAAAAATCTACACTGCTCCACTGCAGGGATCAAAAACAGTCTCGTCACTGGAGCCAAGATATACTCTGCAAGAATATATCCATGCCAGGGCCGATTATGCTCACACAAGAAATCTGGTGTAAACACCAATAATTTTCCACAAGTCTGCAGTTGTGCATGAGAATATTAAAACTTTTGGCGTTTACACGCTAGGACCGACTGGTTACACCAATATGGGAGGAGTCAGGATGGGGCATGATCACGCTAGCCCATCAAATTTATCATAATTTAAGTGCCATAAGCGGTTAAATGAATTAGATCAGTGTACTCCATTGAGCGCTTTATAAAGGGGGATTGTCCAACGACTAAAGTACATTATAATAACAGATATTAATTTTTCAAGAAGTACCAGAATTGGATGTGATAAAAAAAAATCTGCCTGTGCAGAGATTAGGGAATCTATGTATCCCCGATACTAGCAATCAGTCCAGTTCATAGGGGTGCGGACCCCAATGATATCACATTTTTCAGATATTCTGTGTCTATGTAATACCTTATTTTTCGGATTATAAAACGCACTTTTGTTCCCCCAAATCTTGGGGGAAAATAGGGGGGTGCATATTATAATCCAAATCTACTAGGGTAGTGTCCGGGGGCTGGAGCAGGCTGCATTTGTGGCCCATGATCACAGGCCCCTGCTCATTAACCCCCTGTCCATCACCTCAGTGTTGAAGCCAGCGCCAAGATGTGGGCAGGGAGAGTGGAGCATATTATATGATCCTGCACTCACCCTCATCATCTCTGATATGGTCCCCATCACTATATATGGCCCCCTGCTAACGTGCAATCTAAAATAAAACATATCTAAATCACCTTTCACATCAGTGTTATTTGAAATTCATGGCAGATTCAGCAGGCTTGTCGCATCTGCCGCGTAACGGAACACTTGTGGCAAGCCCCATTCATTCCCTATGGGACTTGCGGGCAGGTGCAACAAGTGCAGTTTTCCGGCAAAACTGCACTTGCTGCACCTGCCACAAGTCCCAAAAGGAATAAATGGGGCTTGCCACAAGTGTTCCTTTACGACGGCAGATGCGACAAGCCTGCTGAATCTGCCATGAATTTCAAATAACACTGATGTGAAAGGTGACTTTCTCACCCTCCGTCGCTCTGTGCTTCCAGTTCAGCAGTGGCTCTTCCTGTCTGTGCCCGGCCTTGGATCTTCTATGAATAGATAGACAAGGGCGCAGTGGGTCTTATCTGCTTATTTATATAGTACATGCAGTGCACTAACTGCTCACCTTAGTCAGTTGTGTGACCCACAACTGGTATTAGCGTTTTAATCCAGCTACCGCAGGACTCCCCACTCGATGTGGCCAATGTGATGTTTCCAAAGGACAGAAACAATACAGTCCGCACTGCTGGGTGTGGAATAAAATACAGACGTCCAGAAGATATTTTTGGGCGTCTTTATTGCTCGACACGTTTCAAAACCACCCCGGTCTCTTCCTCAGGAGCATGTTGGTGTACTCCTGAGGAAGAGACCGGGACGTTCTTGAAACATGTTGAGAAATAAAGACACCGAAAAATTTCTTCTGGACGTCTGTATTTTATTCCACACCCATCAGCGCAGACCGAATTGTTTCTGTCATTTGGGATATAGGCATTGGATCATGTGACCCGTCACAGCACTGTGATGTTATCGCTGTGAGCTCCGGTCACATGATCAAATTCTGGGCACAGACACAGGAAGCACCACCGCTGAACTGGAAGCAAGGAGCGACGGACGGTGAGTTAAAAACGTTTATTATTGTAGCGTGTGTGCCAGCAGGGGAGCAGAGAAAAGTGATGAAAGGGGAGAAATATCTAGCACAAGGGGGCTATGTGCCAGCAGAAGGGGGGTTAAATATATGATTTATAAGATAGATATTGGCATTATAAATCAGACCCCATTAAACATTAAAGATTTTTTTTTCTTTTCCTTCACTAAATTTCAGGAGCTTCTTATAATCTGATGCATCTTATAAAGTGAAAAATACAGTCATTTTTAAAACCCTATTAATTGCAATAAAAAAAAAACAACTCACCATCTTTTTGTCTTCAATGCCAATACTGGAACTCAATAAATGCATATTAAAGAAAGCCAGGATTCCTAGTAGTTTGGGTTGTAGATAATGAGCCTGCAACATAAAACAACTTGCAATGTCTTATAAAGCCATCTCATTACTCTGAATGCAGTACTACTACACTTTACTATTAGCTTACCATTATTTCAGGTTTGGTAATGTTCTTAGGTCCCTGGTAAGGGTCGTCACTGGATGCAAAGGAAGCCAATATTGCCAGGCCATTGAACACCTGCTGGTAATGCTCACCGAGGCGCAGCAGCAGCTCATTGTGAAGGCCCTGGTAATCTTGTCTAAGTAAGCTGCCCAGCTCTATCTCCGTCTCATTCTGCATATTCAACACAAGAATTACCAGAAATGTAATATAAAATGTGGGCGTAAATACATTGCTAAATATGTCTTCAGATTTGTTCCTCATCTTACTATTGTGCTCATTACATGTACAGTATAGAAATCTTAGGATGATCAGAAAGAAAAAAAAAAAAGTAAAATCTGAATAAAATTTGAAGAACAACAAATGAAACTTAAGGTTGACAATACACAGACATATGTATAGTCCCTTTTGCTTGATTGTTCGGCCTTTGTACCTAAACTAGACTAGACACATGCTCTCATTAGGAGCCTCTGTCTCAGATTCCCTAAGGGTGCAATAAACCTGATGGACTCCATTATAATCAATAATGCCCCGCAGATGCCATTGTTATCAGCCACGATGGGACAGATAACCAAATCGTTAACACAGATGTGCAACTAGCTACAGACACCTAGACATAGAGCCATACAGACTCATTGTAAAAACAATAGCCATCTTTCTCCCAATTGACCTGACCTTAGAGAACCAGTTGGGGTTGAGACCTGGTTCTCCTTTTGGATTTGCCTAAAAATGCCTTTGCTAAAATACCTCAAACATTACATAAGATCCAGTTCTCGTATTAATATTGCCACATACTTTCAGATAGTGAAGTGACTTTTCAAGTTCATCTTTGGTGCAAGAGCAGACGAGGTGAGAGAAGATGTACTTGAAGTTATTGATCAAGATCTCCCTGCGATTAGCATTCAGCTGCTTGGCAATGGTACGGATCAAAGCAGAAGCTGCCGGGCTGGCTTTGGCCGCAAGATAAGGAAGCAAGAGCTGCAATGTCTTCTGTTTAAAGAAAAGACACAATACGGAACAAATTAAAATACACTTAATATTATACATGTTCAATATAGTGAGAGATTGTAGATATTAAAAGCATGCAAATCACAATATAAAAAACATGTAAAGCTGAAAACACTTACTGTTAAGAAGCGATTGAGATCTGGAAAATCAAATACATTAGCAATTTCGGACAAGATACCCAAGGCGGCTTCTCGGTGATGTGCGGCCTCCTGCTTCTGCATGTCAGTGCTGCACCCTGGGGTGCCGGTCAGGAGCGCCTGCTGGCTTGTGTGCAGTGACTCTACCAAAAACTTGATGAAAAGATAATAAATATAACTTATTATTAGGTTTTATTTTCTGGTTATGAATTTTGAATAAAATTTTACTAAAGAGGACAAGTATTTATGGAATATCTACAAGTTATGACATAAATGTCTCATGAAACAACCCGTCTCTGCATTATTGGAGAGACTTATTCACTCCTTCAGCTTCCTGGGGGGGGGGGGGGGAGACGATTAATCAACGAGAGTCCCTTATCAGGCTGATAAAGTTATAGCCAAAAGTACTGGCACCTTCAAAATTGTTCCAAAAATGAAGTATTTCTTCAAGAAAATGATTGCTATTACATGTTTTTTCCCTTTATGTGAATTGGAATATATAAAATAAGAAAAAGCAAAATTGGACATAATTTCACACAAAGCCCTCTAAATATGGAGGACAAAATTGTTGTCGGCTTTCCAAAATTGTGGGTAAGCAATTTTGTTTCAAGCTTGTGATGATCGTTCAAAATCACCTGTTCCAGGTGTGGGCAATGTGAAGATCACCAGAAAAAAGATAAAAAGAGGAGAAGTTGTCTCAATCGTTGTATATTGTGGCTGTGTGTGCCACAATAAGCATGAAAAACAAAGTTTTTTTGTGCTGTTCCAATACATAGAAAGGAAATACATGTGTATAACGAAACACGTAAGGCTTGTTTCACACTGGCGTTTGTGTCTGCATGCGTATGGCATGCAGACACAAACACAGCCCTACTGATGTGAACATAGCGGAGAATCTCCGCATGCGTTCACGTTAGTATGCAGCCCGGCCAGCCAATCAGCTGTCTCAATGGCGGCTGGAAGGGGGAGATCAGCAGCAGAGATCTCCTCCTTCCAGCCACAGCTGATCTCCCGCCAGTGTCAGGGCGGGAGATTTGAAGAAACAGCTGATCTGACAGCTGATTAAATCTTCCGCGCCGACACCGAATAGGTGATATCGGTGCAGGAGATAAGAAACAGCTGATCGCTGCTTCAAATCTCCCGCGCCAACATCACCTATTCGGTGTCAGTGCGGGAGATTTAAACAGCTGTCAGATCAGCTGTATCTTCAAATCTCCTGCACTGACACCGGCGGGAGATCAGTGGCGGCTCTAGCTGATCTCCTGGTGGCCGCCACTGATCAGCGGCGGCCAACGGGAGAGATTTCAATGTGATCCGCAGCGTTCTCCTGGGCTGTCATGCGGAGGACACTGTGGACCCATTGACTTCAATGCATGGTTTGTGCGCTTGCAGATAAAACAAGAGAACGCACAAAAAATGCAACAGGCTTCGTTTGGAGTGCGCTCGGACGGTGTACAAATCATGGGCATCCGAACGCAAACGCAACTGAACGCAGCCAAACGCAGGCACATGTGCTCACATGATAAACATAGGAATGCAGTGTGCAAGCATTTGGCTGTGTTCGGAGCGCTGCGTTTGCATACGCCAGTGTGAAATCACCCTAATTGCAATAATTTTCAGGGGTAAATATTTTAATTTCTGAAATAATTTCAAGGGTACCAACACTTTCAGCCATGACTATGTGATTAGTTTTATTTACCGATACACAAATTGTTTTGTTTATTTACCAATTTAAAAATACCCTATGCAGAAAAAATATAAGTACATTACTCATTCTCACCTTACATATAGGTTTTTTAAAGTGGCTGAAAAAGTCCTGTAAGCGCATAGATTTTGCAGCTGCCAGTGATCGGATTTCAGTATAGGAGGCTCCAGCTACTGATGTAGATTTGGACAAAAGGCAATGTAATAGGTGTAATAGAGCAAATGGCACCAAGTCTCCTTTAGCAGCTCTGAAAGATACACAAAAGATACATGCTGGGTAATATTCGATTTTTAGCAAACTCCCAGGTCTTATTTTACTGTACTCACCGGCCAATGTCTCCAGTTGTAAGTATAAGAGTGTCCTTCATTTCATTATCTCTTGCCAGTTTAGCATTGGTATATGCCTCCTTTATTCTACCAACTAAAAGCTGCATTGCCCGGTAGAAAATAAAATCATTATATGTATTATTATTTTTCACTATAACAGAAATCTGATGTCACATTTTCATGAGTGCAATGTATGAGGCCCATTCACAGAGATGTACACGGAAGAGCCGATGCCTTTTAATAAGCCATAATCCCCTATGCACTCAGTACAGTGTGAGGATTAAATGTCATTGGACCTATTTTCAATATGTAATCTTCCATACCTCATTTAGGCTCCCTTCTTCACAGTTTATTGACTCCAAGATGTATCTGATGTTTCCACTGAATGCTATTCTGACGTCCTTATCTGGATCTTCCATGAGGGTCAGTAAGGTCTCGATCATTGCTCTCAAATCCTGGTCATCTCTCTGGATGTTTAGGTGCTTAAATAAGTCGGGAATATTTTCTATAAAAGCTAGAAAGAAAAAAAAAAAACAGTTCTTCATTTAGAGTATACCACAAACTAATGATAGCCATATACTTTCATTTACAGTTGACTGGACACTTCAGTCGCCAGCCATTCCTCCTGAAACCTCTCCATATACAGTCATATGAAAAAGTTTGGGCACCCCTCTTAATCTTACTCTTTTTTTTTTTGTTTAAAATTGAGTTTTTGCAACTCTATTTCAGTGTCATATATGTAATAACTGATGGACACAGTATTATTTCAGGATTGAAATGAGGTTTATTGTACTAACCGAAAATATGAAATATGCATTATTTAAAAATTTGACAGGTGCAAAAGTATGGGCACCTCAACAGAAAAGTGACATTAATATTTAGTAGGTCCACCTTTTTCAAAAATAACAGCCTCTAGTCGCTTCCTGTAGCTGTTAATGAGTTCCTGGATCCTGGATGAAGCTATTTTTGACCATTCCTCTTTACAAAACAATTCCAGTTCAGTTAAGTTAGATGGTCGCCGAGCATGGACAGCCCACTTCAAAACATCCCACAGATGTTCAATGATATTCAGGTCTGCGGACTGGGATGGCCATTCCAGAACATTGTAATTGTTCCTCTGCATGAATGCCTGAGTAGATTTGGAGCGGTCTTTTGGATCATTGTCTTGCTGAAAGATCCATCCCCGGCGTAACTTCAAATTTGACACGGATTCTTGAACATTATTCTCAAGAATCTGCTGATACTGAGTGGAATCCATCCGACCCTCAACTTTAACAAGATTCCCGGTGCCATCATTGGCCACACAACCCCAAAGCATGATGGACCCTCCCCCAAATTTGACAGTGGGTAGCAAGTGTTTTTCTTGGAATGCTGTGTTTTTGTGGCGCCATGCATAACGCCTTGTTGTATGACCAAACAACTCAATCTTTGTTTCATCTGTCCACAGGACTTTCTTCCAAAATTAAACTGGCTTGTCCAAATGTGCTTTTGCATACCTCTGGTGACTCTGTTTGTGGCGTGCATGCAGAAACGGCTTCTTCCGCCCATACAGCTTCTCCTTGTGCAGTGTGCGCTGTATTGTTGACCGATGCACAGCGACACCATCTGCAGCAAGATGATGCTGCAGGTCTTTGGAGGTGGTCTGTGGATTGTTCTTGACTGTTCTCACCATTCTTCTTCTCTGCCTCTCTGATATTTTTGTTGGCCTGCCACTTCTGGCCTTTACAAGAACTGTCCTGTGGTCTTCCATTTCCTTACTATGTTCCTCACAGTGGAAACTGACAGGTTAAATCTCTGAGACAACTTTTTGTATCCTTCCCCTGAACAACTATGTTGAACAATCTTTTTTTTAAGATCATTTGAGAGCTGTTTTGAGGAGCCCATGATGCCACGCCTCAGAGAAGATGCAACTAGGAGAACAACTTGCAAGTGGACACCTGAAATAGCTTTTCTCATGATTGGATACACCGGGCTATGAAGTATAAAGCTCAATAAGGTTACCAAACCAATTTAGTGCTTCAGTAAGTCAATAAAAAGTAGTTAGGAGTATTCAAATCAAGAAAATCAGAAGGGTGCCCATACTTTTGCACCGGTCTAATTTTGAAATAATGCATATTTCACATTTTTGGTTAGTGCAATAAACCATTTCAATCCTGAAATATTACTGTGTCCATCAGTTATTACATATATCACACTGAAATAGCTGGTGCAAAAACCCAATTTTAAACCAAAACAAATGAGTAAGATTAAGAGGGGTGCCCAAACATTTTCATATGACTGTAGATGTAGGTTTCCAATGAGCCAACCATATTGATGTTCTCAATGGGGAGAGAAGAAATAAGCTGCAGTCAGACACCTCTGGAAACATCTGATCTCCCTTGAGAACAAAGGTTCTGGCATGTAATAATTCAATCTGCTGGATTCCTTTTAATCCTGACATTGGATGATCAGATACACACTAATGTAATCCTCACTCTAGGGTACCAGAGTGTCAACCATAGCCTAATATTATAGGTTGCCCTCAATAGGATCTGGTTAGGAGGATTAATACCTCAAACTAATGACATGTATGCATGGATATTTTGACCCTGACCAAATCCTGACCTTGATTGTACAAATTATTTTGGCATTTCCCAGCAATTGAGAGTGGAAATATGCTTTGGGGCACTTGCAGCTCTCCTTCTCTCCCTATTTCCTGCCCATTGCTTGCCGCCCGTGTGTTACAGACTTGTCACTCATTTCAGTGGACGGCCTCGCCTGACCAAAATCTTTTTTTATTTTTTTAATCAGATAAGTTTTTATTAATTCACAATTTGTTCATATACAAGATCACCTCGACAACAGGTTACATTTCATATAAGAAAGTAAAGCCCTCCCTACTGCATGCCTCTCTCCCCTTCAACAGCAACCTTCCACCAGTTCTTTGTATCCTGTAGAAATATTTCTTCAATACCAGTTATTACATCCAGAGTCATCCTTGCTTCGAAAAATCCTCCAGGCCTCTTTACCCTCTTTTTACCATGAAGTCATACTCCTCCATAGCATCCAGTTTGTCAAATATTTTAGTATTTTTTTCTCTTACAATCAATACTTTCCTCTAGTTGTACAAAATAGTCCACCTGCCTGATGAATGTGTGTAGAGGGTCTTCATACAGTGTGGATATTACCCCTCTCATTGTTCCTTCCATACATATGGAATTGCGAACTATATCTTTCTGGATGCACATTCCACCTTGCTTATGTCGTCGTGTAAACGCATGTTTAACCTGCAAATATTGATATCTATTAAATGAAATTCTTCCTGCAAAGCCTCAAACATTTTAAGGGTCTGGTCTGTCAATAGCTGATATACACAGCTAATTCCTCTGCTCATCCAATCTTTCAATTCTCCCATTTTAAAGAATTCACCCAAATTCTCATTGGACCAGAGAGGAGTATATATTGTCAACCCATTTACTTCCCTAATCTTTTTAACCCAAGGCCACAGTCTGCGTAGCAGTCCGAACGTCGGGGATGTGTCCCAAAAAGTCCTGTCTCTAGACCCTGCACAAGTGGAGCTCTATTTAGTACATGCTCCAAAATTGCTTGCACTGTCCCCTTCCATGTCCTTGTCACCCATCCTCTTATATGTTGACTCTGTGAGGCTAAGAAGTAGATCCAAGGATTAGGTAGAGCAAGGCCCCCCTCCTCCTTGGGTCACTGCAAAGTCACCAACTTTATTCTAGGTTGCTTTCCTCCCCACACCAAATCACTGAATATTGCAGTCATTCGCTTGAACACCGACTGAAGAAGCTATATAGAATTGTGCAATACATAGAGTAGCTTGGGCATTAACACCATTTTGATTAGGTTTGTCTGACCCACAACCGAGAGACGCAGCTTGCTCCACGTTAGTGCCTTATCTTTCAATTTCCCTAACATTGGTTGAACATTAAGCCTCAAGTAATGTCACCGACAGTGCAATTTGGATTACCAAATATTTAAATTGTTCCACTAATTTAAGCTTTGTATGACTAATTTCTTCAGGCTCCCCATTACCTATCTTATCTGCCAGCATGATGTGTGATTTATCCCAATTCATTTTTAAACCCGACAGGTTCCCAACCAAATTGTTCAATAATATCAACTGCATGTTGTAATGATTCCTGCCGATCCTGTAGAAAGAGCAAGATATCATCTGCATATAATGCTATTTTGTCCTCCACTGAGCCATAACGGAAGACCCTCACCAATTCCTCCCTTCATATCTGGGCAGCTCCACAGCTAGGGCAAATAGTAATGGAGAGAAGGGGCACCCCTGCCGAGTCCCCTAGTCAGATCAAATCTATCTGACCTCTCTCCATTTACTCTGATTCGCGCCATCGGGAGGAGTATAATAACTTTTCCATGCAATGAAGACCCGACCAAAGCCATCTGACCAAGGACCAACACAAATACTCCCAATTCACACTGTTGAATGCCTTGTGTGCGTCTAAGACACAATCGCCTATGTCCTGCATTATCAGCAGCAATTCAACATTTAAATAAAGTCTCCTGTAATTACTGGCTTGTCGACTTGTTCGGCATAAATCCCGACTGATCCGTATGAATCACACTAGTAACCACCCGGGCCAGACGGGTCGACATGGCTTTGGCTAATATTTTCACATCAGCCGAAAGTAATGAAATGGATGTATACGATTCTGGTTGTTTCACATCCTTATCTTCCTTGGGCAGAACTACTACTGTTGCCTCCCTCATGGACTCCTGCAATCCTCCCCTGTAAAGCATGCATAAACACTTCTTTTAACTTTGGCAACAGTAGATCTTTAAAGTGTTTATGCACTTTCACTGGTACCCCATCTGCCCCTGCGGCTTAATCATTTGCCATAGAGGCCAGAGCTTCTTCTATTTCCTCCACTGACAAAGGGCTCTCTAAACTTTCCCTTTCTTCCTCACCAAATTGTGGTAAACATGCTTCTCCTCACCAGAGGCCCTCAATTTGGATGTATATAGGTCTCCATAAAATCTCCCAAACACTTCCAATAGATCCTTTGTCTCCGTAACCAATGTATTATCAGAATCAAAGACCATAGACATACGACGATTCCCTTTGAGCAGCTGCAATAATAGACAACAAATGCCCACTCTTTTCCCCCCCTCAAAAAAGGATACCTTCTGAAATTCCCTCTTATTGTTTGCACTGCTCAGGTGGACCCCATCTATTTCTTAAGCCCTCCTCAGTGACCAACATCTTTCACAAGTGCCAAAAGTACACATGCACTGATCGACTTTGTGTCTGAGGCAGGGCAGAAGGGATACAAGTGCATTGTCCCCCCACAAAGCACTTGCAGCCCATTTCTATAAGATTTTAATGCTGGATTGATGACAAACGCCAAGAATGGATTCCTTCAACCAAGGTAAGGATTTAATCAACCTCAATTTACTTGTCCATACATTTTATTTGCTTGATGTATAAAGTTCCCATGACAGATTACCTTTGAATAAACCATGAAGACTGAGCACCATAGAGAACTTACCCATTTTTACAGTGCTTGGCATGCTTTCATCCAATAGATAAAGGAAAGGTTTGAAAAAAGAAGCACTGGTGGCAGAAGGACCAGACAATGGAAGCAAGTTCAGCCTCAAGCTGTAACACAGCAGATCACAGTCCATAGCAGGTCCTTTCCCTGAAACGTGTCGGGTGAATCCAATACGAACGCCACATGCTAGCTTGGTCATAGCTTGAGCTAGCTCCTTCCTTACCAGCTTCGAGTCATCTTTCAAGTGTTCCCTACAAAAGAACAAATAAACTAAAATAAATCAAAGTTCATAATGAATAGGCTCATTCTTTCCACAAGCCAATATCAGTTCTTACTGAAAGATGGTCAGGAATCAGCCATAGATACTGCGAGCATTTATTACAGAGTGCAAGATGACAAGCTCCATAATTCTTACACCATCCTGTGCGGTTTTGTCTGTGCTCAGTCCTTTCAAAAGGAACCTGTCACCTAGTTTATGCCCCCCCCCCCTCCCAGCTATCACTACCTGTCCCTCTAGCTTCATAGTACTAGTCTAATCACTCCTGTCTGAGCTCATAGTGTCATGTGAAAAGGTGAAAAATAAGCATTTATACACTTACATTTTCTTATGTAAATGAGGCAGTCAGACTACATATTGGAGGACTTAGTAGACTGGCAGATAATAGTGAACTCACTATTAAGTTCTCTGCCTAAAGGACCTGTGTGATGTAACGATCATGTGACCATAGTGGGCGGTGCTAAGCAAGCAAATCATTATACTCTATGTAGACTTAGCTCCGCCTAAACTGTAGTGGTCCTGCAGCCTGCAGCATGTTCTGATATTCGGCTGAAATGTTAACTATTACCTGCCAGTCTACTACGTCTTCCAAGATGTAGACTGACTGCCTCATTCACGTAAGAAAATATAAGTCTATAAATGTATTTTTTTTTTCACCTTTAGCCTTACACTATGAGCTAAGCAGACAGGGATGATTAGACCAGTATTATAAAGCTACAGGTGCAGACAGTGATAACTGGGGGGGGGCATAAACCACCTGACAGGTTCCCTTTAAAGGGTTTCCCACTGAACAATCATCAGTAATCAGGTGTAATCTGCAGGATGATTAGGGGCCAATGTTAAAGAGGACCTATCACCAGTGCTGTGGAGTCGTCAGTAAGCCAAACCTGTGACTCCCGACTCCGACATATATTGCTTATGTAATTCAGGTGAAAAAATTAATTGTAGTACAATGTGAACATCAGACATGTAATCATTTTTATGATACAATCAATAATCAATATATTTAGATAGAACCAAAAATATATTTATTGGAATACAATTTTAGAAAACAAAACTGTAATAAATTGTAAACATGTAAACATGTCTTTTAATTGTATTATATATCTAATCCTTGTTGAAGTCCTTTCTGTACATATTTATGTGTTCACTCGTATCAGGTGAAGGCTCTGACGAATCAGCTGACCGGCTACTTAATTACCGGGTGTGATGTCAGATGCCATGTCAGGACCCGTAGAAGCGGCCACTGAGCTGCGAAACGGTTGCAGTCGTCCTCGCTCCCGCACCTCCCTCCCCCACCACTTGTTTTTCCGGAATGTGTTCTTGGATACCGCAATAAAGTAACAAAGATCATCATGGTGAGTGCCACTGTCTATTTTTCTGCCATTTAAACTTGGTATATACATATATATGTATATATGTATATATATACACACATATATATACACACATACACACATATATATAACACTATGTAATAAACTATATGAGTGGCAAAAAAAAAGAGTTAACAAAAAGACACTGAATAACATTTGTGCAGTCTATGAATTTGTTCTAAGAAACAGAATTGCCTCCATCAGATTCTCCTTCATAGATGACCTCAAATCTGACCTAATAATTTTAAGGCTAGAGAACAACCTCTCTACACTAACTTGGGTTGGAGGCAAAGCTGTAACCACATGGGCAACATCTCTAACAATCTCCGGGTATAAAGGAATGGCCTCATGCACAGTCAGTTTTGATGAACGGTTGAATTTTTCTATTTCTTTGAGAGCAACAGAAATTTTGCAGAAACACGGTCAATCTGCTTGCCATAGGAGACTGAGTGAAATTTTCTTCATTGCGGCAACGCTTTGCCTGCTCCATGTCATCCAAATACTTGTCAAAGTCAAACTCCTCATCTGAGGATGATGAAGATATGGCAGCAGTAGCACTGTCAGGAGGACCCAAGTCCTCTTGCGCCTGGCTGTCCTGTAGGCCACTCATCCTAACTGCTACCTCAGTCTTTTCCTTTAGCACACTGTTGATCATCAAGCAGTATACGATGACTTGGGTCCATATAAACAGCTGCTAGAAGAATTTGATTTTCCAATAGCTTTGTCTCTCTCCGTTTCATTGAAGCAGAAATGCCATCTGCGATTGAACCTTCTCTTTGGGACAGGCAAAATAGCAAGTTCTTCCACTCCTTCAAGAAAATGCCAGGAGTTAAATCCTCAGCTTGGAATTTTTTAGTCACGGTGAATGGGTGATTAAGCAATTCCTTCAATTCAGCCACCTGTGTCCATTGACCTTCATTTAAGGTCACCTGAGGGTTTGCCATATCTATAAGGCGGCCGTCACACGCTGAGATATCTATAGCGATATTGTAAGCGATCACGTGCACGCGCGATCGCTTACAATATCGCTCACATCGCTGGTGAGATGTCACACAGACAGACTCACCAGTGATGTGGAGCCGCGATCTCGCTGGTAACTATGGTACACATCGGGTAACTAGGCGCCGCGCGTCACTTAGTTACCCGACGTGTACCATAGTTACCATCTCCCAGCATAGGCTCTGCGCTGGGAGATCGCTCATCGTGGTGTTATACACCACGATGAAGCAGATCGTGACATCGTTCATCGCTAGATCTGAGCTCCGGAGCTCAGATCAGCGATGTCACGATCAAGCGATTTCACATCGTAAATCGCTTGATTACATGCAACGATTTCTTGCCCGATATCGCTTAAGCGATCAAAAAGGAGATCGCTTAAACGATATCGGGCAAGAAATCGTTCCGTGTGACGGCCGCCATAGAAACGGTTTTAGTTCAAGCAATCACTCAATCATTAAATAAGTGCTGCCCCACCGAGTGGCTTGATCGACAATTGCCCCTTTCCTAGCACGTCTCTTCCAAGATGGAATCAATTTTAGGGGTTCTGGCGGCAATAACCAATTTCCTCACTTTTGCAAGCAGATTTCTATAATGTCCCTCTTGCAGACCATCTCTTATTGCCAGCTGCAGCGTGTGTGATAAATATTAAAGTGTTTTGAAGCAGCTTTAACAAGATCATCTAATTGTAAAGTATCATTTTGCTGTTCTTCTGCTGTAATATATGTTTGTTCCACTTCCTCCTCAGTTACATGAACAGCACTGTGACTTTCTTTCATCTCAAACATAATGAATCCTACATATTCTTCTAGCTGTTGTTCATTACTCTCATTCATCCATTTAATAGTACTTACAACAAGGGGACACCAAAGAACTAAGATCCGTATTCAGCACATTCAGCATTGAACTACTGAACCCGGAGTTGGTCCATTTTATACCGACTCAGACTCCACCAAAATGAGCTCCGACTCAGACTCCACAGCCCTGCCTATCACCCCCCTGGTGCTATGCTAACTGAATGCAGTACTGAAAGCAGAGTGTCAGCTGCATTCAGGCAAGAGGTCCCCCATGCCTCCAGCCCCCCTGTAAGTTGTAAAAAAGACTTTATAAAGTTTATGGATAAGGAGTGTTACTTAGTAATGAGTCATTGCTCTTGTATTGTGTCCTCCCCACGTCCAGCCCTCTCTTGTTCAGCCTCCTTTATGCATCTCCACTACAAAGAGCAAGCAATGGGTAGGAGCGGTCCCAGCAGCTGAAACGCCTCCTGACGGTGATGTCAGCACCGGAGCCTGCCCTGCTCCAGATTATGCATGTACAGCAGGGTGGGCTCCAGCGCTGACGTCACCGGCAGGAGGAGTTTCAGCTGCTGGAACCGCTCCCACCCATTGCTCACTCTGTGGAGGTGAGATCTACAGCAGGCTAAACAAGAGAGGGCTGGAGGTGGACCAGAGAGGGCTGGAGGCAGGGAGGACACCATACAACAGCGATGACTCATTACTGAGCAAGTCCCTCTGGATTCCTTATCCATAAACTTTATAAAGTCTTTTTTACAACTTACAAGGGGGCTATGGACATGGAGGACCCCTTCCCTGAATGCAGCAGACACTCTGCATTCAGTACTGCATTCCATTAGCATAGCACCAGGCGGTGACAGGTCTTCTTTAAATTCTCTGCCACACCAAGGTCAAAGAAACTTTACGCTTATGCACCAGCACCGATCCAGTGATGTCTGTGCCGGATTTCTCATTACATTGTTATGCCACATGAGCCTTGAAGCTGATCAGCAGCTGCTCGCTCCCTGAGGCCTTTTTCACACATCGGTGCCTCTGGCACATGTGCTGTTCGTGCAGACATATGCCAGAGGTATGTACATACTGAGACACATTTTAATCAATGGCCGCTTTCATACATTTGTGATTCTGCTTGTATCACGTCTCTGGACGGAGCAAATGCGTGTCCGTCCATCTGCTCCACGCGTCAGTTTTTAGCCGACAGCACATACCCACGGACCCATTCAGGTCAATGGGTTTGTGCAAAAAACGGCCCGCACATGGATATCATCCATGTGACATCTGTGTGCATGGATATGAGCAAAGAGTTTCAAAGCTTAAAAATAAAGAATTTCATACCCACCTGTGTCCAGATATGTCCTGTCCCTCTCACTTCAGGGGCCGCTCATTAGTCTCATGAAATATTCACTGCACTTAGAGCTGCAGTGGCCCAAAAAGACAGGAACAGACAGTGCCGGAGAGAAGGGAGTATACAATGACATGCTGTCTGTGTGCCATCTGGATAGCACACGGGCAGCACACGCATGGCCCACCACCACTAGTCATTTGTTCATGTGCATGATAAAACTTCTATTGGTCTGCAACTCACAATAATAGAAAAAGTATCTGATAATTGTATCAATAAATATCAGAAATTAGTTAAAAGATAACGTTTTGGGATTTTTAAATTACCTGGTCTTGCCCAGGGCTGTGGAGTTGGTATAAAATGGACCAACTCTGGCTCCTAAAATTTATAATAAATAGGGTCCAGTAGGTCAATGCAGTATGTGCTGAATATGATTATCATGTTCTATCTTAATAACTTTATTATTGGAACATAATTATGATTAAAAGCCTAATGTTCACATTGTGCTAAAATAAATTTATCACTTAAACATGAGCCATTTTGTGTGGAAGTCGAGGAGTCAGATTCCAACTGTGGAAATGATTATTATTCCAAGATTTATTGATTAAAATGATTTTTTTTTCATGGGAAAATCTCGAAGTCACTAGAACAAATAGCATCATTGTGCAATACAACTCCTAGCATTAGGCATAGACAAATTGCTATACGCAGCCATTAAAAACATTAAAAGTGAATAGGAAACTTTTTGTATGATCTTTGCAGAAGGGCTAATACTGTAAGCAATTAATTGCAATTAATTAACATTCTGTGACTTTCTGCAATCCTTGTTGCCCAGGTACAGTCATCTTCACCAACCGCCATACTTACAACAAAGCTTTGGGCAGTGGACTGCCGGCCTCCTGCTTAATGTGTTGTCTCAGTATAGGGAATCCTTTCACACAGAAGGCACGAACAATTTCATGTTGGTTATCTAACGACCCCTGGTACACTGCCATCCTCAGTCAGGCATTATATGTTGGGGAAAAAGTGATAGAAGAAAGAGACACTGGGACTGAATCACTGGTGCTGCGGAATAAAGACAGGCGACAAGTGACCGATTAACACTTACACATAACCCACTGGCAATCATGACCTGTCCAGGAGCCTGAACAGGAAAAAGGCTTGATCATTGTGTGCCCAGTTATCTTCTGTTTCAGTGCTACCACTGCCTGAGTGATGAAGATGTTTGCTGGATTCAAGAAGACAACAGCAGAGCTCCGGACCGATCCATAACAAAGAAGGGGACCGGCTTAGCAGCCAGCCAGCCTTTTCATACACAACACTGTATATGATCCAACACATAATGCACACCTAATAATAATCTTTATTTATACAACGACAACATATTTCGCTGCACTTTACAATTCAGTGGTCCATATACAAAACGGTCATAGGTAACAATTATATTAAAAAAACACAATACAGTAATTAAAGTACAGAATCATTGTAAAAAATACAATACAATAGATAAAGGAAAAAGTAAAGGTGACCCTGCTCAAAAGAGCTTACAATCTACAACGAGATGGGGTTACACAAAGTGCAGGGGCTTATTCCACTGATGGTCCAGGCATCTTGAGGAAATGGGGGATAGAAAAAAATTACATGAATGGTCACCAGACAATATGTGTAAAGCTTTTGGGTTTGGTGGAGTTTGAAGAAGAGTAATGTCCAGATATATACAGTACAAAGAACTTCTATTAGGGAGCATGATAGGCCGCCTTAAAAAGATGTGTTTTTAGGGAGCGCCTGAAGCTATGTAAATTGTGGATAGTCCTAATTTCTTGGGATAAAGTATTCCAGAGAATTGGCGAAGCTCAGGAGAAATCTTTGAGCCGGGAGTGGGAGGATCGGATTAATGCAGATGTTAGTCGAAGGTCAATTGTAAAATGTAGAGAATCGGTGGGGTGATACAGAGATGAGGGAGGAGATGTAGGGAGGTGCTGAACTGTGAAGAGCTTTGTGGGTGAGAAGAAGTATACCTGAAACGTGATTTGGGGCGGAGGAATCGGACTAAGCCTATGATATCCAACACAACTAGTAAGTGTCTAGAAATTATGATTTAGATCTAATATAGGGCAGAGAGTTTATATTAGTGGATCTTTCTTCCACTAGGCAGTTTTCAATACAGTCATATATTTTTAGCCCACATAGATCACTACAAAAGCTTCCCTTACACATTCTGGATTTAGGGTAAGGGTTTTATGAGTTCTAACACTTGTCTAGTATTATACATCTAAGTACTCTTGATTTTAAAATATAAAATATAGATATCTGTTATCCTGGCATGTATTATAATTGAATTGTGTCACTTTGCTGTCTGTTCTCCACCTGTATTGCACCTTGATCATGGATAGGAAACATTTGAAGAAGGCTAAACTAAGAGCCGAAACGAGTCTTATCTTGACCTGCAAGTTTCGATGCACTAAAAAATAGACTAAAGGAAGCAAATAACTCAACCTCTCCCAGTATTTTCTATATTGTATTGCACCTGAGATCATTTTATGTAAAATTATGTACATTAAATTTTATTTACTGAATACAAATTACAATTTAGGGCTAATTACTATTTATGTTTCTGTTTTGTAATCATTTGTACGTGTAGCTAAAAGCCCAATAGATAGCATTTAGAGAATACATGGTTTAAAGAATCCATTTGATTATTGATTACAGGAATGGTAAAGTCAGGCCATGTAACTTACAGGTTTCTTCATGGATCCTATGACTTATTGTTAAAAGGGAAGAGTCAAAAGCGGCCACCTTAAAGGAACCATGACTTGAATGGCTGTGAATCCATGGTAAAGAGACCAATCCACACAATACCTCCAGTATTTGATCTGATAATCGATGTTTCACTTAAAGTAAAATAGATGAGAATAATTGGTTTAATACTGCATACATGGACACATGATTAATAACCTACACCATACACAAGTGTCACATCTACACCTGGGAACACAGCTCTTCTTTGCTTTGTATTATGTCTTACCCATAAGAAGCAAAGACAATTCACATCATTAATATTTGTACTGGGTTCATTTTGTCTTGTTAGGGCCCTTTCACATCAGCATTTTTTGAAATTTGCGGCAGATGCGGTGAAAAAAACGCATCTGCCGCAATTACCGCATACCGGCTGCACTTGCGGTAAACGCCATGCAAAGTATAGGCGTACTTGCGGCAGGTGCGGCAAGTGCGGTTTTGCACTTGCGGCAGGTGCGGCCGCGAAAAAAAAACCGCGGCTGACCGCGTTTTTTTTCGCGGCCGCACCTGCCGCAAGTGCAAAACCGCACTTGCCGCACCTGCCGCAAGTACGCCTATACTTTGCATGGCGTTTACCGCAACCGCGCCGCAAGTGCAGCCGGTATGCGGTAATTGCGGCAGATGCGGTTTTTTCACTGCATCTGCCGCAAATTTAAAAAAAAGAGAATTTTGTTTACTTACCGTAAATTCTTTTTTCTTTAATCATCAATGGGAGACCCAGACAATGGGGTTAAGGGCACTGCCCTCCGGAGGCCACACTAGGTACTACAAGTTTGTAGACACCGCCCCCTCCGCTTATAAACCCCTACCGCAGGGAATATCCTCAGTTTGGTCCATAAGCTGCGAGGAGACAAAAAAATAACCACACCCGAAACCTCGGGAAAAAAACCGTGAACAAACGGTCCAACAACCCGGAATAAACTGTTCCAACTGGGAACAAGTCAAATGTGACAACATCCAACGGAACACTGGGTGGGTGCTGGGTCTCCCATTGATGATTAAAGAAAAAAGAATTTACGGTAAGTAAACAAAATTCTCTTTTTTCTGGTCATCATAATGGGAGACCCAGACAATGGGGATGTCCTAAAGCAATACCCCAGGGCGGGAAGAGTTCCTCAAAAGACGGATAACATATGGTCCCCCTTTTCAAAGGTGGGCAACCGCCGCCTGGAGGACCCGCCTGCCCAGACTTGCATCCGCAGAGGCATGGGCATGCACCATATAGTGCTTAGAAAAAGTATGCAGGCTTGACCATGTGGCTGCCTGACACACCTGAAGAGCAGAAGCTCGATGTCGCAAAGCCCAGGAGGCACCGACAGCTCTAGTCGAGTGCGCCTTCAATCCCACCGGGAGAGGCAGACCGAAGAACGGTAGGCCTCCTGAATGGGCACCTTGATCCATCTGGCCAAGGTAGATTTTTATGCCGTGGACCCCTTACAGCGACCCGCCGTAAGGATAAACAAGGAGTCAGAACTCCGGAAGGAGGCAGTCCTGGACACATAAATGCGTACAGCCCTCACGAGATCCAGAGTGTGAAGGTCGCGCTCAACCTGATGAACAGGAGCGGGACAAAATGAAGGAAGCACAATCTCTTGGTTCAGGTGAAAAGTGGACACCACCTTAGGCAAGAATTCTGACCGTGGGCGTAACACCACCTTGTCTTGGTGAACCACCAGGAAGGGTGACTTGCACGAAAGTGCAGCCAATTCTGAGACCCTTCTCAGAGACGTAATCGCCACCAAAAAGACCACCTTCTGGGACAGACGAGAGAGGGGAACTTCTCTCAGCGGTTCAAACGGCGGCTTCTGCAGTGCCGCCAGGACCATGTTGAGGTCCCAAGGGTCCAGTGGTCGCCTATATGGCGGAACCACCCGAGACACCCCCTGTAGGAATTGACGGACCTTTTGTAGAAGCGCCAAACGTCTGTCAAACAGCACAGACAGCGCTGACACCTGACCCTTCAGGGAGCTAAGGGATAAGCCCAGCTCCAAACCCGACTGAAGGAAAGCCAACAGCGTCGGAACCGACAAGGGCCAAGGTGACCGTCTACCAGAAGCACACCAGGCGAAAAAGATTTTCCACGTCCTGTGGTATATCTTCCGCGAAACAGGTTTCCTAGCCCGATTCATAGTGGCAACCACTGTAGAGGAGAAACCCCTGGACGTCAGCAGCCAGGCCTCAAGGGCCATGCAGTCAATCTGAGGGCCCTGGAATTGAGGTGGAAGAATGGGCCTTGCGCGAGAAGATCTGCGCGATCTGGAAGAGTCCACCTGTGTCCGCCTGACAGCTGCCACAGGTCTGGATACCAGGACCTCCTGGGCCAATCCGGAGCCACTAGAATGGCCACTCTGCACTCCGTCCTGATCTTCCACAATACCTTGGGAATCAGAGCTAGAGGCGGGAACACATACGGCAGATGAAATCTGGACCAACTCAGGATCAGAGCGTCTGCTCCCAGAGACTGAGGATCCCACGACCTCGCCATATATTGCGGCACCTGATGATTCAGCCGTGAGGCCATCAGATCCACATCCGGAGTGCCCCATCTGCTGCAGACGTCTCGGAAGACATCCGGATGAAGAGACCACTCTCCGGCGTCCTTCCCCTGCCGGCTCAGATAGTCGGCCTCCCAGTTTTCGACCCCTGGGATGTGAACTGCGGAAATCAGGCAGTTGTTGTCCTCCGCCCAGGATAGGATGCGGTGGACTTCGGCCAGAGCCTGTGCACTCCTGGTTCCTCCCTGATGATTTATATATGCGACGGCCGTCGCATTGTCGGACTGAACCCGAATGGGTTGTCCTGAGAGGAATCTCTGAAAAGCCAGGAGCGCCAGATAGATCGCCTTTGATCTCCAGCACGTTGATCTGCAACGCCGACTCCGACTGAGTCCAGAGGCCTTGGGCCCTGTGGTGTAAGAACACCGCCCCCCAGCCCGTCAGACTGGCGTCGGTGGTCACCACTAACCAAGATGGTTTGATGAAAGACCGGCCCCGAGACAAGTGACGGACGTGGCAGTAGCCACCACTGCAGGGAATCCCTGGTCGGTTGAGAAAGAGTCACCAGCCGATTCAGAGAAATCGTCCTCTTGTCCCATCTGCGGAGAATCTCCAGCTGGAGAGGACGGAGGCGAAACTGTGCGAAAGGCACCGCCTCTATTGCTGCCACCATACGCCCCACCAGCTTCATCAACACCCGTATGGATGACTGTGGTGACAGGAGGACCTGTTGGACTCCGGAATGGATGGCCAACTGTTTGGCTCGTGGCAGAGACACCAGGGCTGAGCCTGTGTGGAAGTCCATGCCCAGATATGTCAGTGACTGGGTCGGAACCAGGGTCGATTTCTGAACATTGAGAAGCCACCCAAAATGTTCCAGAGACTTCATGGTCACCTCCAGGCTCACCCGACACAGGTGTTCCGATGGCGCCCTGACCAGAAGGTCGTCTAGATAGGGGATGACGGCATGTCCCTGCACATGCAGGAGAGCCATCATAGAGGCCATCACTTTTGTGAACACCCGCGGAGCCGAGGCCAGACCGAAAGGGAGAGCCACGAACTGGTAGTGTTCTTCCCCCACTGCGAATCTTAACCAGCGTTGATGAGCTGGTGCAATGGGCACGTGAAGGTAAGCGTCCCGGATATCTATGGACGCTAGGAAGTCCCCCTGTGACACAGCCGCTATCACGGAGCGCAGGGATTCCATGCGGAACTTCCGAACCAACACGTGACGGTTGAACAACTTGAGGTCCAGAACCGGGCGAAAAGAGCCGTCCTTCTTTGGGACGATAAAGAGGTTGGAGTAAAAACCCCGGAACCTCTCTCCGGAAGGCACTGGGACCACTACTCCGTCTCTGCGGAGACCCTCCAACACCAGATGAAAAGCCTGAGCTTTTTCTGGAGACGGGACCGATCGATGGAATCGGTGTGCCGGCTGAGACGTCAGCTCTATCCTGTAGCCTCTGGAGACTATATCTCGTACCCACTGATCTTGGACCTGGAGTAGCCATCTGTCCCGAAAAAGAGACAGGCGGCCCCCTACCTGTGGGGAGGCAGGATGAGAGAGCAAGTCATGCGGAAGTGGGTTTGGGGGTGGCAGCCGCTGCCCCCGCCGGTTTCTTCTGGCGACCCTTGGGACGCCACTGAGTAGAGGGCTTGTTCCCTCTGTCCGCACGGGCAGACGATGCTGATGGCTGTGAACTGGACCGAAAGGACCACTGTTTTGGGTTCCTCTTCACGGTATACCGTGGCTTAGGTTTATTCTGTGGAATCTTTGACTCCGCAGAATCCTTTATCAGCTTGTCCAGTTCGGTACCAAAAAGCCTGTCGCCAGAGAACGGAAGATTTTGCAAAATCTTCTTAGACGTGGCATCTGAGTCCCAAAGACGCAGCCACAATAACCTGCGGATCGCTATAGCGTTGGCCGAAGCCACAGCAGAGAGGTTTGCAGTTTCCAGTACTGCCGTCCTGGCGTAATCCGCATAGGCCCTTGCTCTATCAGTAAGCGCCAGGACTTCTGAACTGGACCCTGCCAGGTCCGCGATACCATCCAAGCAGGAGGTGATCGCCTGCAGAGTCCAGACCGCGGCAAAATTAGGGGCAAATGAAGACCCCACAGCCTCATAAGAAGACTTGGCGAGTTGCTCGACCTGTCTATCAGTCGCATCCTTCAATGAGGAGCTATCAGAGGCAGAAAATAGGGAGCGTGCAGCAATCCTGGTCATGGAAGCGTCCACCTTAGGGGACTGCGACCACTCCTGAAGCACCTCCTCAGGGAAGGGGAAGCGATTGTCCTTGGATTTACGAACATAACGCCGTCCAGGATGAATCCTGGGCGCTCTAACCACCCTTCCAAAGTTAGTGTGGTCCATAAAGGAACCACTTGGTCTAGCCTCCGGCCGCAGCCATTGGTAGACCTCCTTCGGGTGAACGTTCACCTCCTCAGGGGGTGTCACGAGACGCAGAGTCTCGTTGATGGAGGACACCAGATCCTCCACCCCTTCTGGTGGTTCTGACACGGACCCGAGTAATGAACCCCCATCATCCTCATCCCCCTCAGAGAGACCCTCCTCTTCAGAGAGTGTCTGGAGCTCGGGTGAATCCTCACGTCGAGTCCGCTTAAGGGGTCTCATAGTTGAGGCAGGGGACACCCTGGGGTAATGTGAAGGAGCCGCTGGATTGTCCAGTCTCCTGGTCAGTACCTCCAGGGATTGCGACATGGAGGACAGCTGGGATAACAGATTCATTTATCTTGTTCTGTGTCTCCCATGGCCCTGGGCCCACATGGACCACAGGGTACAGCACCGAAGCTGCTGTCTCAGCAGTATCAGCCCGGGCCTCTGGGCGTCCGCAGTTATTGCAGGACCCCTCCACCAGTGTCCCGTTGCATGTAGCACAGGTAGTGGTGTTACTGGCCGCCTTAGCAGCGTTCTTCCCAGCTGAGGACATTCCCACAGCAGGGGGAATAAGCCAATCTTTAAAGAAAAAACCGGTACAACCGGCGGCTTACCGACTGCAGTAATGCGGCGGAGGAAGCGGTGTGTGCGTGTGTGGCCTCCGCGAGTCTTCCGGTCTCCCCTGTAATGAGTGCAGCCGTGCACTTCAAGTAGATCCCAGCCGGGAAGTGAGGGGAAGATGGCCGCCGACACATCAACTGTGGGCGGAGCCGAAAACACGCGGGAAGCCACACGCACGCCCATTAATGACGTCACCGCCTGGGCTGCTTCCAGCTCCTCAGGCAGCCCCAGTAATGAAAGCGCCGAGGCCCGCAGCGCGGGAAAGTACTGTGACACAAAACACAATACTAAGGCTGCAGACAAAGTCTGGAGCCGACAGCCGCAGCCCCTGTGAGACACAGGGCGGTCAGCCAGAGTGGCCCCAGCACGGGGTCCACCGCCAGAACCGCGGACCCGAGGGTTGCGCGCGGTCTGAGTGTCCCAACACATATAGTGCCGACACTACCCCCAGGCACACCGGAGACACACAAGGTGCCTCAGTGCCGGTCCGGTCTGTAAGCACCATTTAGGGAGGCCTCGGACGGGGGTGCAGCACCAGTCCGGTCTGTAAGCACCATTTAGGGAGGCCTCGGACTGGGCTGGCTCCAGTCCGGTCTGTAAGCACCATTTAGGGAGGCCTCGGACGGAGCGGAGCTGTGCAAGGCTCCAGTCTCCCACTTTCCAGAGCCCCCAAACAGGGATGGGAAGGAGTGCGACAGCGTACCGGGAGAACACAAAGTGTCCAGGCTCTAGGCCCTCCGGTACCTCGACCTGCGTGTTCCCTAAGGGTGAGCAGGGAGACTGCCGAAGGTCCCCGACAGGGACCATATTACCTTGTCTTCAGACGCCATCACGTAAGTAGTGAGAATGCAGTGAAGTGCAAGCAAAGCGTGTGATACCTCCGAGCACACTAAGTTAAAAACTGAGGATATTCCCTGCGGTAGGGGTTTATAAGCGGAGGGGGCGGTGTCTACAAACTTGTAGTACCTAGTGTGGCCTCCGGAGGGCAGTGCCCTTAACCCCATTGTCTGGGTCTCCCATTATGATGACCAGAAAAACGCTGATGTGAAAGGGCCCTTACATGTACGTCATTGAGGAATTTCTAACTATAAAACTGAAGAAGTGAATTTACAGATATTAAAATAACTCCTGAAACCATGAGCTAATAATGTAGCGGCCACAGTGTGGTAAATATAAGGCTAAATTCACACATCCATGTGAGTGTTACCATCCAAGAGAAAAAGGACTCATTTTTTTCTCAGGTGTCAACAGCTCATCTGATTTTTTATTCTGTAGTAGATTAGACTGTCTAAACCTTATTATTATCCATTAACTATATCAGTTAAAAACAGATGAAATTAGGAAGGAACTCTGCAGTACAATGTCTGTCTTCTTAGTTGAATATGTCTCACAGATCTCTATTGATTTTATTGGCCAAGTCTGAGCCACCAACTCTTATGCGAATACAACCTGCACCTGCTCCGAGTCTAGGGGACCATTTTTAAAATGAACGTGGGCGCATTGTCCGAGAAAAAGACGGACAGCATTAGTACGTGTGACACAAGTATGAATAGAGCCCAATAAAAAGTGAAAACACGGGGTGCGGGTGTTGGAGTGGAGCGCTTGTAACTCTGACAGTTTTCTCCCTTTACTGACATCTTGCTTACCGGATCATTGCTCAAGAGGAGGAGGACACAGCTGGACGATAACAGGCGGTTAATACAAAGATGTCAACCTACTAGATGCCGAGAAATTAAGGCTGTGTGCATGTTAGGGAGGTAACAGCCGTCATCTTTTGTCTCTTGCTGGAGCTGAAGAGAGAATAGGAGAGAACGCTGTAGCAGGTATCGCTGGCTGGACTCTTCACACTGCTGTGTCCCGGCTGGTCTCACTTGCAAGCCTAGGAGTTGTGCTCTTAATAATAGAAGATATTTATACCTTCATTAAACCTGATGAAAACGTCTGTGCTGGAAGGCTGGGATTGCTACAGCTGTGGTCCCCGTATTCCCGGCAACACAAGTCCACTGGACAGTTATCAGATGGGAACTTGGTTTATTATTCTGTAGACCCAAGAATGGGGTTATCTTACATTTATAAATAGGGTGCTTGAGGCGCCAGAGGTCCATCCCCTATAGAGTGAACAGGCTCCATTTCCTGGGAGCAGCGACATTGGTTTTGAGCAGTCCTGCCTCATGCTGCATAGCAAACATCCATTTTGACATATTAGAAAGAAAAATCCAGCACCCAGCATGTCTTCAAGCTTTTAAATCTTTATTCCTTATATCAAGTTCCAAATCATGAACAAGGGGTACACTGACCCCACGGCCTGAGGCGTTTTGAATGTCACTGCTCGTTCTTACTCTGCTATGAGTAAGAACGAGCAGTGATGTTCGAAACGTGTCAGGCCGTGGGTCTGTGTACCCCTTATTCATGATTTGGAACTTGATATAAGGAATGAAGATTTAAAAGCATGAATAAATGCTGGGTGCTGGATTTTTCTCTCCAATTGATATTAATCAGGTGGAACCAGCCATCAATCCCAGGCATCAGCATCTGTGGAGAATATACTGGTGAGGTACTATTCTGATTCCCCATTCCTTTGGATATATCCATTTTTACACCTGGTGCACTGAACTATGCAAACGTTAGCCATAAATCATACATAAACAGGGGATAGAAGAGGTGCTGGAATGTGGTATAGCCCTGTTAGACAATTAAAAACTTCACCCTATATTCTTCTTTATGTTACACCCATGTTTCTATTGAGATGAGCAGAAATAATAGCTCTATTGCAGAGGAGAATATAAGGAATTTGCCAGGCGGATCTGCCAAGTAATACCTGAACACTGACATATAATAATATTTATTCACTTATATAGCACCATTAATTCCACAGCGTTTTAGGAGTGGTGCTTCATCCACAAAGACTCCTGAACAGCGGAGAGGGCAAGTATCAGATGATGCGATGGAGGAAGGACAGGGAGCACCTACACCATGTCTCAGAACAGCAACTACACCTCAGTTGTAAGTGCTCATTGACAGGGAAAACAGAGAAGGTATGATCAGATGCAGGACTTTTACATCAAGATATGCAAGCTTTAAGTGGCTATTAAGTAGAATGCAGCATATCAGATTAGGAGGACAAATTTCCCCCAATGGTATCTTAACTAAACAAGGTGGTTGGATCATTTGATGCGTGGCGTCAAAAAGCAGATGATCATGAAAACCAACTACGCCGTAATAACATCCAGGTTATTGGTTTACCTGAAAGAGCCAAAGGTCAACTCCTTAAACAATTCATTGAAATTGACTTAAATCTAATCTAGAAGATGAATTCTCCTTTATATTTTTGGTACAGAGGGCCCATAAAGTACCAGCTAAAACCCCTCCCTCAAGAGCCCCTCCTAGGCAGTTTCTAGCATGACTTTTGCATGGCAATATCAGAGATATCGCATTGCACCTAGAAAAGACAAAGAGGTCCTCTTACACACATAATAATAACACAATCCGCATTCCCGGATTCTCTGTGGATCATCAAAAACAGAGAGCCCAGTTCGAAATTTATCTTACTCTATAGTCAATCCTGCCTTCCTCTGCATCATGTACGAAGGATCCATAATCTTCTTCACCAATCCCAGTGAAACAATGGAAAGGTTACAACTTCATCATGCTCCGAGATGGGAGAAACACTGATCCTTTTCATCATAGGACACCTTATTCCTCACTCCTCCATCCTTCGACCCCAGAGGAAGAAAGGGGGAAGCCGGATTTAGCTCACAACAATAGACGCTCTAGCTTCTCACGATGGATGTAACAACTATACTTTTCACTGTGTCCAGTGAAGATCCAACCAGTTTCCAGCTTATCGGACTATTAAATCTGTGAGTGCAGCATTCAGTGACTGAGCTACGGACTCCTTGCAGACACTCCCAGCAGTAAATAACCCCCTGACTGGAACAGTTTAGCCAGTTTTGTGCTAAAGCAGGAGGAGGAAAACTATCTAAGCCGATAAGGCAACCAGGAACTTAAATAAGAAAAACACCAACTAAATAAGGCCAACAGGCCCAGAGAGGGTGCTGTGTCCCCCAATTAGAGGCTAAGAGAAAAGGAATTTACGGTGAGTACACAAAATTCTCCTTTTCTCGTTCGCCTCATTGGGGGACACAGGACGATCAAACGTCCTAAAGCAGTCCCTGGGTGGGAAAAAAAACATCCCAAACTGAAAAACAGTCTACAAGCTAGCAGCCGCTGCCTGCAGGATGCATCTACCCAGACTCGCATCTGCCCGAAGCCTGAGTATGTACATGATAATGTTTCGCAAAGGTGTGTAGGCTTGACCAAGTTGCAGCCATGCACACCTGCTCAGCCGTAGCCTGGTGCCGAATAGCCCAGGAGGCACCCACTGCGCGAGTGGAGTAAGCACGCAACCCCGACGGAATGGGCAGGTTGCATAAAGAGTAAGCTTACTGAATGGTAAGCTTAATCCACCTGGCAAGAATGGCTTTTGACGACGCCATCCCTTTTCGGTGACCCTCAAGAAGAACGAAAAGAGAGATTCCAACTTCCTGAAAAGCGCTGTCCTAGACACGTAAACCGGAGAGCACGGACCAGATCCAAAGTGTGCAAGGCCTTTTCGAAGCGATGCACCGAGGCCGGACAAAAGGATGGAAGGACAATGTCCTTGCTCAAATGAAAAGTGGAAACCACCTTAGGAAGAAAAGACTGTATCGGCCGCAGCACCACCTTGTCCTGATGAAACTAGAGAAAAGGCGCTCTACAGGAAAGTGCCGCCAGCTCAGATACCCTCCGGATGGAAGTGATCGCCACAAGGAAAACCACCTTCTGAGAGAGAAGACGCAATGAAATCTCCCAGAGAGGTTCGAAGGGACGTTTCTGAAGTACGTCAGGACCAGATTTAAATCCCAGGTCTCCAAGGGCCTCCTATACGGTGGAACGATGCGAGAAACACCCTGCAAAAAAGTACGGACCTGAGGTTTCGAAGCCAATCGGCTCTGAAGAAGCACTGATAACGCTGATACTTGTCCCTTAATAGAACTTAGGGAAAGTCCTTTGTTCAGTCCAGACTGGAGGAACCCCAGAACCGCTGGAAGCGAGAAACGCAAGGGTGTGACGTTTCTTGACTCACACCAGGCATAAAAAACCTTCCAGGTCCTATGATATATACGGGCAGAAACAGGCTTTCTCGCACACGCCATAGTGCGTGACGCTTTCTGAAAAACTCGCCTAAGTCAGAATTCTGGTCTTAATGGCCACGCCATCAAACGAAGAGCCCCCCGAGTTGTGATGCCAAAATGGGCCCTGGGAGAGAAGATCCATGGAGCCGCCATGGAGCGTCTGCGGCGAGTTGCACGAAATCGACGTACCACGATCTCCTGGGCCAGTCTGGGGCAACTAGTATCACCGTTACTCGCTCCGTCCTGACCTTCTGAAGCACTCTGGGGATGAGAGCCAGAAGTGGAAAGACGTACGGAGGACGAAACGGTGTCCAGTCCTGAACCAGGGCATCTGCTCCCAGAGCCCTGGGATTGCGGGAGCGAGCAAAGAAGTTGGGAACCAGGGTTTTCATTCGCGACGCCATGAGGTCTACATCGTGAATCCCGAAGCGAATGCATATCTGAGCATTCTGAAGCATCTGGATGAAGAGTCCATTCCCCTGATGCAAGCCCCTAACGGCTGAGGTAATCCGCCGCCCAGTTTTCGACCACCGGAACGTGGACTGCCAATAGCACAGCTCCCGAAGATTCGGCCCAATGGAGAATCGGTTCCACTTCCTGCATCGCTGCCCTGCTGCGCGTCCCGCCCTGATGGTTGACATATTCCACCGCCGTGGCATTGTCCGACTGGATGCGAATGTGACAGTCCATCAGATGATGGAAACTCCTCAATGCCAAGTAAATGGCCCAAATCTCCAAGAGATTTATGGGCAGAGAGGACTCCGCTGGAGTCCACCGACCCTGGGCCGTGTGATGCTGGAACACCGCCCCCAAGCCGAGGAGACTGGCATCGGTGGTTAGTACATCCCACCGGACCGGCAGGAAGGATCTCCCCTGAGAGAGAGATGACGGGACCAATCACCAACGAAGAGAGCGTCTCATTGCCGCCAACGGGTGGAAAGACCAATGAAGGGTAAACAGGCTGCGATTCCAGGCCGATAGTAGGTCCAGCTGTAATGGGCGGAGATGCAACTGTGCAAAAGGCACTGCTTCCATTGCCGCCACCATCTTCCCCAAGACGCGCATTGCAAATCGAAGGGAGTGTGAGAGAGGACCCAGAAGCGTCCGGACCGCACAACGCAGAGAGCGAGCCTTGTCCTGGGGAAGAAGCACAAGTCCCTGAGTCGTGTCCAGGACCATCCCCAGAAATGTGAGCTTGCGGCTCAGAACCTGGGGAACATTTCGTCAGATTGAGAATCCAACCCAGCCGCGAGTGTGTTTCCATCGTGACGCAAACACTGTCCTCGCAATCCTTGAAGGACCGACCCTTGATCAAAAGGTCGTCCAGGTAAGGGACAATCGACACCCCCCGAACATGAAGAACGGTCATGACCGCAGCCATGACCGCAGCCATGACCTTGGTAACCACGCGCGGAGCAGTTGCAAACCCGAAAGGAAGAGCTACGAATTGATAACGATCCTCGCACACTGCGAAACGCAGGCTGAAGATGGCGGCCGGAGTAAAGGAAAGCGCCAAAAGTGGCGCGAGAGCGGGAGAAGTTAGGCCATGATGCCTGTCAAAGGCCAAAGTAATTGGCCGAGAAGCTGGCCGGAGGCGGTCCTGATAGACCGCATCATCACTGGGGGCGGGACCCTGATTCCCAGTGCAGGCCAAAGCCGGGGACTAAATTAATATCGCCGGCCGCCTGCCATGAGAGGGCCAGCGCGGAACGCACCGGAAACAACAGAACGGACACAGGACACCCCAGGGTACACCAGACCGAAGCGTGGCCTCATACCTGATAATGGCTCTTATCACCGAACCCTCCAAGGGGCAGGAGAACGGACCAGTCATCCCATTACAGCTGGACCTCCGTCTTCATAGCTGCCGTGGCCAAAAAAAGCCCAGGGGATACATCCTGCAACCCAGATTCCCAACTGTGGGGTCTGGGGAGGGATGCTGCAGGAGCCTGCCATCACTTTCACACAGAGCCCCAACTGTGGGGTCCATGAAGGGACGGTGCAGCGGTCCGGAAAGATTATCAGCTACAACCCAGAGTTCCAACTGAGGGGTTTTGGGGAGAAGTGGAAAACATCGGAAAAAAAATAACAAACTAACAAAACAAACAGTGTCTTGCCTCCAAAGACACTAAGCAAAAAACTGGCTAAACTGTGTCAGTCAGGGGGTTATACACTGCTGGGAGGTGCCACTGTGCTTCTTTTTAATTGCTTAGTGTCGCCTCCTAGTGGCAGAATGGTATAACCCATCGTCCTGTGTCCCCAATGAGGCGAAGGAGAAAACTCAGGTTGGACAAGTCCCTTTTTATGGAGGACAATGGTTTATTATAAGGCAGAATAACCGGATTGGTTATGTTATATCCTTTATAATATCGTCATCACGCTTTGTAAAGTGATACTTTCTTTTGCTCTTTCGTTTTTTTGTTTTGTGTTTTCATTGAATGTAAGCCATAATCATCAACATTAACATAAATAAACACTTGAAATTGATCACTCTGTTTGTAATGACTCTATATAAATACATCCATTTCACTTTATGTATTTAATTACTGAAATAAATTAACTTTTTGATTATATCCAAATTCATTGAAATGCACTTGTATCTGTGAAAACTCTTTCATAACACTCACCAGGACTTTAACAAAAAAAAAAGGCAAATCATTTGATTGCCAACATTTCTGCACCACAAATGTGAAATTTTAAAAAAGAAAATATTCTATTTCACTTTGCAGAACCTATTACATTGTATACATGAGGTGAAAAGTCCTCTTTCACAGGCACTAACATATTAAGTATTTTGGTCGGGTATTTTATGTTCACACCATTTTGTTTTCCTTTTACCAAAATACAGATTTAGTGTGGCTTCACACTTGCGTTCCCTGCCGCTGCGTATTGCGGCGGGCGAGCGCAAGCCGATCGCATACACCTCAAGTCCTTATGTTTAACATGGGGTTAGCGGTGTATGCGCTCGGCTTGCGCTCGCCCGCCGCAATACGCAACGGCAGGGAACGCAAATGTGAAGCCACCCTAAGGAATAATATTTTTCCTACAGGTTTATGCATAGATCTGGAAAGACTATTATGAAGGAGCCCTAAAATTACTTTTTTAAAAGAAATGCCATGTTTTGGTTCAGCAGGGACATTGTTATCTACACATACATGATAACATGTGGAGGGCACTAGAAAGCATCGAAACAATTGTACAAAACATTAAGACTATTAAAAAAGCTATTAATTAGACAATATTCATAAAATTGAATACCAATGCAAAAAAAGATTTAAACCCCAGCTAGATACTTAATGATATTAAATAATGACTCACCATGGATATAAATCAAGGCATCAAATATATGGACAATTTTTTGGAGCATGGGATCTATGTGGTGGAATCCAGAATTAAGAAGCTTTCTACAGATCTTAAGTACTCTCACAATCTCTTCTGGGCCAACCCAAGAAAGCTGCTGTACTACCCCTGAAATTTGGGTGTTAGACATCCCTTCTGAGGTCTTTGGTGAAATACTGTGTGGGCAAATAGAAAACATAGTATAAAAAAAATCAAAAGTGCAGTTCTCATTACAATGGTAAAGTCATTTCACTGAAACAAATGTCATTAATATAAAAGACTTAATGGAGTATTCTCAAGTTTTCTCCGCCTGCGCACAGATCGCATATGGGAGTGAATGGGTGTGCACGGTTCTGCGCTGTCAAGCACAGCACCGTGCGCTCCCATTATAAAGATAGGGGCTGCGGTCTGCATGCAGAGGTTTGCAGATGCCTCCGCAGAACGCTGCGGAGGCATCTGCAAATGTGAAGGCAGCCTTAGAGCACTGCAGTTTCCTTACTTCCTGGCCCCTTGGGGGTGGGCACCCCTCCTTGAGTGACAATTCTGATCCAAGTTGTAATACAACACATTTAACAGTCTGTCAGTGTTTGTTTGGAGTCCACACTGTTATCACCAGATTTACTTGTAGAGATAACAGGACCATTCAACAAGCACAGGGCTCAGGAAAGTGGAAGCTGCTGATGCTGGTGGGTTAGGATGTGAAGGGGATTGTAATTTTACAGGATTTACAGGGGAAGTGTCAGCAATTGAGAGGTAGAGGAAGGGTGGCGAGTGCTGAGTGGGACTATAGGAGTTATCTACACTCTTGGACTGCGATTACGGCATAGGCACTTTGACCAAAGCTCCAGTGGTCAAGCTCCTGGGTAACAATCTGTACTCTACGTAAGATAAGTTCTCACAGAAGAATGACGGCAAATAGATAAAGCAATCAAATGGAAACTTGCTATTTTCATGCCAACTAAAGCAATTTAATAACATGTTAATATCACTCTATAGAGCTAACATATTCTGCAGCATAGACTTTAATAACCAATAACAAGGTTACTCTTTTAGTAAGGATTACAAAAATGAAGCTCAGCATTCTTTGTTTTACGATAAACATCAATGACAGACAAACAATGGCATGACGTTGCATATACCTGGGGCGTACATTTGGAAGCAAACTAGGGTGCACACCAAACATCATGTAATTAATAATACTTATTATCAGATTAATCACATTTCTTTGAAGTCAGGGCAGCAATGTGTGTGAAGTGTATACATATTAATGCTTTTTTATACACAAAGATATAATTCCTGTTTTTAGCATATTACTCCCAGGGCTGGATATATCCTGATGCTAAATACTGTTTAACTTAGTCGATGTCTCTACTGTGTAATTCAGTTCTTACTGACCGGTTACAAAAAGAAAAAATGGATCCTAAAGTGAAGTGCACAGATTTTCAAATATATTACCATGTAGGAACCCCTAAATGCTACCAGGAAACCCATAAACCATCATTTGTTGAGTGCTTTACTTACTCCCATGCCAATCCACCATGAAAAGGCTAAATTTAATTTGCCATCCCTATTGTAAAAATACAACTCATACTGCTTTCTTCTAAGGAAACCATATTCAGGACTCCAGAGACACAATGGTGTTCAGTATTTTGCAGGGTTGTGGGGTCAGAGTTGTGGAGTCGGTGCCCATTTTGTTGGAGTCTGTATAAAATGCACCGACTCTGAAAAAAAGAGAATTTTGTTTACTTACCGTAAATTCTTTTTCCTTTAGTCCTTAAATCTGGGAGACCCTGACATCGGGTGTTATATGTTGCCCCCTGGAGGTCACACCAATTATAGGAGAGATTTTCTCCTCCTTCTCCTCTGCAGCATATACGGCCCCTGCAGTAACACTGTCAGTTTGGTATATAAGCAGTAGGAGGAAAACATTGCACTGTAAAACAAATCCAGGCCAACCGGGCCGAACAGGAAACGTATAAGGCCAGAACAATGGCCAACAGTGAGACTACGTGCTGTACAAGAGACGCAGGTACGCCCGTAGGGCAAAAGGGTGGGTGCTGGGTCTCCCAGATTTAAGGACTAAAGGAAAAAGAATTTACGGTAAGTAAACAAAATTCTCTTTTTCCTTGTCGTCCAAAATCTGGGAGACCCTGACATCGGGACGTCCAAAAGCAGTCCCTGGGTGGGAAAAAACCACTGCACCCTGAAAGGCAACTCAGACATTTACAGGTGGGAAACAGCCGCCTGGAGAACGCGTCTGCCCAGGCCTGCATCCGCTGAGGCATGAACATGTACCTGGTAATGTTTAGAAAATGTGTGTAGGCTTGACCAAGTGGCGGTCTGACACACCTGTTGGGCTGAGGCTTGGTGCCGCAAAGCCCAAGAAGCACCCACGGACCTGGTGGAATGCACCTTGAGTCCCCGCGGGGGAGACGTGTGCGAGACCGAATAGGCCTCTAATATGGCCGTCCTGATCCAACGGGCAATTGTGGCCTTGGAGGCGGAAGATCCCTTGCCACGTCCGGCCATGAGAATAAAGAGAGAGTCAGTCTGACGCAGAGGAGCTGTGCGAGACAAATACACTCTCAGAGCCCTGACCAAGTCCAAGTTGTGGAGGGCCTTTTCAAACCTGTGAACCGGGTTTGGACAAAAAGACGGAAGAGAAATGTCCTGGTTGAGGTCGAAAGGTGAGACCACCTTTGGGAGAAAGGAAGGAACAGGACGTAGGACAACTTTATCCTGATGTACCACCAAGAGGGGAGGCTTGCATGACAATGCCGCCAAATCTGACACCCGCCGAAGCGAGGTGATTTCCACCAAAAATGCCACCTTTTGCAAAAGGGTGGACAAGGGAATATCCGTTAGTGGTTCAAATGGAGGCTTCTGAAGGGCCGAGAGATCCAAATTGAGATCCCACGGTTCTAGAGGACGCTTGTAGGGTGGGACAATGTGGGCCACCCCTTGCATAAATGTGCGAACCTGTGGGAGCCTAGCTAGCCTCTTGGAATTAAGGACAGAAAGAGCTGAAATCTGTCCTTTCAGAGAGCTTAGGGAAAGACCAGTGTCTAGACCCGCCTGAAGAAACAAAGAGTAATTTAGGCAAGGAGAAAGGCCACGGGGAGTGGCCTTTAGCAGAACACCAGGAGAGGAAAATTCTCCACGTTCGGTGATAAATTGTCAGCGAGGCAGGCTTACGAGCCTGTTTCATGGTGTTCTGAACTTCTCGGGGAAGACCCGATTGTGTCAGGACCCAGGATTCAAGGGCCAAACCGTCAACCTGAGTGCCGCAGAATTGTGGCGGAAGAATGGACCTTGAGAGAGAAGGTCTGGACGATCTGGAAGACTCCAAGGTTCGCTGTTGGCGAGTTGGAGCAGTTCCGGGAACCAGACTCTCCTGGGCCAATTGGGAGCGATTAGGATCACACGGTGACATTCCGTCCATATCTTGCGGAGCACCCGCGGTAACAGGGCCAGAGGTGGAAACACCTATGGCAGGCGAAACTGAGACCAATCCTGGACCAGAGCGTCCGCTGCCAGAGCCCTGTGGTCGTGGGCAATGGCTATGAAAGCCGGAACCTTGTTGTTGAGAAATGACGCCATCAAGTCAACATCCAGAGTCCCCCACCGCCTGCAAATGGCCTGGAATACTTCCGGGTTCAGAGACCATTCGCCCGGGTCCATGCCTTGACGGCTGAGATAGTCCGCTTCCCAGTTGTCCACACCCGGAATGTGGACTGCGGAAATGGCGGAGCCTGTGGCCTCCGCCCAGGATAGGATCTTTTGGACCTCCAGCATCGCCTGGGTGCTGCGAGTGCCTCCCTGATGATTGATGTAAGCGACGGCCGTCGCGATGTCCGATTGGATCCTTACCTGGCGGCCGCTCAGGAGGGACTAAAACTCCAGAAGCGCCAGATAAGCCGCCCTGATTTCCAGAATGTTGATGGGAAGGGAGGACTCCACCGGAGACCATGTACCCTGAGCCCTGTGGTGAAGGAACACCGCTCACCAGCCGGCGAGGCTGGCGTTCGTGGTGACCACCGACCATGACGGTGGGATAAGGGATCGACCCTGAGACAGGGACGGATATGCCAGCCACCACTGGAGAGATTCCCCGTTTCGGGGTACAGGAAGATCTTGTGATCCAAGGTCCTCAAATTTTTGTCCCAGACTCGAAGGATCTCCAGCTGAAGAGGACGCAGATGGAGTTGTGCGAATGGGACTGCTTCTATTGAGGCCACCATCTTTCCTAGGATCTGCATCAGGCGCCTGATGGAGTACGATCGAGGAGGGAGGATGGAGCGAACTCCCGCTTGGAGTGAGATGGTCTTCTGGTGAGGCAGTCGCACTAGAGCTGCTCGAGTGTCGAATTGCATGCCCAGATACACGAGACTCTGGGTGGGAACGAGGATCGACTTCGGAAGGTTGACGATCCAGCCAAACTTCCTGAGAGTCGACAAAGTAGTGGAAACAGCTTGCCGGCATTCCTGATGCGAGGGTGTCTTGACAAGGAGGTCGTCCAGATAAGGGATGACCAACAGCCCCTGAGAGTGAAGTATGCAGAACACTGATGCCATCACTTTGGTGAATACTCGTGGAGCGGTGGCCAGGCCGAAGGGGAGGGCCACGAATTGGAAATGGTCGTCCCCAATCGCAAAGCGCAGGGACCGTTGGTGAGCTGGGGCGATGGGGATGTGTAGGTATGCATCTTTTATGTCTATGGATGCTTAGAATTCCCCTTGAGACATTTAGGCTATCACAGAACGCAGTGATTCCATGCGAAAATGCCTCACTTTGACGTGCTTGTTGAGGAGCTTTAGGTCCAGAACGGGGCGAACGGACCCGTCCTTCTTGGGCACAATAAAGAGATTTGAGTAAAATCCCTGAAACCGTTCCCTTTCGGGAACTGGGACGATGACTCCTTCCCGCTTTAGGGACTCCAGCGCTTGATGAAAGGCGTGGACCTTGGCGGGAGGGGGTGATGTCATGAAGAAACAGCATGGAGGGACTGAGTTTAGTTCTATGAAGTAGCCGTGAGTGACAATATCTCGCACCCATTGGTCTAGTATGTCGGAAAGCCAAATGTCCCGGAACTGGGACAATCTGCCCCCGACTTGGGGTGCGGAGCTGGATCCGTGAGAGTCATGCCGAGGCCGTCTTGGACAGCTTTTGATCAAAAGACTTTTGCTGGCGAGAACGCCAGGAGGAACCCTGGCCTCGGGAGGGCTGGGACTTGTCAGAACGAAATGTCCTGTTGGTAGAGGAGGATTGTCTGGAGGACCAGCCAGGGGAACGAAATGGACGAAAGGAATGGAACCTGGCAGATTTCTGCTGCGCAGGTTTGCTTCCTTTTTGTTGGGGCAGGAGTGTACTTTTACCTCCGGTTGTGTCCTTGATAAGTTCGTCCAGACGTTCACCGAAAAGACGATCCCCGGTACAGGGAATCCCTGTAAGATGCTTCTTGGAAGAAGCGTCACCCTTCCAATCCCGGAGCCAGAGGATTCTCCGAATGGCGAGGGAATTGGCGGCTGCCACTGCTGAACGCCCGGCTGAGTCAAGCACATCGTTCAGAGCATACTTTGATACCATGGCCATTTGTTCGAGGAGGGGAGACGCCTCAGGAACTTTATCGTAGGTCATGGAATGAACTGCTTCTGTAAATGCAGAAAGTGCCTTAAGGGACGAGGCAGCTGCAAAGGCGGGAGGGAACGCAGCGCCAATTGCGTCATAGATTGACTTGGTTAAAAGTTCAATCTGACGGTCTGCCGAGTCCTTCAAAGAGGAGCTGTCGGTGATGGAGATCGTGGTTCTTGTAGCCAATCTGGCTACGGCCGGGTCAACCTTAGGGGGTTGAGACCAGCTAGATAAGTACTGCCAGGGCAAACGGATACTTGGGATCCGTGGCTTTTGGCAGGAAGCGTTTTGCCGGGCATGTCTTGGGCTTCTGCCCCGTGTCCGTAAAGTCGGGATGATCAGAGAAGATGCTGGCAGGTTTCTTAGGATCCCAGAGCGAAACTTTGGCTCGCTGCTCAGACTGTGTGTCAGGAGCAGGCAGGTCCAAGATGCTATTGATAATGGAGACAATGTTGTCAACCAAAGTGTCCCCTTCAGGGACAGATTCAGAGGCTGTCCGTTCTGACTCAGAGCAAGAGGCAGAAGAGTCCTCTTCCTCACCCTCCTCCAGAGGCTCCCTCGACTGGGATCTGGGCGAGGAGGGAGAAGGGTCTCGGCGGCATTTCTTGGATCTGGGACCTCCGAGAGACGGAGTGGCCCTGTCACGCCTCGCCGGAAGAGAAGGACCCGGGACCGAAGAGGATCCGTCCACTTCCTGGTCAGGGTCCTGGTTAATGGCCTGAATGATGGACCTAGTCATGGAGGCTACAGAGTGCGACATAGCTTGCGATACTGCCAGTGCCACTGAATCGGACAATGATTGTGATAAGACGTCAGTCCACTGAGGAGCCGGTGTTAAGACTGGGGGAGCGGACGCCTGATCCCAGGGGGTAGGGGCATCCACCTGGGACAGGGTTCCGAGGATATCCAGGGACCCATTTTGCCCACAGGCAGTGCAGAGGGGATTGACACTCTGCTCAGGCAACATGACCTTGCACACTGTACTAGTTGCATACAATTTTGGAACCCTGGGAGTCTTCCCCTTGCTCTTAGAAGCACAAATAGTCTGACCCAATCCTGTGTACTTGATACCAAAAACAGTCTGACTGAAGGAGGGAGCCACAGAGGAGAATCCACACCAAATGGTGTGGCTTACCACTCAGCCAAAGGCTGAGAGTCCAGGTCCCCAAGTCTGAGTCTCCCAGAGCAGCAGCTATGAGTGTGCTGCAGGGTCTTGCAAGGAATGAAGCCAAAATGGCCCCCGTAGAGAGAGGAGGGGGAGTCAGAAGAGGGGAGGGACCGCCAAAAACCGGGAAACTGTGGCCCCATACATTTACACAGGAGGGGGAGAGGCCAGAGTCCGAGCCCTGTGTGCTGGAGCGATGAGAGAGCAGGGCCCGCCCCCCTGCGGTGATAGACAAGCAGGGGGCGGAATTGCGGCCTAGGCCTCCGGCAAAGCCGGGGACTAGATTAGAATGCTGCGGCGGGCCTGCGTGAGGGGTTCGGCGCGGTAGTTGCGAAAACGTACCACTGAGGCGACCGTAGTGTGCCCCATACTGTGGGCTTTGTGCCCCGTCCCCCTGCTGTGTGAAAACAGGCAGGGAGGGGAATTGCGGTCTGGGCCTCCGGCAAAGCCGGGGGCCGGAGAGGGATAGTGCGGCCAGTCTGTTGGACCCGGATTGCCGCTGGAGATGCGGGGGCCCCCATGTGTCCATGCACATACCCGAGTCCCCAGAAGGGGAGAAGATGGGGGCCAGCTCGGTTATGGCTGAGCCTGCATCAGGAGCCTGTGACTGGCAGGAGTTGAACTCCGTCACAGGAGGCCACACAGTGACTGTGTAAAGGCCAGGGGAACAGAGAACTGTAAACCCCTCCGTCGGCTCCCACCTCACCAGAGGCCCTTTTGAAAGGGTATGGTGAGGGAGCACGGCATATGGGGCCGAAGGCCCATGCCGGGGGACCCCGATGGTCCCCTAAGCTTCATCTGTAGCAGGAGCTTCAGTGTGGAGATGTGCCTCCAACGACACCAAATTTCAAACTGACAGCGTTACTGCAGGGGGCGTATATGCTGCAGAGGAGAAGGAGGAGAAAATCTCTCCTATAATTGGTGTGACCTCCAGGGGGCAGCATATAACACCCGATGTCAGGGTCTCCCAGATTTTGGACGACAAGGAAAGGAGATTTTTGTGTGTACTTACCGTAAAATCCTTTTCTCTGAGCCTCTAATTGGGGGACACAGGACCGTGGGTATTATGCTGCTGTCCACTAGGAGGTGACACTAAGCAGAATCTGAAAAACACAGAGAAGCTCCTCCTCTGCAGTATATACACCCTGGCTGGCACTAGCCAAACCAGTTTTTGCTTAGTGTCATTAGGAGGCAGACGCGGTCCTTAGGACCACATCTTTATATCCATTTTATTTTATTATCTCGATGATGATAGAGGGCGACGGTGCCTTTGCGTACCGCTCTCCCGCAACCAACAACAGACAGGAACGCGGGGTGTTACCTCCACGTACCCCCTTCTGCTACAAGGGACAATATCTCTATTCTGCTTACATGGCGACGGTTCCTTAGCGCTCCGATCTCCAATTTGAGACTGCCAGACACGCAGCTCCGAATGACCATCCTCCCCAGACACCACAGTTTGGACTCTGGGTCGTAGTTCATGTGGATCACAACCTAGGACTCCTTCCTCCCCATCCTCCCTCTTCAGGGTATTTGGGTTGCAGGACAGAGGCTCAGCAACTGCTATTCCCATCCTCCTCTCACAGGGACCTTGGGTAGAGGAGCCCACAACAGGTAACCATTCAGAGCCCTGTCTCTCAGGGTCCCAGATGGCACTGCTCCAGGACCTCTGTACTCCTAGTGTCCCTGGGCTCTGAGTCCCCGCACTCCAGACAGATCCTGCAGCGGATGATCAATGAGGTGATGGAATAATATATAATAAAGTACAGTAGCTTAATGCAGAATGTGCTGATTATTATGAATTATTATATTCTATCTAATTAGCTTGATTATTGTATCATAATAATGGTTAAAAGCCCGATGTTCCTATTGCACTACAATAAATGTATCATTGAAAACATGAGTCATGTATGAAGGAGTCAAGAGTTGTGGAGTCAGTCAGGGAATTTGAGGAGTCGGTGGTTTGGCCTACCGACTCCTCAGCCCATATTTTGGTTCCCATTTATAATAATAATTTGTAATCTAATTCCACACTTGTATCACAGTACAACAAGTATTTCTTAAAGCCCCTTTCAGCTTGCAGATTACATTGTACTTACATGATAGAATCACTAGTAGCAGTGCAGACAGCAGCCAAGTGTAATGTCACCGAGACACCTTCTAATGGGAGAATGACTCCATCTTCATCTAGGTCTTCTCCTTCCAACATGTGCAGGAGAGACAAACATTGCTTGTTTATGTCTCTCCAGACTGAAAGCTTAGACTTCACATCCACTGGAGCAGCCCTGGAAATGTCACAGTGAAGGCAAATTTAGAGGAAAAAGGAAATTCTTTGTGGACTACAAATAGTTTAACCCCTCCAGCATATGTGATTTTGCTTTTTCTCCTCCATTCTTCCCAAAATCAAAACTTTTTATATTTTCAGTCGCCTTTGCTGTATGTGGGCTCAGTTTTTGCAGGATGTTTGACTGCAGGGAAAGTGACAGCTGGACTTAGCCAAGGGGAAGGAGCTGGTGCTTAGAGAGTGAGTCTGCTGAAGCCAATCAGTAGCTGGGCGCGTGTCCTCTTGCCATCTGGTCATGGTAGTTACCCAGGCTTTGGCCAGATGCCATTCATCATTATATTATAGACTAGATGGGGGTCTGATGGTATGACATTGGGAGGGCGATGTCACAATGGGGGTGGACTTTGTGGAGCTGGGAGCGGTGGACATCTCTCCACCGTGCGCTCTCACCCCTGTGTGTGATGTCTTCTCCCTCTTGTGCCATCTCCTTTTAGCCATCTTCCTCCTGTGTGCTGTCTCTTTCCCTTCTGTGCTGCCTTCTCCCCTCATGCCCACTCTCCTTTGAGCTGTCTCCCCCGTGTGCTGTCTCTCTCCCTTCTGTGCTGCCTTATCCCCTCTCTCCTTTGAGCTGCCTCCTGCCACCCCTGTGATATCTTCTCCCCTCGTGTGCTATCTAATTCTATATATATATCTCAATTGTGTATCTATTTATCATACAGCTATCTAGATCTATCCACTAGCTAACAATCATCTATCCATCAATCACAATACAAATGAAATAGGTTAATTTAAAAAATTTTTGCAAACAATATTCCTAGTAAATATTTTCTATTATCTAATAGTTTGCCTTGTAGTGGAGTATCAACAATTAAGACTTTTACATGGCATTGTTGCTTCACTCTGGAGAAAGCAATGTATAGTTGTCTAGGGCCAGAGCACTATTACCATACATAAGCGATATGGGGACAAGCGGACACAGTAGCGATGACACAAGGCAACCATATTTTATACATATATATATACATCATACGTATAATATAAATTATATATTTTATATATATATATATATATATATATATATATATATATATATATATATACACATACATGCATATGTATATTTATTCCCCCCTATATTGCTTAGCCGCCCTGCTTCCCTGTTAAAAGAAAGAAAAATGAAATACATATCTGGTTTTACTGCGTCCACAGAAGTCTGATCTATTATATGTCAATACCGAATTAATAAATTAGTATGGTATATGACTTACAAAAAAAAAAAAAATGACAAGAAGCCAAATTTGCGATCACCAAAACTCCGTAAATAAAATCTTAAAAATCAATCAAAACATTGAATGTCCCCTGAATTCATATCAATAAAACCATTGACTTGCCACAATAAAAGCCTTCACACAGCAGAATTGGCACAGTCATGGATAGAAGTGACAAAAACAAACATTGTTTTACAAACCTATGTATTTTTTTTTTCACCATATTAATGAACAAGAACAAATTGTAAAAAATTGAATTGAGTTTGATTTTGCTGCAATCACACAGACCTGGAGAATCCCATTTACAGGTCATTTGTACCATCAATGAATGGTGGGAAAAAAAGAACACTTGCATATCATTCACCGCTTCATCCCATTTGGATTTTTTGTCCCATCATCAGGAGTTTATATAACTAGAAAGGGGTTGTTCTAAAATGACAACTCGTTGCACAAAAGCTTTCATACAGCTGTTGACAGAAAAATAAAAAAGTTATGACTCTTGAAAAAAAGGGAGGGAAATTTTTTTTTTTAAATGGTGTAAAAATAAAATATGGTCTGGGGCTTAAACTAGTGGCTATCCTCCTTCTGCCAAGGAAGGAGGCGTTAAGCTCCATCCTTAGCTAGGGCTGTACGGTCTAGTGACAGATCTGATATAACATTCAACTAACAGTAAGGCCCCTTCCACATCGGCGTTTGTGTCCGGATCCGACAGAACTGGACAGAAAAACGCATCAGCCACATAACGGCCGCACTTGTGATACACTTGCGGCAGGCCCCATGCATTGTCTATGGGGATTGCTGCAAGTGCGGCAGCGGAAAAAAACGCAGCTGACTGCATTTTTTTTGGCGGCCACAACTGCTGCAAGTGCCGGATCGCGGCAATAACGCAATGCATGGGGCTTGCCTCAAGTGTACCGCAAGTGCGGCCGTTATGCGGCTGATGCGTTTCTCTGTCCGGATCCGGACAGAAACGCAGATGTGAAAGGTGCCTAAAAGGAGGAAATTATGGATGTGATGACAATTACACTCCGGGACGGCCTGGTTTCCTCTGTGTTTTTGCTGTTAAACTTAAGCGAGGCCTCTTCTCCTGAATCTCATCACTGCTGCTCCCACCACCTTCAGACTCTGGAGTGGGGGGCTGTGGAAGGGTCTGCTGCTGATGGAGGAAGTACTCTCTTTCCTTCTGGAGAGCCGCATACAGTGAGGGCACCAAATACTGAGACGAGAGAAAATAGGCAAAAATAATCATGAATAACTTTAATAACATTAATAACCAGCAACTTCAGTAAAAGAAAGTGCAAGCAAATCAAGACGTGACCAACCCTCCCGGTAATGCTTGGTTTTTCATTGTTGGTCATACTAGTAAAGGTACAAGCATACAGCTATTATACATGACTAGTGCATACATTACCCTATATGACCGACACATGTATATATTATCCTATATGACCAGTACCGCTATACATTTTATATGACCACTATGTACATTATTCTATATTGTACTGACACATGTGTTCCTTTATATGACCAATCAATGTATAAGGTATATACTATATGACCAGTACATGTACACATTACACTGTATGACCTATATAAGTATACATCAGTCTGTATGACCTATATGTGTATGCAATATTCTGTATGACCATTACTAGTATATATATTTTATCCTATTTGACTGACACTGTATAATTTGTATTCTATATGATTGATACATGACTGATATACAACTGAAAAATAAAAATAATTCCCTTATTCTCGAGTGAGTAAAATTACAAAGTGCTTGTACAGATCTTTGCAATTTACTTCTTATTAAACAACCTCCCTGCTCTCAAGAATAGCAGCATTTTTATGTTCTTGTTTACTGCTAATTGCCCAGGTTACTAACCATCTCTGAAGATGATCAGCGGTGGTGGGTCTTTCTAGGCAAGAAGCACAGTGCAAGCCATAGAGCTTCTAAGTACTGCTCTGAACCGGGATGTATCCAGCCAGCTTTAGTGATGATGATGCACTCGTCAAATGCTAGAGGTACAGCTATTACAACTCCTGGCAAAAATTATGGAATCACCTGGCTCGGAGAATGTCCATTCAGTTGTTTAATGTTGTAGAAAAAAAAGCAGATCACAGATGTGGCACAAAACTAAAGTAATTTCAAATGGCAACTCTCTGCCTTGAAGAAACACTATGGGCCACGTTACACCTGGCGACACTGCCGGAAATGTTGGCGTCGACGGGCGGGAGCGTGCACATTTTTGGCGCCTTGCCAGCGTCACCGTCCCCCATTTACATGGGCGATAACTCCGGCGACGCACCGGCGATGTGACAGGCAGCATCGCCACCGGGGTGTCTCAAAACCCCTGCGGCGATGAAGTACAATGGGAGCCTATGGCTCCCATCGCCTGTCAGGTCGCCGTCGGCCGTTTACATGGGGCAATATGTATACATCGCCCCAGATCGGCCGCCTTGTTTCAGAGCACTGCTCTGAAACCAGGCGACCACTCAAATGCGTCGCCTTTGCCCAGTCACATTGGGCAACGCATTGGCGATGTTGGTGGCGATAGGCCACACCCCAGCGTCGCCTAAAAAAAAAAATCGCCGCTGACATCGCCAGGTGTGACGGTACCCCAAAAGAAATCCTGGAAAAAAAAAAAAAAGTGCTAGCCAGTAACGGTTTTGTAGACCAAGCAGGGGGAAAAATTATGGAATCACCCTGTAAATTTTCATTCCCAAAACTAACACCTGCATCAACTAAGATCTGCTCATTAGGGTAAACGGAGAGAGGTCTAATACATTTAGTCTATCAAGAGGCACTAGACAAGGTTGCCCCCTCTCTCCGTTGTTGTTCGCCCTCGCCATGGAACCGCTTGCGGCAACATTCCGGCAGACGGTCACGGTACATGGATTTCGATACGGATCGGTGGAGGAGAGGATAGCCCTTTATGCCGACGACATTTTACTGTTTTTACAGGACTCCGGGGAGTCATTGACTAATGCCATAGACATCATTGACAGATTTGGACGACTATCTGGACTGCGGATAAATTGGGAAAAATCATGCCTGATGGCGGTGGACAATGAGGTGGGTCTGGAGAGGGACGAGACAGCCCATACGCAATTAAAGACGGTAGAAGTGTTCAAATACCTAGGTATTAAGATAGCGGTACCAGTTACAGAATATCTGACTCTTAACATACAGCCCATGATAGGACTTTTGAAAGAAAAGGCGATGACATGGAGGAAGCTGCGCCTCTCGGCGGTGGGTCGCGCCAATTTTATTAAAATGGTATTAATGCCAAAACTGCTTTATGTACTACATAATTCTCCAATATGGATTCCCCAATCAATATTTCAGCGCTTAAACGCGATATTTAGGGATTTAGTATGGGGAGGTGGGCAGCCGAGAATAAAATTAGAGACCCTACAAAGACCCAAGGAGGAAGGGGGGATTGCACTACCTAACCCATTGATATATTTTCTAGCAGCACAATCTCAACATATAAGGGGATGGGCAGAGAGGGCAAGTAAAGACTCATTGCAAGCAATACTTGAGATATATATTCATAGGAGACCTTTGGTGCAGGGATTAGAGATAGGCCTATTTGGAAAAGGTGGGAAGATGTGCCCGACTTTTGGACTCTTGCACAAGTTTGTGGGGGAGGGTGAAGAAAATTAGAGGGATTACTGGGATGACGTCATATACACCTGTCTGGGGCAATGAACACTTAAGTGAATTCCATAAACTTGGGGAATTAAAGGATTGGATACAAAAAGGGATAGTGTACCTTCATCAGCTGGTTGACCGTCATGCTCTCAAATCATTTGATCGTCTAAAATCGGAATTCCAGCTGACTGATAAAAATGGGTTTCAATATGTACAAATTCAACACGCTTACACAAAGCAGAGGAGAGTGGGTGATCTGTGTGTGTCGAGAGATATTGTCCTTGATTTTATTTGCATGTCGGGAAGAACAAAAGGAGTGATTTCTACGATATATGCAGACCTTCTTCATACATTTCTGTTGAAATACCCTGTGATGGCAAGGGGAAAGTGGGAGGCAGATGTGGGACCCATATCGGATGATAATTGGGAAACGGTATTGGAATACATCCCAAAATTGTCAGTTAGTGAACCAGGGAGAATGTCCCAGCTCCTACTCATTCACAGGGCATATAGATCTCCGGAGTTTCTCTATAAAATAGGGGTACGTACAGATTCGGAGTGTCCGAGATGTGGATCAGAGGAAGCGGGAATCCTACATATGATCTGGGGATGCCCGAGACTTGCATCCTTTTGGATAGTGGTCCTTGCCCTGATAGAGGGGAAATATAAATGTGACATCCCACGAGACCCAGTAGTGTGTGTTTTGGGGTATGTAGAAGAACTTGGAGTAGACAGTATCGGGAAGATAGCGGTTGCCCGCCTTTTATATATAGCTAGAAAATTAATAGCTAAATATTGGATTAAAAAAGAGCCGCCTTCCAGACAAGAGTTTATTAGACAAGTTGACTATGTAGTAAAACTGGAAGAAAGAATCTATTTTAAAAGAAAGAACACCAAGCTCCAGGAGAGACTCTGGACGCCGTGGAAAGAATCGTAATATAGACACTAGTTGAATGGTTCATTTGGTATTGAATAAACGGGATTAGGTACGGATATTAGTTACTAAAAAGAATCAAAACTTCTTTAACATGCAATATGTAATGTATGTATATAATTTGGAAGCGCTGTCTGAATTAGGGGAGGGAAAGAGTTTATGCTTTAAGGGGATAAGAGGGAGGGGGGAGGGGAGATGAAGTAACGTTAATGGAATATTATACAAAATGACAAAATGCTATGTACATGTGCTTTCTTTTTGTAAGCTGTTAATGTTTCTAATAAATAAATCTGATTTAAAAAAAAAAAAACTAAGATCTGCTCGTTAGTCCGCTTCTAAAAAGAAAGATCACACCTTGGAGAGCTGTTGCACCAAGTGCACTGACATGAATCATGGCTCCAACATGAAAGATGTCAATTGAAACAAAGGAGAGGCTTATCAAACTCTTAAAAGAGGGTAAATCAATACACAATTTTGCAAAACATGTTGGTTGTTCACAGTCAGCTGTGTCTAAAATCTGGACCAAATACAAACAATATGGGAAGGTTGTTAAAGAGAAACATACTGGTAGACCAAGGAAGATATCAAAGCGTCAAGACCAGAAACTTAAAGCAATATGTCTCCAAAACAGAAAATGCACAACAAAATAAATGAGGAACGAATGGGAGGAAACTAGAGTCAATGTCTGTGACTGAACTGTAAGAAACCGCCTAAAGGAAATGGGATTCACATACAGAAAAGCTAAACAAAAGCCATCATTAACAACTAAACAGAAAAAAAACAAGGTTACAATGGGCTAAGGAAAAGCAATCGTGGACTGTGAATGACTGGATGAAGTCATATTTAGTGATGAATCGCGAATCTGCATTGGGCAAGGTGATGATGCTGAAACTTTAGTCATTGATGATATGGGGCTGCATGTCAGGTAAAGGCACTGCTGTAATGGGACAAAATGTCGGATTGCCCGCGCTGCCACCAAGAATCACCAGGAAACAAAGAGTTAACTGGGCAGATTTTTCTTTTATTCTATTCTACACGTTTCAGAGCCTCTATCCGAGCTCCTTCCTCAGGGAACATCATGTGTCCCATTACAGCATTCCTGTCTCCACGGTTATCGTGAAGGTGCGGCCCTGCAGCAGCCATTCTACAAGCCATCTTACAGGCGATTATACCGGTTGTGGGTGACACAACCGAACCAGGTGAGCAGTTCCTGATATACACCGCTATAACCCTTTGTAAAAAGGATAAGACCCTATGCGCATTTATCTCACGTTTACAGGTAAAGGCACTGGGGACATGGATGTCATTACATCTTCACTAAATGCCTAAGTTTACATTGATATTTTGGACACTTTTCTTATTGCATCAACTGAAAGGATGTTTGGGGATGATGAAAATCATTTATCAAGATGATAATATATCCGGACATAGAGCAAAAATTGTGAACACATTCCTTGAAAGAAAACACATAAGGTCAATGTCATGGCCTGCAAATAGTCCGGATCTCAATCCAATCGAAAATCTTTGGTGGAAGTTGAAGAAAATAGTCCATGACAAGGCTCCAACCTGCAAAGCTGATCTGGCAACAGCAATCAGAGAAAGTTGGAGCCAGATTGATGATGAATACTGTTTGTCACTCATTAAGTCCATGCCTCAGAGACTGCAAGCTGTTATAAAGCCAGAGGTGGTGCAACAAAATACTAGTAATGTATTTGAGTGTTTTGTTTGTTTGTCATGATTCCATAATTTTTACCTCAGAATTGAGCGATTCCATAATTTTCCCCCTGCTTGGTCTACAAAAGTAACCGTTACTGGCTAGCATATTTTGTTTTCAAGATTTCTTTTAGTGTTTCTTCCAAGGCAGAGAGTTGCCATGTGAAATGACAGGTTGTATATGGGAACAATTGCGTACAATGCAGGCCAACCGTGCGGCTATGCATATACATTTGTCAGAACTGCACCAAATCCCCTAACAAGCAGAAAGCCAGGAGGATGGGGAGCAATGTGCTTCTGAAGACAACCCCCTTAATAAATGTACCTGGAACCATTACAGTAATAACATCTCTTACCATTTGCTGACTCTGATTTCCTAGGACATCAACAAAGGCCTTGCAGATAGAACGGACATGATCACTGCGAATCTCTTTTGCAGATTCATATCCTAGAGGTACAATGGTCAGAAAGTATTCTACTATATGACAAAGTGCTTCTCTTAAGATACCAGATTGGACAACCTTCAAGATACCGCCTTCAAACAGAAGTACTAGCTTCTTCAATAAAATACTAAGGTACACAGGCTCTATTTGTAAATAAGACTCCGGCTCAGGTGGGAACAAAACCTTCACAATATCCAGTAATGGAACTTCAAACAGCAATTGTTCTTCTAGATCCATGTCTTTGATATACGCCAGCATCCCAAAAAACACAGTGAAGAAAAGGTGTGCAGGCTGCTCTGGTGGGCCCCCCAAACTGACAAGCTCCTTTAGAAAATGTAAAGCTAGCACTTTGAGCTGGGAACCCCCATAGTCTAGCAAAGAACATCCGATCCCCCAAAGGACCAGGTTTTGTCTTTGGAAATAAAAAGCAGAAATGTCAGCATCATTGTCAGTCAGCACCATTAACATGGTTGTTTCTAGTGACTCCACTTGCTGTATATTCATCAGCTGAAGAGAAGCAGACCTCAGACTTGCCTGGCTCTCCATACCATTGCATAAAAACCTGCTCATTGATGACGGCCACTCCACAGACCCCTCCAAACTTTTTTTGTGCAAATGAATAAGATCTTCAAAGAGAAGCAAAAAATCACTTGTAAGTTTTCCAAAAAGAGATGGGCTTTTATTTCTAAATAGGAACAGCAGTGAATGTATAACGGCAGCGGTTTTCTTGTGTACGGGTTTGCAACTTGGCGTGGCAGCAATCCGGAGAAGCCTGGTGATTATCCAATTGCTGAACTCTGGTAGGAAGAAAACAAACTGGGGGTTTAGTCTTCAGTGTATCAAATTGTTACATTACATGCTATGTACACCTCTACAAAACGAGATAATCTTATGTATCCGTGATTAAAAATATTCTTACATTTGAGTCCACAGCTCCGATGCAGACTTTTATTAGTCACAAAGTCTTAAGGTACCGTTACACGGTACAAGATCGTGAAGGATATCGCTCAAACAACAGTTACTACGTCGTTGCGTGTTACACCGAGATACGACTACGCTAAATCATTGGATTGCTGATCGCAGATTGAGAACATGTTCACAAATCAAACGATCCCTGATCAGCCAACCTGCTGCATCGTTCTGTGTGACACCGCGATAACGATGTCATTAACAACTTCGACTATTCACAACAATGAACAAGTATCGTTTGCTGGGTTGTGCGAACGACAGCTGCTCGCCACAACGTTGGTGCTTCGGTCATGATATCTAGACGTGTTGCATCTCACCAACGATGTCATAAAAATGTCCTAATGACGGCGCTCCCGTGAGATCGTTGGTGATATCTTAACGACATTGAAGCGTGTAATGGTACCTTTAGGGATATTTGGCTTTCGGGTGAATTTCCGGATGAACCAGAAATGCACTCTAACCTTTTCAAATGAATTTAATGAGCCTTCTCTACACTGTTGAATGCACAAATCCACCTGTTCAATTTTTCAGTACGTTTTGCTCAACTTGCTGTTCTCTAACAAGGAGCTTTTTAGTGATATGTTATTGGTGCAGTTTCTGCACCAAAAACAGATCCTCTTTTTGCAAAAAAGCATCACCAACACATCATCCGTTTGTGCTGCTTTTTTACTCCATTTTCAGAGTACACCGACAGACACACACACAGAGACACACACTGTCTTACCCTCCCCGTGATCACACGGTGAGCCCCGGCGATTTCTTCCTTCTGCGCACCAGCAGGACCTTCGAGTAGTACGAATGCTTGCAGGACCTTGCACCATATGACTCTCAGGCTGAGTCACACGAGCAGGTCCTGTAAGTACTCGTCCTAGATGCAGCTCCTGCCGATGTCCGGAAGGTAGACATTGCCGGGGGTCACCGTGTGATCACGGGGAGGGTAAGTAATTGAATGTCAGTGGTGCAGAAAGCGCAGCAAAAAAATGGAGTACAAACTGATGCTCATTTTCTGGATGCACTTTCTGCACTACAACGCAGGTAGTTAAAAAAGCTGATGTCTGCACAGCAAATTGAAAATCACATTCACTTTGCAGTCAGATGTTTTGACTGATCCATTTCTGGTACAGTGTTAGAAAAAAAAAAAAAAAAAAAAAAAAGCAGCACCAAAAACAGATCAAAAACGTTCAGTGAGAACATAGCCAAAGAGTGATGCTGTTCACATTTTGACTTCATGATACCAAGACGACCCCTCACAATTCATCCACAGTACCTTGTCACTGTGAGGCTTCAAGCAAGATGTTCTCAGACGAACGTCGCCACTGAGCTTAGAGCGTTTAAACTATTAACCCCTGCACAGCCAGGGTGTGATGTCAGCATGTGTCCAGGGAGTGAGAACACTCCCTGGACACAAGCTGGCACCACACTAACATCGGCTCAACCCATCAGTAACAGGCTTATTAGCCGCATCTGCAGCCTCTGTGCTGACATGCCGCACAGAGGATGGAGATGGGGTTAATATGCAGCGAAACCCCGGGATTTTTAAAATTTGGACATCAGGTGTGTTTTTACTAATTATCTATCACTCCTGTTGTCACAGCGGTGACAGATGGGCTACTGTACCAGGAAACCGCCAAATTCAAACTCCGCGGCTTTGACAGCCGCATAGTTTAAATTCACCAGTAAATGCTGTCCGTGGTCCTGAAGTTTGCTTCAGGACCGCCGACAGCATCACACTCACGCGCCACACTCACATGCATACAGCCATGCACTCTCACCACATTCACATCACTGTCATGCCTCAAACATGCTCCATGTTTGATGCATGACAGTGTGATTCCAGCCTAATAAGCAAAACCTCCACGACATTTTATATGCTGACAGTGAAGAAATGAAGAATTGGATTTCCCAAAGCTTTCCCTGCTCATGAAGGTGGTCATCTGAATTGCTAATAGCCGTGCATTAAGTAATTTCTCTGTATTTCTTAGCAATTACAGCTGCTAATTAAACCATAGAAAACGGCCACTTATCACACCTGATCTCTGAGTGACTTCGGTGCGTTAGATTACAAAGTGGCCATTCCAATAAATGGCTTTTGAAGACTTCTTTCAGACATCTGTTTTTTCACAACAGTGTTCTGTGATTTTATGCTCCAGAGATGAACATGTCCGTGACTTGGATCAAAATTCCCATACAAGTCTAAGGGTCTGTGAACATCACTGACAGCACACAGATCCATCAGTGAGTTGTCCATGTACTGACCGAGAATAACGTTGTAATGAATTACTATCAATTAAAAAAATCACTGATGGAAAAAATCTGACCTACTGAGCAAACACTGGGAAAACTTGGATCTAAAACTCTGATAAATAACGGTCCCAGTTATCACAGATGTCTGAATTAGGTCTTATACTACAAGGACATTTCCAAGAGAACAGAAACTGCTTTTAAGCGTCTTGTCTGTATCCTGGATAGACGAAGACCCCACAATGATAAACAAAAACCTTAAAAAGGTAGTATGTCACCCCAAAAACTGAACTATTTAGACCTTGATAAGTACCGAACAGATGAAGACGTCGGAAGGCGAGTATAAGACAGGGGAAAGAAAACTTTGATTTATAGCACCAGTGCAGCGATGACATAAAAAAAACATTGGTGCTTTAAAGTTGTGCCAGTGTCATATGCAACAGCTAAAATGGTTCTGTGGTCCAAGCCATAGACTGCTGACTGGAACACATCTGAAGTGCTCTTACCAAATTGTTATTATCATCTCTAAACTCCTGGAGCGCCTGGTCTACTCCCACCTCACCCGTTACCTCTCCGCTCACTCTCTTCTAGATCGATTACAGTCTGGTTTCCACCCCCTTCACTCTACAGAAACTGCCCTCATCAAAGTGACCAATGACCTTCTGACAGCAAAACATAATGGTGACCACTCTCTTATTCTCCTTGACCTCTCTACAGCCTTTGACACGGTCGACCATCAGCTCCTACTCTCTATGCTGCACTCCATTGGCATAAAGGACACTGCTCTCTCCTGGCTCTCCTCCTATCTTTCTGACAGCTCTTTCAGTGTATCTTTTGCAGGCTCCACTTCTTCCCCTCTTCCTCTCACTATTGGGGTTCCTCAGGGTTCAGTCCTTGGCCCTCTCCTCTTCTCTCTCTACACAGCCCCGATTGGACACACCATCAGCAGATTTGGCTTTCAGTACCATCTTTATGCTGATGACACACAACTATACACTTCAGCCCCTGACCTTACCCCTGCGGTATTAAAGAACACCAATGACTGTCTAGCTGCAGTTTCCAATATCATGTCTACTCTCTATATGAAACTAAACCTTTCCAAAACTGAACTTCTTCTGCTCCCCCCATCCACTAACCTCCCTAAATCGGACATCTCTCTCTCAGTTTGCGGCACCATTATAACGCCTAGGCAGCAGGCTCGCTGTCTGGGTGTTATGTTTGACACCGATCTCTCCTTCTCCTCCCACACACAATCTCTTTTCCGCTCCTGTCGCTTACACCTGAAGAATATATCTAGAGTCCGCCCCTTTCTCACCATGGAAACAACAAAAACGCTCACCGTGGCCCTAATCCATTCCCGCCTTGACTATTGCAATTCTCTATTAAGCGGCCTCCCCCTTACCAGACTTTCTCCTCTCCAGTCCATCCTTAATGCAGCAGCCAGGATCACCTACCTGGCCAATCGTTACTCAGATGCCTCTGCTCTGTGCCAGTCATTGCACTGGCTGCCTGTACACTACAGGATCAAATTCAAATTGCTTGTTCTCACCCACAAAGCTCTTCACAGTGCAGCACCCCCCTACAGCTCCTCCCTTTTTTCTGTCTATCACCCCACCCGTTCTCTACGTTCTTCAAATGACCTTCGACTAACATCTGCACTAATCCGATCCTCCCACTCCCGGCTCCAAGACTTCTCCAGAGCTGAACCAATCCTCTGGAATGCTTTACCCCAAAAAATCAGGACTATCCACAACTTCCATGGCTTCAGACGATCCCTAAAAACACATCTTTTTAAGGTGGCCTATCATACTCCCTAATAGAAGTCCTTTGTACTGTAGATAGTGAATGGGCTCTCTCTCTCTTGACATTACTCTTCTACAAACTCCACCAAACCAAAAAGGTCTACACAGACTGTCTGGTGACCATTCATGTAAGTTTATTTCTATCCCCCATTTCCTCAAGATGTCTGGACCATGAGTGCAATAAGCCCCTGCACCTTGTGCAACCCCTATCCCGCTGTAGATTGTAAGCTCTTTTGAGCAGGGTCACCTTCACTTCTTCCTTTATTTCCTATATTTTCTTTTTTACATTGATTCTATGCCTACTGTTTTGTATCCAATTAATGTAATGTATTTGTTCTCTACTGTAATTACTTACTGTATTATATTTTCTGCACTCTAACCCCTACATTGTAAAGCGCTGCGGAATATGTTGGCGCTATATAAATAAAGCTTTATTATTATTATTATTTTAGACAGTGAAAGGTATAAATCAGCAATTAAAGTTTGGGTAATTAAGCAGCAACCTACCGATACAGCTCCGATCTGCCTCAACAGACTGAGAGACACTGGAGGAATTGACAAACATACGAGGGGAGGACTTCATGATCTGCTGAATGAAGTCCAGCAGCATCACTGAACTTGGTTGAGATTCAGTATTTTTTGACAGCTCCACAGCAACTAGAAAGTAAAAAAAATACAACTGATGGATGACAAGACCAGACATCATGTACATTTATGGTGAATTTTCTACTGATAAATTCAATTTTTCATAAATGTTTCATGCCTCAATTCATCATTTGGGCTATTTTATAATAGCTGTGCTGCATTGTGTATGCTCTCTGCCAAGGAGATCAAGCATCTTAATCAAAAAAGGGTTATGCAGAACCAAATTATCATGGGTCCAAAGATCAGTACGATATCCCCAATCATAGGGATATTGTTATGGTCACAATTATATTTCATTAATAGGTATGCTCCCTTGTGATAGTGTCACAAATAGTATATTTTTTATGCCATGGGCTATTATGATAATGTCACAACATGCTGAGTTCTAGGTATGGCAATTGAGGTGGCGCCCCATCTCAACCAGTCGCATCTCCTTGTCAAGCGTGTCAGAGAATGCGCCTAACGCATATAAAACAATTAGGACTTCCGGTTCCGTCCCAGTGGTAGTATACAGCAGCAGCCCCAGTGGTAGTATACAGCAGCAGCCCCAGTGGTAGTATACAGCAGCAGCCCACCGGAGGAAGCCAGAAGCTGGATGAAGCCGGAGGAGCGCGATGGCGGCGGCGGGACAGCGGCAGCGGGACAGCGGCAGGGATAAGTATAATAATGTATTCTTTTACAGGATTGCAGCAGAAAGGGGGGGGGGGGGGGGGGAAGCCTGTATACTGATGGGGGCGGGCGGCCTGTATACTGTATACAGTGTATACAGTGACTCGCGTATAAGCCGAAAGGGGGACTTTTCAGCCCAATTTTTTGGGCTGAAAAACTCGGCTTATACGCGAGTATATACGGTAATTGATGGAATCACCCGCAGCTTTAACTTTCTTAACCAGGGGGGTAACTGTGTCCTCCAGTTCACGCACTCTGCCCTCCACTGCAGACATGCGGTCCCTCATTTTTTGCATATCTTGTCTTATAGTAGAGACATCTATTTTAAGGGATCCTATGTGCCTAGTCAGTTCAGCATTACATTTAGCAATAGCCTGCATCACATCTCTCAAAGTGGGTTCCCACTCCTGATCCTCCACAGCTCCCACGCTGGATGTCTGGCAGACACCTTCTCCTTCACCTCCCTCTGCCTGTTTCTTGGTGCTGCACGGATTTTTCCCTCAGTCATTTCTGGCCTCCCCCTCCTCATTATCAGTTACCATATGCTGGGCATCTGCTGATTCCACACCAGGGGTCCGGACATCCACCGCCTGCTGCTGCCTTGCAAAGTGTTGTAGCTTTGCAGCAGCTTCCGCCCGCTTCTCTTTCTGACGCTGGGTCTCTCCTCCCTGGCGGCTTTCCTCAGTGCCATCTTGAAAAGCATTTGGCGCCATACCCGCCGCCGACCTCAGGATGGCGTCCCGCTTCGCCATCACCGCACCGGAGGTCTCCAAAGCCACTCACCGCTTCCCCACAGACTTAGACACAAGGCTGTGCCCTCTGCGCCGCTGTAATTCTCAGGCAAGAGGATAAATAGGCACTGGGTCACCGGAGCTGCAGTGCTCTGCGACCGATCACATGCCTAGCTAGGCCACGCCCCCCATAACCATGATTTTTAAATCACAGCTTTCATGTGTCTTGGCTTGCTTTCCACCAGCCTTTCACACTGCTTTTGGGTGACCTTATACGACTCATGGTACAAAAATTTAAGTTCTTCATTGTTTGATGTCTTGTGACTGTCTCCAGTCAAGTAAAGCTAGAAAATAGAATTATTCTTATCGTTAATTCAGTTTCTAGGATACCTTCCACGACAGCACAGGAGGTCTCCTCTCCACGCCCTAATAGGGACAGGAAACACAACAGAGGTTAAAAGGCCCCTCCCCACCTCCCATTAGCCAGTGTCTTACAAAGAACCATAGCATGAGAGTAAACAATAGTACATAAGAAAACATTCCAGGAAAAACACAAGGAATTACAGGGAGGGAATTAAGTGCTGTCGTGGAAGGTATCCTAGAAACCGAAGTAACGGTAAGAATAATTTATTTTCTCTAGGAACCTTCCACGACAGCATAGGAGGAATACCAACGAATAAATACCTAGGTGGGACAATGGCCTGCAGGACCTTCCTGCCAAAAGCCAAATCCCTACCGGAGCCCAGGTCCAGACGGTAGTGTTTCGTGAAGGTGTGCAAGGACAACCATGTAGCAGCCTTGCAGATCTGCTCAGGAGAAGCCCCAGCCCGTTCAGCCCAGGAAACAGCAGTAGACCGGGTGGAATGGGCCGTAAACCCAGAAGGAGCTTGCAGCTTCATGCCCTTACGGGGACCAAAGGGCTGGACAAAAAGATTGTGGTCGACGAGCCAGGGTGCCGAGACGTCAAGATAATGGAGAACCGTACGCCAGACATCCAAAGCATGGAACTCTTCCTCCTTAGGTGTCCGGGGATGCTGACAGAAGGACGGAAGAATAATCAATTGAGAGCGATGGAAGTCCGAGACCACCTTGGGAAGGAATAAAGGATCCCGCTGAAGAACAATGCAGTCATCCCGGATGGTGAGGTACGGGTCCCGGATGAACAAAGCCTGGAGCTCCCCAACACGAAGGGCAGAAGTAATCGCCACCAAGAACGTCGTCTTGTGAGACAACCGCAGGAGGTCACAGGATGAAAGAGGTTCGCAGGGAGGCCGAGAAAGTCCGGTGAGGGCCACATTGAGGTCCCAGGAGGGAGTAAGGACCAGAGAACGAGGACAAAGACGAGTAGCTGACACCATGAAGAGGCAAATCCATAGATGATTTGCCAAATCAGCATCAAACACGGAACTGAGAGCTGAAACGTGAACCTTAAGTGTGCTGGGTTTAAGACTAAGATCCAACCCATTCTGAAGAAAATCCAGAATCTGGGAGACATTTGGCCGAAGAGGATCAGGCGGACAGGAGCCCACACCAGGATGTAAACTTATTCCAAATTTTTATTATAAATCGCATTAGTAACTGGTTTGCGATTATTCTGTAAGGTGGTCACCACCTTTTCTGACAGACCTTGAGCCCTCAGCACCCGGGCTTCAGAAGCCAGTCAGCCAAGCTGAGTTTCTGCGGATCTGGATGGAACAGCAGATCCTGAGACAACAGGCTGGGATCCGGACTCAGGATGACAGGATCGTCGACTTTGAGCGTCATGATCAGATTGAACCAACTCCTCCTGGGCCAAAGAGGAGCCACCAGCATAGTGGGGACTCCATCTACCCTTACCTTCCGCAGAGTTCGTGCGAGGAGGGGAATAAGAGGAAAGGCGTAAACCAGAGGAAAATTCCACGACTGAGAGAAGGCGTCCACCCCTGCGGCTGTGTCCCAAGGATTGAGGGAGAAATATATTGCGACCTTCCGAGTGGCGCAGGAGGCGAAGAGGTCGACCGCCGGGGTGCCCCATCGTGCGACTAGGGAGCAAAAGACAGCTTGGTCCAGACTCCATTCCCCCGGGTGGACATCCTGGCGGCTGAGAAAATCCGCCTGCAGGTTCATGGACCCCTTCAAGTGGACAGCTGAGAGGGACACCAGGAACTGTTCGGCCCAAAGGAAGATTCGGGAGGACACAGACGACAGGGACCTGGACTTCGTACCCCCCTGGTGCCGGAGGTGAGCCACCGTGGTGACATTGTCTGAGTAGACAAGGACACAAGAACCCGAGAGCTGGGCCTGAGCACCCCGAAGGGCCTCCTCGACTGCACTCAGTTCCCGGTAATTGGAGATCTGGGAACTGACGGAGCGACCCCAGACCCCTGGAGCGGAGTGGGACCCACCATGGCTCTCCACCCCCTCCGGCTGGCATCCGTAGTAACCGTCACTAAAGGAGTCTGATCCCACGAAACTCCCCGTTGCAGGTGTCGGACGTCCAACCACCAGAGGAGGGACGAGGAGACGGACCCGTGAGGCGAGCCCGACAATTCAGCGACGAAGGAAGCCAGTCCCAGCAAGACAGGACATGCGCCTGCAGCACCCGAGAGCGAGCCTGAGCCCACAGGACAGAGGGGATGCAGGACGTCATGGAACCCAACACCGACATCATGTCCCGAAGGGTGGGAGATGCTTGACGTCTCAGGGAGGAAATCTTGGCCAGAAGGGTCAACCGGTGGGAGTCCGGAAGAAAGGAAGCCTGCCGGTCAGAATCCAGTAACACCCCCAGAAATTGTCTCGTGGAGGAGGGCTGCATATGGGACTTCCGGAGGTTCGGGATCCAACCCAGGGACCAAAGAAAAATGCAGGGACTCCTCCACACTGCTCCTGAGGGATTGAGGCGTCGGAGCAAAGAGAAGGAAGTCGTCCAGATAAGATACAATAGAGATGCTGACCCCTAATGAAGGCCACTACCTCCGCCATGAGTTTCGAGAAAATTCAGTGGGAGCCGAGGAGATTCCGAAGGGGAGAACGTTGAACTGAAAATGGAGGACGGCCCCCTTGTAGAGGATAGCGAACGTCAGGAATTTCCTGTGCCGAGGATGGATGGGCATATGAAAGTAGGTGTCCATCAGGTCTATTGTAGCCATCTGGTGATGCAGCCCGATCAGCGGAATCGCAGTACGGACGGACTCCATCTTGAAACGTCGATAGCAGACGTGACTGTTGAGGCGTTTCAGGTTGATGATGACCCTGGAATCCCTGGACGGCTTTTTGACCAGGAACAGACGGGAATAGTGACCAAGCTCCACCTCGTGACTGGAACAGAGGAGACGACATTTGTGAGAAGGAACTCCTGTACTTTTGAGTACAGAAGATCCTGGGCACCCTGAGAGGTCAGGGAGGTGACCTGGAGACCTGGCGGAGGAAGCGACTCGAGCTTGATGAACAATCCCTCGGATATGATATTCAGAACCCATTGGCAATCGGAGATCCCTCGCTACTGGGGAAGAAAGGCCGAGAGACGCTCCCCACCAGGATCGAGTCACTGTTTGTCGGGACAAGGGCGCTGCTGAGCAGGGACGAGGATATGCTTGCCTCGCCCCTTCTGATAACTCCACCTGCCGGTTTTACCCTTGCCCTTGGGCTGGGAGGCCGGAGGTACCGGGGGACGAAAGGACCGCTTCCTCACAGGTGCCCGTTCGGGAAGAGCTTTGCAGTCAGTAGCCTTGTCCAGGATGTCGTCTAGAGCCGGCCCGAACACAAAGTCCCCCTTGAAAGGCAGGGAACAGAGTCGCATTTTAGAAGTGGCGTCACCGCTCCACATCTTCAACCATAATGCCTGCCTGGCGGAGTTGGACAACACTGATGTCCTGGCCGCCAGGCGGACCGATTCCGCTGAAGCATCAGCGAGGAAACAAGAAGCCTTCCAAAGCAGAGGAAGGGAGCCGAGAAGCTCCTCTCCCTGCAACACATGGGACTCTAACAGGCCAAACCACTTCAGCAGGGACCTGGAGACGCAAGTGGAGGCGATGTTAGCCTGAATGGTGGCAGAGGAAGCTTCCTAGGAACGCTTCATAAAGCGCTCAATCTTCCGATCCATCTGATCCCTCAGCTGTGAAGTGTCCTCAAAGGGGTGGGCAGTCTTTTTTGCCACACGGGCAACCTGCACATCCACCTTCGGGACTCCCCAGTGAATCTCACTATCCACAAGGGGAAACTGCCGACCCGGATCACCCCAAGATTTGTGGTCGGGGAATTCCCATTCCTGAGCAATTAAATCCCGGAGGGTGGAATGCACCGGGAATCCAATACGCTTGGCTGACTGAAGGCCAGCAAACATTTCATCCTGCACCAAGGGATGGACCTGTTCCTCTTCCAAACCCATGGTGCTTCTAACGGCCTCAATCAGGTTCCCCATATCCTCTGAGGGAAACAAAAAGCGCCGAAGGTCCGAATGCCTTGAGGCAGAGACCTCCTCGGGGACCTCAGAGTTCAAGTCCCTGTCAGCTTCAGAGTCTGAGGGGCTAGCCTAGAGTTTCCGCTTTTTTGGACGGGAAGGACCAGACACAGGCCCGAATCTCCTGCTGCACCATGGTGCGTAGGTCATCCACAAGACTAGGGTGTTCAGCCCGCACTATCTTGTCGGTACAGCCGTGGCAAAGTTTCTTATCCCACCCGGGGGGGGGGGGACTTCCTAGCACAGACAGAGCATTTAGCAGAATTCCCAGCAACGTTCTTAGGGGTTTCTTTGTCACCCTACAAAAAAGCACAGGGAAGTTGCAATCAGCAAAGCCCCTTTGGGCAGCACCAATTACTTCCCCCACCCCCCCTGCACCTCAACTCACTGTGGCCGGGGGAGCACTGGGCTCTGCAGACGCAGAGGAAGACATGACCCAGGACAGAATGCAGCTTACCTGGCGTCAGAAGTCTTCAGGGCAGCCTTTTATCTCCAAAGGCCTGCCCCCAGTGCAAAAAGAGATAGTCTCCTGCCCCCTGCCCAAGGTCCAGACAGGCCCCAATCATGGCAGCCGCCGCCGCACCGGGTCCCACCCGCCGAGACCCGGAAGCGCTGTGCTCCCCGTCGGAGAAGCGTGTGACCGGAAGTTCCGCCACGCTACTTCGGGTCCGCGGCAGCACGCACAGGCAGGAGGCGGCCGGCGGGCCCATTACAGGAAGAGGCCACCGACCCGTTTCACCCCAGGGGGGATCCGGAGGGCCAGGGATGGTCCCGGCTTCCCCCAGCAGAGGACCCCCGAGGGTGATCGAGAGACGACTGGAGGAGGAGCAGGGGCCCGACCAACGCCGCCTGGACAAAAAAATCCCAGGTATACTGCAGCTTGCCGCCACCACAGCATAGGAGAGAAAAAAACCTCTCTCCCTGCCCCATAGGGACAGGAAAGTAACTGGCTAATGGGAGGTGGGAGGGGCCTTTTAACCTCTCTTGTGCTTCCTGTCCCTATTAGGGCGTGGAGAGGCAACCTCCTATGCTGTCGTGGAAGGTTCCTAGAGAAAAAAAGCCTTTCATCAATGAGAAGCAAAGGAGAGCCAGACTGAAGTTTGCCAAAGACCATAAGGATTGGACCATAGAGGACTGGAGTAAGTTAATTTTTAATTTTCAGCTTTGCCCAACACCTGGTCGTCTCATGGTTAGACGGAAACTTGGAGAGGAGTGTCTTGCACCCACTGTAAAATTTGGTGGAGGATCGCTGATGATCTGGGGATGCTTCAGCAAGGCTGGAATTGAGCAGGTTAATCTTTGCAACGGACGTATGAATCAAGCCGCATACAAGGTTATCCATGAAAAACACTTGCTTCCCTCTACTGAGGCAATGTTCCCCAACTCTGAGGACTGTTTTTTCCTGTAGGACAGTGCCCCATGCCACACAGCTAGGTCAATCAATGTGTGGATGAATGAGCACCACATTCAAGACCCTGTCATGGCCAGTCCAACATTCAGGCCTGAACCCCATTGAAAACCTTTGGAATGTAATCAAGAGGAAGACAGATAGTAGCAAGCCATCAAACAAAGAAAAACTGCTTAACTTTTTGTCCTAGGAGTGGCATAAGGTCACCCAAGAGCAGTGTGAAAAACTGTTGGACAACATGCCAAGAAGCATGAAAGCTGTGATTAAAAATCATATTTATTCCACCAAATATTGATTTCTGAACTCTTCCAGAGTTAAAACACGAGTATTTTTGTCTGTATATGAATAAGAACTTGCTTTCTTTGCATTATATGGGGTCTGAAAGCACCGTTTCTTTTTTATTATTTTGACCATTTCTCATTTGCTGCAAATAAATACAAAATATTTAGCTTTGAATTTCGGAGTCATGTTGTCAGTAGTTTATAGAATAACACAACAATGTACATTTTACTCAAAAATATACCTATAAAGGCCCTGTCACACAAAGAGATCGCTAACGAGATCGCTGTTGCGTCACGGATTTCGTGACGCAACAGCGATCCCAATAGCGATGTCTTTCTGTGTGACACGCAGCAACGATCTGGCCCCTGCTGTGAGATCGTTGATCGTTACACACTGCTCTGGGTCATTCCTGCGTCGTTGTGCTCCCGCTGGGAACGCTACATCGTTGTGTTTGACAGATAATGAGCAACAATCTCAATGCTATGCTATGGAGAGAGAATTCACAACGACCTCGTTATAATTCTGGATCGCTGGTGCATCGTTTTTCACATTGCTGGTAAGGGCCCTTTCACATCAGCGTTTTTTTTAAATCGCGGCAGATGCGGTGAAAAAACCACATCTGCCGCGATTACCGCATACTGGCTGCACTTGCGGCACGGTTGCGGCGCAGTTGCGGTAAACGCCATACAAGGTATAGGCGGACTTGCAGCAGGTGCAGCAAGTGCGGTGTTGGCACTTGCGGCAGGTGCGGCTGCGAAAAAAAATACTGTCAGCCGCGGTTTTTTTCGTGGCCGCACCTGCCGCGATTTGAAACAAACGCTGATGTGAAAGGGCCCTAAGATGCCTGTTTGACATCTTGCCAGCGATGTGTAAACTGCACATCGTTATTGGGATCGCTGATGCGTCGTTATGTGAGACTGGGCCTTTAAGAGAAAGGACAGAGAAAGTGAAAATTTTGCAGTGGTCTCTTAATTTTTTCCGGAGCTGTACAATTTTGCCCTCCAGTGCGAGTCATCAATCACAGCAAGTGGCTCACACTGGGCCACGCACTGAGCGTATCCGAGCACAGAGATGCTTGCTCCAATGGTTTGCATACATAATGCACCTGAACCAGAACACTGTTCTCTTTGTAAAGTCTGTGTTCAGCATGAATACCAAACTTTAAAGTCCAGTTTGCTTCTCCCTAGTGACAACACATGAGGTCTTTCTCTTTTACAGTGAATAGGGATGAGCGAACTGGACTTTTAGGTTCAGTGTCCGTATAGAACACAGACTCTTTACAAATTTTCAGTGTTTTGGTTCGGAGTTCAGGGGCTAGTAAATACCTATGCCCAGAGAATGGAGTGGACCAAAAAATATTACTCTGCAGTGTGTGTAGAGGTATCCATCTGGACTGGGGACAAATGAATGGAGGTTTATAGATACATTTAATGTATGCTCTGTGAGGCTATTGCACCACCTATGACAAACACAAAAGCATCCTAAGTTACTGATACAGCTCTCACTTTTATTCAGGTAAAAAAAAATAAAAAATCTGAGGTAGTTGGAAAGCAGACTTATTTTTTGTTACTTTTGGTAATTGACATTTCTAATGTGACATGAGGCAAAGACTAGTCAAGGGCATTTAACTTCCCGTTTACTTCAGTACTGCACAGAGATCGATATCGGCACAATGTAACAATATATCTGAATGGACCATCACTTACCAACATCTACATCTGTAAGGATCCGGTCTATGAACTGGCACAGAATCTGTCTTGGTTTCTGAACGACTGTTTCATAAGATTCTGAGCTGGCACTAATACAAGGCACAGAACAAGTCATGTACAGTATGACAGACAGTAACGAAACGAAAAACACAAACATATATATGAATGGTTGAGCAAACAGTTCAGATGCCCGTTCTAGGGAACAAAAAAATGACAAGGTAAAATAGAAACCATTTCTATAAAGTGATAGAAGCATTACTCCGCTCCAATCATGTCACCATATGTTGGCCCATACAGAGGCTTGGGGGATGGTTTTTTTTAAAGGTGTAAGAATGTAAAACACCAGGGTTGGCCCCGACAAAGTATCTAACCACAATGAAGATTGCACATGTGGCAGCAATTGCAATATAGAAATTGTGTTGCTGGATGTCGTGAAACCCATAAATAAATGTTATACACTACTCTGACTAGCCTGGTTGGGTATATGCAAGAGACAATATAATGCGTCACAATCTGCAGATATAAGGTGGACCGCACTATGGCTGTGGATGGCAGTCAGTGATCTGAAGGACGTTCTCCCTCCTGTGCCCTGCTATATTTGTGCACACTCCTATTCAGTCCCCCCCTGTATTATGGGCCAAGGTGAATGACTTAGAGAATCACTAAGGATATAATATCAGATTATCAGGCGAGTGCCTGAGGGAATAGAAAGTGGGGGGCGCCGCTTGTGCTGAGTCCTCCTCAGCCTTGCACTGCATACACTGCAGGATCCCAGTGCTCAGGGTCAGTGTCCGGGGGCCCTTTGAACCCACTGCCCTGTCTGCAGCAGTCACTTGCACTGGATCGCAAATCAGCGGGCAGAGATGACACCCGGCGCCCGGGGGGGACCCGCAGAGATGACACCCGGCGCCCGGGGGGGACCCGCAGGGATGACACCCGGTCTACGGGGGGGACCCGCAGGGATGACACCCGGTCTACGGGGGGGACCCGCAGGGATGACACCCGGTCTACGGGGGGGACCCGCAGGGATGACACCCGGTCTACGGGGGGACCCGCAGGGATGTCACCCGGTCTACGGGGGGGACCCGCAGGGATGACACCCGGTCTACGGGGGGGACCCGCAGGGATGACACCCGGTCTACGGGGGGGACCCGCAGGGATGACACCCGGTCTCCGGGGGGACCCGCAGGGATGACAGCCTGATTGGCGTCTCTGGCACATCCCCTGCACACTGCCCGTCCTTACCTCGCCAGCTCTCGTAGGGCCGGGATCATAGAGGCCATCTCCAGCCCGGGATCCGCCGCCATGGTGAGTAGCCGCGTCCTCCGCTCCCTCAGTTCCCGGGTAAACAATCCGAAACCATATGGTGACGTCACCGGACAGTGTACGGGGGCCGCGCGGGGAAAAAACTGCTCAGAGCGCGCGAGAAGTTCTCACCTCAGACAGACAGACAGACAGCTGCGTGTACTGTACAGCACTGCAATCAGTGTGTGGTGGTGCCTGGAGCTGCACACGTCTCCACACTGCAGAGCACCGCAGACCTCCACATCTACCATCAGGAGTCAGGAAAGCTGAGTGTAATGGCGCCATGTGCATTTCCCCAGCTTTCCTAGGAGCAGAATTACCTCACAGGCGGATCCGCTCACATCGTGTTTGATCCCATGTTTGAGACTCATGAGAGGCTTCCAAATGGGATCTGGACACAAAGGCCAGGCACATGGAGTCACTGCACCGCCTGGGAAATTTGGGGAAAACATTTTTTTTGCATTTAATAATCCTGCAGCAGCAGGTCAGTGCTTTCTGCAGTGTGGATTTCACATTTTGCATTAGAAAGGGGCACATTTGCTACAAAACCCCACATGTAATCCATATGTAATGTGCAACTACACCGGGGGTAACTTACTGCTGATCTGCCCACAGCAGAGCGCCCATCATTGATACCCACAGCACAGCAGCCACAATGATACCCACAGCATAGTGTCCACAATGATACCCACAGCACAGTGCCCACAATGATACCCACAGCATAGTGCCCACAATGATACCCACAGCACAGTGCCCACAATGATATCCACAGCACCCACAATGATATCCACAGCATAGTGCCCACAATGATATCCACAGCACAGCACCCACAATGATATCCACAGCACCCACAATGATACCCACAGCAGAGCGTCCATCATTGATTCCCACAGCACAGCAGCCACAATGATACCCACAGCATAGTGCCCACAATGATATCCACAGCACAGCACCCACAATGATATCCACAGCACAGCACCCACAATGATATCCACAGCATAGTGCCCACAATGATATCCACAGCACAGTGCCCACAATGATACCCACAGCACAGTGCCCACAATGATATCCACAGCACAGCACCCACAATGATACCCACAGCATAGTTTTGAGTAGTGAGTTGATGGCTTTGAATAATGGGCGAGCGTCTGGTTTGGGAGGACGCAAAAGGAAAAAACGAGTTGGGGATCCGGATGAGAAATCTATCTTGTAACCTGACCCCAGTTCTCTGACCCAATTGTCCACGTACAGCAGCGAGCCATGCGTGGCGTAAGTGTTTGTGTTGAGAGGGTGGGGAGTCATGCGGCGAATCTTTGGGGTCTAGTGCCCTTAGAGCGGGCTTGTTTAGGATGGTTTTTCCAGGTGGAATTGGTCTTGAATGAAACCAAGATATTTCTTTCTTCGCAGGTAGGCCGCCCTTAGCCTTTGTTAGTGATTGAGGTGGGTCAACCTGATGTCTCGTGAGAGGTGCGGAATCGTGATTGTTGCTGTGGGCGGCAAAAGGGCCGCTTAAGCTTTTGCTGGGGGTGAAATTTGCTTTTTCCTCCCGTGGCTTCGGAGATGAGTTGGTCCAGTTTTTCCCTGAAAAGGCGGGCGCAATGGTAAGGTAGGGTTATGAGGGATAACCTTCGACACCGCATGAGGGCTAGTTATACTTCCTCAAGACAAGGGCATGGCGATTCGAAAACGAGTTCACAGTCTTTGCGGTCGACCACCTCAGTCCATTCGCTTCGGCATGGGGGTCCTAGGAAAAATGGTAGCAGCAATGGAAGCAGTTCCCTTCGCTCAGCTATACTTCCAACCCTTGCAGCTTGGCCTCCTCTCGGCTTGGGAAAAAAATCCCTTCAGCCTCAACCGCAAGCACCACCTATCTCTGCAAATCAAAAAAGCACTAAACTGGTGGACACGGCCATTTTCACTAACGTAGGGGAAATACTTTCTCCCAGTCCAATGGCTAGTTGTCACCACCGACGCTAGTCTACTCGACTGGGGGAACGTCTATCGCCAACACACAGCCCAAGGCCGCTGGACGCCCCAGGAGTCATGTGGCACCCTACGGGTCAGTAGCCACAGGAACACCTGGTGCAGGGATTTCCACATCAGGTAAAATTACACTCAACACCTTCCACCCCAGACCTGAAGGGGGAGCGCTACTTTCCGACTTGAGACAAGGTCCCCTATAAATTCAGGCCTGGTGGAGGAGTTAGGCAGTACAGTTCCAGGGAGGACCGTGAAGGCATTCTGGTGAACGGAGCCGCACTAGGCCCGTGCCAGAGGGAAGCCTAGCCAGTGTGAGAGACCCAAGAGTGAGGGTCGGAGGGTTAGGCGAGACGGAGAGGGGGCAGAGGAACCATACCGGTTCACCCCAGAGAAGCAGCAGAAGGGTCCAGGTAGCCCACCAGAGAACACCAGAGGGCCAGGGAGACTTCAGTCTCCTGGCAGAGGAACACTTGTAGCACAGCAACCAACAGAGCCAGGAACCACAGAGGAGTTAGCGGTACCCAGCAAAAGGTTCTCATCGCCTGCTATACAAGTGAGAGACACAGGAGAGGTCAGGGCAAGGTTCCAGACAGCCCAGGACTAGAGCACACACACAGTAAGAAGGAGGCCTCACAACTCATCAGTGTGGAAATCCTGAACTGCCACCCGAGCACCTGAACTGCACCCTGGATGTAACCTTGCAACATCATCAGTAAAAGGTACGGAAACAAATCCTCAAGTGTGTGTGTGTGTCTGTTATTGCAGCCCCTGATCCTGCTCCCTTCATAGACTATACTGCAGTGTCTCCACCTGATGAGCCGCCTTCCCCTGCAGCACATGAGCCAAGGCTGTGTGGAGAGCTGCCTCCCTGTGTAAATCCCTATTCACCACAACTGCCTCGGGGATCCCGCTTCACTTACGGGGAGCGTTGCCATCTTGCTGCATCACCATCACCCCGGAGGTTTGCAAGCAGCGCCGGTATAATTACCGGGAACCGTAGGTGGCGTCAAAAACTCATTTTATTTTATTTTAACCCCTTTTTCAGCGACCACCAGGGTCACGGGACCGGCACAGGGCACTCGTGACATCCCCAGTTAATCAACGCCCGGAACCAGGTACCCCACGGCCCTGGGGGACATCAGTCATGCCTCCCAATCAACATTCTGGACCACAGCGATACGCCTAGCACTCTAACACTTTCACCACCTTCTAGCCAGTCACCCCATCCGCATTCAATCAGACATCGGAACAGCAGTGGCGTACATCAATCACCAGGACCGCACACGCAGCAAAGCCGCAATGTGCGAAGTGGAAGTGGTCCGGTGGACCGAAACAACTCAGTCAGTCATATCAGCAGTCCACATCCCAGTAGTGGACAACTGGGCGCCAAACTTCCTAAGCCGCCAGGGACTGGCCTCAGGAGACTTGTCTCTCCTCCCAGAAGTCTTTCTTCAGATCTGTCGGCGCTGGGGAGCCCACGATGTGGACCTAATGGCATCTAGGCTGAACGCAAAAGTACATGCCTTCGTGGCCAGGTCCCAGTACCCTCTAGCGCTAGCAATGGACTTGTTGGTCCTCACTTGGCGCCAATTCCAACTCCCATACATCTTTCCCCCACTGCCATTGATCCCGCGAGTAATCAGAAAGACCAAAACGGAAGGAGTCCAAGTAATGTTCATTGCCCCAGACTGGCCACGATGAGCGTGGTATGCAGAGCTCATACAGCTTCTCATCGACGTGCCCTGGCTACTCTCAAACCGAACGGACCTCTTGAGCCAGGACCCCATTTGCCACCAGAACTCGGGGGCCCTGTCTTTATTGGCGTGGCTGATGAATCCTGGGTCCTGACCCAGGCAGTTTTCTCACTGGAGGTCATAACCACCATGGTTAATGCCCGCAAACCAACATCCTCGCGCATCTATCACCGCACCTGGAAGACCTTCTTCCGGTCGTGCAATGACCGCAACCATAACCCACACCTATCTTCCATCTCTACAATCCAAGAGTTTCTTCAAACCGGCCTTAACTCAGGCCTGGTACTCAGCTCCATCAAGGGCCAAATCTCTGCCTTAACTGTATTATTTCAACGCAGGATTGCTACCAAATTACAGGTAAAAAAATTCATCCAAGGAGTCTCGCACATATGGCCCCCCCTACAAGACATCCGTAGCCGCCTGGGACCTAAACGTAGTTTTGGGCGCCCTACAAGCGCCCCCGTTTGAACCACAGCAAGAAGTATCTCTAACCCACGTTTCCTGGAAAGTAGCCTTCCTAGTCGCAATCACATCAATCAGGCGCGTATCAGAACTCGCCGCCCTATCCTGTCGTTCCCCCCTTCTATCCTTCCACAAGGACAAGGTAGTTCTTCATCCGTCACCGTCCTTCTTGCCCAAGGTAGTGTCCCACCTCAATGAGGACATCGTTCTACCCTCCTTTTGCACAGCACCAGTACACTGCTTCGAAAAAGAGCTTCACACCTTGGACCTAGTAAGGGCCCTCAGACGCTACATCTCATGCCCTTCCGTAAAACAGAAACGCTGTTTGTCATCCCCAAGAGACCTAGAAAAGGAATGGAGGCCTCTAAATCCACATTGGCAAGGTGGATTCGCTCAGCAATACAAGAGTCCTATTGCATCAAAAACAAGCCAATCCCAACAGGGATCAAGGCTCACTCAGCTCGATTAGTGGGCACCTCATGGGCCATTCGACACCAGGCCTCGGCAGCTCACGTTTGCAAAGTTGCAACTTGGTCCAGCCTGCACACCTTCACCAAACACTACAACATTCACACCCAGGCCTCTGCAGATGCAAGCCTAGGGAAACAAAAAAAATTTTTGCAAGCGGCAGTCGCACATATGTAAGTAGGTGGCGCGTGATGCTCGACCGCTACTCAGCTATTTCACACCCTGGGACTGCTTTTGGACATCCCATGGTCCTGTGTGCGACAATGATGCGAAGGAGAAACAGGGATTTTTGTGTACTCACCATAAAATCCTTTTCTTCAAGCTCATCATTGTGGGACACAGCACCCGTGCTAACAGCCTTCAATGGCCTACAGATAACCTTGGTTCAAGCCTCTTGTACCTTATTATCGTAACGCGTTCTACTGCTTTAGCACTAAACTTATTAACTACTCCTCCTGATGGGTGTAAACTGCAGGAATTAGGACTTAAGTTTTAATCTCTACTTAGTGGCAGGAAAGCATACACACATGGTCCTGTGTGCCCCAATGATGAGCTCAGAGAAAAGGATTTACGGTGAGTACACAAAAATCTCAGTTTTTCTCCCAAGAACCCAACACATTTTATCATATTGATTACTTTTTGGTAGATGAGAGATCTCTCGCATTATGCAGGAGTTGAAACTCTATGGTCAGCACAAAAGGTTATATAAGGAGAATATCTATAAAAGTGACAGCTATGGCCAAAAGAGAGAGAGAGGAGAACGTTATAGTTATTTTATCTCGGATAACTAACTTGGAAAAAATCCAGAAAAGCTATAACAACATGTCTGTCTCTTCCAAATTACTAGCAGTACCCAATGAATTAAGGAAGTATTTACTTATGGAAACATTTAGAAAGAACCAAGTCCACATACTGCTCACTAGATGATAAAGCAGGGGCACTGATAGATCACAAAGTTAAAAAAAAATAGCAGCTAAATTCAGAATAGAGTACTTAGTCAGCCCCCTTGGGAAGAAAATTACTATCCTATCGATATCACTAATGCCTTCACTGCATACTATTCTCAACTATACTCAACTCAACTATTCTCAACTATAATCTCATTGTAGACTCTGAATTCCCCCAGCCACAAAGTCAAGACATTGTGGAATTCTTAAATTCAATAAACCTCCCCTCAGTAAATGACAGTCAATTACAATCTCTTAATTTTCTCAAAGTGAAATATTAGACATGATTAAGGCATCTAAACCTCACTCAGCCCCCGACCCTGATGATTTCCCCAATGAATATTCGAAATCATTTTCCACCCTACTGACCTTGTATATCCACATGGTATTTTCATTCTGGCACAACAAAGGGAGAGTTAACCCCTCTTCAGTAACAACAGTAGTCACCCTTCCAAAACCAGGTAAGGCCACAATGAAACCTAAAAATTATAGACCCATTTTGCTGATTAATTGCAACCTAAAATTGTATGCCAAATGTTTAGCATGCAGAATAAATGAAGTTGTCCCTCAACTAGTTTTCCCGGATCAGGTGGCATTCGTGCCAAGCAGACAGGCTAGAGATGCTACATACAGCATGTCCCCATTGTATATACTGTATATAATATATGAACTTTTAAATCTATGAACTTCTCCACATTTTTCCACATAACACCCACAAACGTAAATGTATTTTATTGGGATTTTATGTGATATGCCAACACTAAGCAGCAAGTATTTGTGAAGTGTAAGGGAAATGATGATACATGGTGTACAAAGGGTCGATTGGGTCCATTCCATCGGCATGTGTCCCAGTCTGCATGCCTATGGATCCACTGAGTTCCTATGTTTAACATAAGGACGCAGGATGCATGTGTAGGCATCAGTATGCATGCGTTTGCGTTCTGCTGCGTTTTCTTTCTGTGGCCAAGAAACGTAACATGCTGCGAATTTGGGGCATCAGAGGCTGCATAAAAAGAATGGATGCATTGTGATACACACAAATGTAGCATAGCTTTCATTGGGGACGCATTGCAATCCGGATGGTAGCGGAAGTAGACGGACTGGTCAATATTGTCTCTCTCTCTTTTGTCCCCATACATAATTGTTTGAGAACATAAGTGATCAAACTGTATTATAAAGACCAAGGAACACACCAGACAGGTCAAGGTTAAAGTTGTGGAGCAGACTAAAGCAGAGCTAAGGCATTTAAAAAAAAAAACAGCCCATGCTCTGAACATCTCACAGAGCATTGTTCAATGCATCATCCAAAAATGGTAGGAGTGCGGCACAACTGTAAACCTACCAAGACATGGCCGTCCACCTAAACTGATATCCCAAGCAAGAAGAGCACTAACTAGACAAGGAACCAAGAGGCACATGGTCACGCTGAAGGAGCCGCAGAGAAACACAGCTCAGGTGGGTGAATCTGTCCACAGGACAATTTATTAAGGTTCGCTCACACTTGCATAAAAATACGACGAGTGCAATCCGGTTGTTATTCAATGACCCAGTGCTGATTGATTTTTTTATCCTCAGCTTCCTTTGGTCTGAGGCAAAAAAAATTGCAGCATGCTGCATATGGTCAAATAAAATGGCCAAGATTCGCCAATGCAAATCAATGGGTGTGAGAAGAAAAACATGCCATCAGTTATTTACAATTACATTACTATTCTGTTCAGTACAACACTGTAAATAATTTTAGAATAATAGTGGGGAAAATAAAACACTTGTCAACAAATGTCATACAGTTGTTAGGTGAGAAAAAAAATGCTCACTTGCTAGGTGGAGTGAACCCTTAGTCATATACTCCACAATCTGCACATCACACTGAAACACCATTCCCACTGTCAAACATAGTGGTGGAAGCATTTACTAAGGGGGCTGAATACACAGTACAATTTTCAGATTTATATTTTTAAAATATATTACTCAAAAAAATAAAGGAAACATTTAACAACACAGTGTAATGTTGAAGTGTCCCCTTCATTTTTTTGAGCAGCATAATTAGAAAACCATATACTATTTCCTTTACACTTCACAAATATTTGATTCTTCATTTAGATTTGTGGGTGCAATGTGAGAAAATGTGTAAAACTTTACAGTGTGTGAATACTTTTTCAAAAGACTAATTTTTTTTTAAGAATATACAGTATATTAAAGGGAACCAACCAGCTGGTTTTAGGGCCACAAAGTGAAGCCAGTGCATTACAGACACTGGGATGTTGAATGCAATCATACCTTGAATAACTCCATGTTTGATTGCAGAGACAAGTGTCATAAAACTCCTGGAAAACAGGGCAGCAGATGATTGATGTGTGCAGCACTGCATCACAGTTTGTTTTTTTTGTATTATTTGTGGGCTTCCCGTTTGTCTGTAAGCCAAACTCTCCCTCCTCCCTCTCAGTCTCAGTACTTTTAGATGAGAGGGGAGGGGAGGGTTTGGCTCACAGATGAAGGGCATACCCCCCAGGGGAGAAATAAAAAAACAACAACCCCCAAGTAGTAAAGCAGTGCTGCACACATCAATCATCTGCTGCCCTGTTTTCCAGGAGTTTTATGACACTTTTCTCTGCAATCAAACATGTAATCATTGAAGTAAAGGTATGATTGCATTCAGTATCCCAGTGCCTGTAAGACTTTGTCTTCACTTTATAGCCCTAAATCCTGTGGGTTCGTTCCCTTTAAAGTATTATTCCAGATAAGGCAGAATAAATTTATTTTGTCCAGAATATGTCCGAGGTTCAAACCCTCCCTTCACCAATTTTAGGTTGTGTTCACATATCCATTAATGTTTTCCATTTCTCTGTATTTTATTTAGAGCAGACAAACAAAAATTTAGCATCCTATACATCCCTGCTTCACAAAGATGGGCCCTTTTGCTTTATATGAGGGTCATCTGATTACTGTTTATGTTTAGAATAGAAATAACAGAACAACATGAAAACATAATGGAGCATCTGAACAGAGCCAAACAGTGCTACACTGCTATTATCATTACATGATATTGGGGCTGGTGCTAATTGATACTCAGGACCTGGTCCATCTGCCATGTCAATGGATGGGGGCCCCTGAGAACTGCCTCTGACCTAACAGTATCTGCACCTTTTTTGATTAGCCAGTCTGGCGTGATGTCACATGGGCGTCATGATGCACCGATGATGTCACCCCAGGCCAGCTAATCAAAAGAAGAGCTGCGGATGATGTCAGGTAAGAGGTGGCTCTCAAAACTTATGTGCAGTGGCCACAGATCACTGACATGGATGATGGGCTCGGTCATGCAGATCAATTTGCACCATATAAATGTACTGTATGATTCCAGCCTCAGCAGTGACACACGTCCTTGGAATTGAAGTAGTCTGAATGCTGTATGTCAAACGTTTTCCTGTGCCCACTCTGTATTACACAGAGCAGCACCCATCCTGTCATGTCACCAGTAACATAGGAGCTGCAAGTAAACTAGGACAATTTGGTTAGTGTTTTTTGTACTGAATAACATATTATTTCATTTACTAAATGAGCTGTCAGGTAATGATGCTTTTATTTCTTGCACTCACATCATGGCACTTATGTTTGTAAGCTGTTGTGTGTGATCTGGATCCTCCTCACCTTGTACACTGCAGAGAGATATAACCAGCGTCTACAGATCACCATGGTGACTAGGACATTTAAAGGTACGTCACTGCAACCTGATCCTTGGTAACTGCCAATCATGTGATATGGTGCCTGACCAGCCCTGCCCGTCTGCCTCAATCCTGCAGTATGATTGGGTCTGGAGAATGCCCATCAGGTAGCAGATTACCAGCTGAATGCAGGTGTAGGCAAACAAGGCAGAGGAGCTGAACAGCATCCCTAATAAACTTTATCCCATGAAGGAATTGCAAGGATTAAAGTAAGTATAAAAACTTTTATAGACATATTTGGGGTCTGCCGTGGTAACCGACAGTGCTGTATGCAAATGGCAATGTGACGTTAATAATTTATTTTCAGGATCAGAGAGCATCCTGCATTTGTGCTAAGATTGAGGAAGTAGATAGTGAGGACAGGGGAGGCACCGTGAGGATGCTACAAGGCACCGCAAGAGGATAGATGATGGACCTTATTCAGGATAACACAGGAACCCTATTCAATTCACTGTCATTTCTGTGAGCAATTTTAATCTAGAGGTTCACAGCATTATATCATTACTTTAGCTTCCCTTATTTCACAACCTTGAATGATATGTATTTTTTTCTTGTTTTCTTTTATTTTACTAAAGCCACCAATAAGAAAATACACAGCAATGCTGCTTTTCTTTTTCACATGGTATGTCATTTTTATTTTTTGTCCTTCAAAATTGCAGCATGCTTTAAGTATGTTTTTTTTTTCTTTTTAAAGCGTAAGGGTATGTGCCCACAGGACGTTTTTTGAGCAGTCCTGAACGCAGCAAAACCTGAACTAGTTTCATGGATCCTAGAGAGTCTTTGCCAGGAAATTTGCTGATTTCAGGTCCTGCGTTTTTTGCGTGTTTTTTGTGCGTTTTTCCTGCTTTTTTTCCATTGACAGCAGCAAAAACAGCATGCTAAATTTGATGACATCAAGAGACGGCTGAGGGCACTTGGTGTAGTCTATTCAATGATGTACCCAGCCAAAATGAGAGTAGTAGCTGGGGTATCGGTGCATTAGATGGCTGGACAACAATGAAAAGCAGACTGGAGAACTCAAGAAGCTCAGATGGATGAAGGGCAGTGATTTCTCTTTTGCTCTACTCTCTCATACTGTTTGTTGGTTGAATTGGAAAAGTTTTATTGCAAATTAGTATATTGACTGACAAGGATAGAATGATCATAATAAAGTGTTCTAATAAATCCCTGTGCCCCAGGGATTTAGTGCAAGACTGGATCTGATGTGTTAAGGGACAGATAAGGAGATTGTATGCCTGCCCTTCCGTTGTGGGAAGGGATGCAATGCAATGTTTGAGTTTTGTTAGTTTGCTGTTAAAGGGGAACTGTTAAGAAGGGAGGAGGGGATAATGTTACGGTTATCTTCAGTCACACCGGTTACTCACGAGATTTCAATAATGGTAAGAAACAGAAGATTGGGCAGTAGAGGATTAGATGGAGGTATGGGGCACAAGATTGTGAGCTGGAATGGCAGGTAAGTGGCATCCAGTGTAAAAGGACAAGCAGTATTTCAGTTTTAATGTAATGAAAAACCAGACTTGATCTGCCTGCAATAGACCCATATGGTCCAGGAAAAACCCCACACCTTATGTAAAAGATGGATACAGGTGGGTTATCATACGACTCACTTTGCTTATTCGAGGGGGGTCAGTATATTAATATGCTCGGGAATACTATTTGAATGCCTCAAAAAACTTGCAGACCCACCAGGGTGATATGTGTGCTTGGTTTGTAAATTGAATAATAGGTTCATTCTTGTTATATCTCTGTATATTCCACCGTCATACAGTGGCAAAGTAATATACAAAATTCTGGAGGCGATTGCAGAATTCCTATGGTTTCCATTTGTAATTGTGGGAGATTCTAAAAATATTCAGGATTCTCATTGGGATAGAGGTAGGGGGAGGTTCTGAAGCAGGGAGGCAATTGCACCCTATTTGGTACATTACAGAAAAACGGCATTGATTGACCTATGAAGGGTTCAACATCCAAATGCTTATCTATACTCCTGTTTCTTGGCTAATTTTTCTTCGCTGTCAAGGATTGGGTAATGATCAAAAGCAGGGCCTAGTTGAAGAGGTGGGATACCATTCCCCGTATATGTAGTGCTCAGGGCTGAGGATTGTCTATTTAACAGTGGGGTCATCTGGCAGTTGAATCCATTTTGGTTACAACTAATAGACCTGGGAAAAGATTTGGAGAAAGGTCTGAAGGAATATTTTGAGAATAACAGTGGTACAGCCTCTCTCTAGTCGGTCTGAGAAGCTATGAAGGCTTATTATTATTTTTTTTTATTATTATTCTTATTAATTTATATCTTAGAGATTTGTGTATCAAAGAAATATCAAGAGTCATATCAGATACTAAAAAGAAAGATCAATTAATATTTCACAAATTGGAGGAGGCAGAGAAGTCTCTGATATTAAACTCAACTCCATGTGCACAGATGAGTTTGAAGGATGCCCAGGCTAGAGTGAACAAAATGTCCCTAAGCATGGAGGAGCTTATGGGATGTTCCAAACGATGCAATATTACAAAGATGGGAGAAGGGCTGGTCACCTTCTTCCTTTAATATATGCTGCACAAAGGGAATTACGCCTTATACTTAGGTTAAGGGGAGAGGATGGAAGGGAGGTTAGCAATACCCAGGACATATTGAAAACAATGGCAAACGTCTATGCAGGCCCATATGGCTCACAGGCGTAGCCAGCAGAGGAGGAGGCTGGTAATTTTGTAGCTTGAGCACAACTTCTGAAACTCTCCATAGCGTCTCAGAGACTTTTGGAAGTGCCATTTGATTTGGAAGAGCTTGATGCCACTCTGGCCTCTATCTCTAATGTAAAGCACCAGGGGTTGATGTGCTGCCAGGAGAGAGCTACAAGAAATACAGGGAGATCTTGCTTCCTGCCTTGTTAGAATTATATAGATAGGGTATGGAGAGGGGGGAGCTGCCACCGTCCATGCAGGAAGCTATAAGTATAGTATTGTTAAAAAAGGGTAAAGACTCAAGTTTACCAGCCTCATATCGACTAATCTCATTACTGACAGTGGACATCAAGCTCTGCAAATCTGAAGGCAGCCTAAGGAGACGGGAAAGGCAGCTCCAGGCTCCATTCTCCTCTCCTCTCTGCATCACCACACGCCCTGCTGGGCGTCATTATTGTTTATTGTTCTCCTCTGTTGGAATCTCCCGCCCTCCTCTCCTCCTATGATACACCGGCCGGTACGTCACATCCGGCCCGGTGCATTGTGGGGGTGCATCACCTGGTACGGCTCAGGCTTCAATATGCGCACAGAAGTTTTTCTTTTTCGCTCCATTGGGAGACCCAGACATTGGTGTATAGCTTCCGCCTCCGGAGGACACACAAAGTATTACACTTAAAACAAGAAGTGTAACTCCTCCCCTACTGCCTATACACCTCTCTAGGAGGAATCCCATCTGTTCTTAGCTTTGTGTTGAAGGAGGCACACTCTGCACTCATGCACTCTCACTTAGTCTTACTCACTCTCTTAAATGGAGAGTGTCGGTTGGAAGCAAAGAGGATCCTTAAGGATCCCCAGCATGTCTCCTTCCTCACCCTCGGGCAGAGGTGGTTGAGGTACCCTTGGGGTACAACGGGCTGAAGCCCTCATGCTGTTTCCTTCTCCATCCCCTCGCGGCTCTGGAGAATTGGGATCGGTACCGGCTCCTACAACTTCTGGAGCTCCGACTCCATCCACAGCCCCTTTGGACCTGTCGGCTGGAGTCATGGACCACAGGGCTCGACCCCCTGCACCTACTTAAGGTACTCTGGGGGTTATGCTAAGATTGCCCTGCCTGCTCAGCTGCAGCCCGGCCCAACCACCTGGGGAACTTGCTCATAGGGAGATTTGCAATGGACTCTGGAGACAATGTCTCTCTGTGTGTGCACTCTCCTGGCCCTTATGCCCTTTTCAGCCTTTGGGCTCTATTATGTGTGGGCAGCCCTGCTCACACTCTACAGGGGTCCCTGGTGGTCTTCCCCCGGTCCCTAGCGGCCTGCCACAGCTGCGGGTTTCCCGGGGGTGCATGGCACTACCGCGCTCGGGTGCTCCCGAGCGCGGGCCGGCGGTCTAAATTTAGGCCCCGGCTTCATTGCAGCCTTGTTTTTGCTCCATAAGCTCGGGCTCCACAGGAGGCGGGCCCGGCCGCCTTTGGGGGCGGTCTTGGAGCTCGGCCGCTCCCAGCCATGGCTTGCATCATAGCCTGGCTGGGGAAGGGGAGTAGCCCTCCGGATTCCCGGGCTGCTAGGCCACGCCCCTCGCTCGGCTCCGGCGGCCATCTTTTGTAAGAACTGGAGACTGCTGGTCACATCTCCCAGCGTCTCTCCCTGCACTCTGCGGCTGCTAGTAAGAAGCGGAGCATCCGGAGGGCACACACACATACTCCCTTATCGGTCTGGTAAATCACCACAGGTCTCCTGTTGGTGCCTTCCTACTCCTATTCCCCCTCTGGTTTTTTCCCTCTTGGAGGATTAATTCTAAGGGCGACATGTCTTCCACCAGGAGCAAAGCCTCTAAGGTGCAGACATTTTATTCTGCTTGCACTGCTTGCAAGATTGCCCTGCCTGATGGGTCTATTTACCCTCATTGCTCTGCCTGCTCTTCTCATGAATCTGTAGAGGCACAGGGGGCTCCCCCCAGCTCTGCTACATCAGAGCCTTCCCCGAGTCAGTGGGAACAGGCTGTCCCTCCTTGGACTGTAGCTTTCACTAAGTCCTTTTCAGAGTCTTTTGCCCAGTCCATGACGGCTCTGACCAGGGTCTTGCAGGAGTCTTTACAGGCTTGTCACCGGGAAAGTGCCCCCGGTCCCTCTGCCTCACGCCGCAGGCGCTACAGCGAGTCATCCTCTACTGGGGGTTTGGACTCTGGAGACAATACAGGGGTCTCGGACGTAGCTCCCTCTCCTCGGCCCCCTAAACGACCACATAGAGCACTCTCCCCTGCCTCCTCTCTTCAGGAGTCTCATGCTGAGGGTTCTCAGATTGAGGGGGCTGATGGTCAGGATTCCGTGAGGCCCTCGGACGAGACCTCAGAGGACGATTCCTTGGTGGATGACTTAGTGTCCTCCATTAATACTGTACTGGATTTAACTGCTCCCCCTCCCTCGGTGGAGACCTCGCTCTCTGAGGAACTGTATCTGTTCCTTCCTCCATCCAGACCCCGGGGCTCTTTCTTTGATCATTCAAACTTTAGATCAACGGTACAGACCCCCAGGGCTTGTCCTGACAAACGCTTTTCCAGGAAACAGAAGGATACTCGATATCCTTTTCCCCCTGACGTTGTAAAGAGTTGGTCGGCTTCTCCTAAGGTAGACGCCCCGGTATCCAGGTTGTCGGCCAATACAGTCATGTCGGTTCTAGATGGCTCCTCTCTTAAAGATCCCACTGACCGACAGATTGAACTTCTGCAGAAGTCAATCTATGAAGCTACAGGAGCCTCGTTCGCCCTGGCTTTCGCTGCAGTATGGGCTCTGCAGGCGGTTTCTGCCTGCTTGGCAGAACTGAATGTTATAGCTCAGGATATTCCTGAGGTGACTACCCTTACTTCTCAAGCTTCTGCATTTACTGACTACGCCAGATCAGCCGTCATGGAATCCGCCAGCCGTACGGCAGTGGCTTCGGCTAACTCTCTCGCAGCCCGCAGAATTCTATGGCTGCGTGACTGGAAAGCTGATGCCACGTCCAAGACGTTTCTCCAAGGTCTCCCGTTCGCGGGAAACAGGCTCTTCGGCGAACAATTGGACGACATCATCAAGGAATCCACAGGTGGAAAGTCGACTTCTTTACCTCAAACTAAGGTACAGAAGTCTGGTCAGCATCAGATGCACGCCAAGTTTCGTCCCTCCTCAAAGTCGTCCTCCTTCTCCCGTACAGACAGGGATCAGAAGTCAGGGCGGACGTGGAGGCCCAAAAATCAACAAAAGAAGCCAGCCAGCGCCACAGCCGCCAAGGCTGCCTCTTCATGACTCGCCGCCTCTCCCAGCAGCATCCTTGGTCGGTGGCAGGCTCTCCCACTTTGGAGACATTTGGCGCTGCCAGATCCAAGACCAATGGGTAGTGGACGTCATCTCCCACGGCTACAGAATAGAGCTGACCTCGCTTCCTCTGACTCGTTTCTTTCTCTCTTCGCCCCCGCCGGCAAGGGCCTCGGCCTTTCGTCAGGCGCTGGACGCCTTGAGACGAGACGGGGTGGTGACCCAGGTTCCCTCCGGGGAACGCTTCCGGGGGTTCTACTCGAACCTCTTCACAGTCCCCAAGAAGGACGGCTCGGTAAGACCGGTTTTGGATCTCAAGCTTTTCAACTGGCACGTGAAGGTCAGGTCATTCCGCATGGAATCTCTGCGGTCTGTGATAGCATCTCTATCTCAGGGGGACTTCCTAGCCTCAGTGGATGTCAAGGACGCCTATCTTCATGTTCCCATCGCTCCTGCACATCAACGATGGCTGAGGTTCGCGGTAGGAGAGGAGCACTTTCAGTTCGTGGCTCTGCCCTTCGGCCTTGCCTCCGCACCGAGGGTCTTCACCAAGGTGATGGCGGCGATGGTGGTGGTTCTGCATTCTCAGGGCCATGCAGTGACTCCGTACTTGGACGACCTTCTGGTCAGAGCTTCCTCTGTGGAGCAGTGTCAGTTGAGTCTCTCAGTTACTCTAGACACTCTGCAGCACTTCGGGTGGTTGATCAACGTACCCAAGTCTGTTCTTCTTCCTGCTCAGTCAATAACTTATCTGGGCATGGAGTTTCATACTGCCCCGGGTCTGATCGTCCTGCCTGTCGACAAGCAGATCTCGATTTGGGAGGAAGTCCAGTCTCTCATGCAGTCAGACTCAGTATCCATCCGGCGTCTGATGCACGTTCTAGGAAAGATGATGGCGACCATAGAAGCAGTGCCATTTGCGCAATTCCATCTCCGTCCGCTGCAATTGCAAATCTTGCGCGGATGGAACGAGAGGTCCTCCTCCCTCGACCAGCATATTCCTCTGTTGTCGGTCACGAAGGAGTCTCTTCGTTGGTGGCTGCTTCCCACCTCGCTCTCTCGGGGCAGATGCTTTCCGCCCCCCTCTTGGTTGGTAGTGACCACGGACGCCAGTCTCCTAGGCTGGGGCGCTGTTTTTCTTCACCACCGGGCGCAGGGCACCTGGACGAAGCAGGAATCCTCCCTTCAGATCAACGTTCTGGAGATTCGGGCCATTTATTTGGCTCTTCTGGCATTTCAGAGATTCCTGGCAGGGAACCAGATTCGGATTCAATCCGACAACGCCACTGCGGTCGCTTACATCAACCACCAGGGAGGCACTCACAGTCCTCAGGTCCTCGCGGAGGTCCACCGTATCCTACAGTGGGTCGAGGACAACGACTCGTCCATCTCAGCAGTACATATTCCCGGAGTGGACAATTGGGAGGCCGACTATCTAAGTCGGCAAGGTATGGACGCAGGAGAATGGGCTCTCCACCCAGATGTCTTTCGTCACATCTGCGACAGATGGGGCACTCCAGACGTGGACCTCATGGCCTTTCGGTTGAACCACCAGGTCCCGCTGTTCATGTCTCGCTCTTGGGACAGCAAGGCTGTGGCGGCGGACGCTCTGGTCCAGGATTGGTCCAGGTTTCGCCTTCCCTACGTGTTTCCGCCATTTCCTCTTTTACCCAGAGTTCTTCGGAAACTCAGGATGGAATGTCGTCAAGCACTGCTCATCGCCCCAGACTGGCCCAGGAGGGCCTGGTATCCGGACCTGTTACAGCTCTCGACGGGGAATCCGTGGAGGCTCCCTCTCCGGCCAGACCTTCTGTCTCAAGGGCCGTTCTTCCACCACAATTCAGCGGCCCTCAGCCTGACTTTGTGGCACTTGAAGACTGGTTGCTGACATCGTGTGGCTTTTCTTCTGAAGTCGCCGTAACCATGAGACAAGCTAGGAAACCCGCAACGGCAAAGATTTACGGTAGGGTCTGGAAGATTTTCTTTTCTTGGTGCCGTCTCAACAAAAAGTCTCCCTGGCCTTTCTCTCTTCCAACCCTTCTTGCCTTTCTTCAATCCGGGTTGGACAAGGGCTTGGCTCTCAGTTCCCTAAAGGGCCAGATCTCCGCTCTGTCTGTGCTCTTCAACAAACGTCTGGCTAACCTGCCTCAGGTCAAAACGTTTGTACAAGGGGCAAATCACATTGTTCCCCCCTACAGACGTCCTCTGGACCCCTGGGACCTTAATATGGTTCTCGCGGCTTTGCAGAAGCCGCCTTTCGAACCCTTGAGGGAGGTGTCCCTCTCTAAACTTTCTCAGAAAGTGGCCTTTCTTGTGGCTATTACGTCTTTGCGAAGAGTTTCGGAGCTGGCAGCTTTGTCCTGCAAATCCCCTTTCCTGGTAGTTCACCAGGATAAAGTAGTGCTCCGACCTGTGGCGGAGTTTCTGCCGAAGGTGCTTTCTCCGTTTCACTTGAATCAAGACATTGTCCTGCCGTCTTTTTGTCCTAATCCTGTTCACCAGTATGAGAAGTCTCTCCATACTCTGGACCTGGTCAGGGCGGTCAGGATTTATATCTCCCGCACGGCTGCTTTTCGCCGCTCGGATGCCCTGTTTGTTCTCACGACAGGCAAGAAGAAAGGAACGCAGGCTTCCAAGTCTTCCTTGGCTCGGTGGATCAAGGCTCCTATCCAGGAGGCCTACCTCCTCTCTGGTACACCTGTACCTGCTGGGATTAAGGCACATTCCACAAGAGCTGTGGGTGCCTTGTGGGCCCTACATCATCAGGCCATGGCACAACAGGTGTGTCAGGCGGCCACTTGGTCTAGCCTACACACCTTTACAAAACACATCAGATTCATGCGTATGCTTCGGCTGAAGCTAATGTGGGCAGACGGATCCTTCAGGCGGTGGTTGCTCACATTTGAAGTTACTGTCTTGCTTGGGTCTCTTCCCACCCAGTGATAGCTTTTGGACATCCCAAAGTCTGGGTCTCCCAATGGAGCGAAAAAGAAAAAGAGAATTTTGTTTACTTACCGTAAATTCTTTTTCTTCTAGCTCCTAATTGGGAGACCCAGCACCCACCCTGTTGGCCTTTGGGCGTTGTTCTTTTATGTGAATGACTGGTGTTGTACATGTCGCTCTTTCGGCCCTGTTGGCCGACAATGTTTAGCCGGACCTTTTGGTCTTGATGTGGGTTTTATCCTCCTTCCTGCTTGTGCACCGAACTGATGGAATTCCTCCTAGAGGGGGTGTATAGGCAGTAAGGGAGGAGTTATACTTCTTGTTTTAAGTGTAATACTTTGTGTATCCTCCGGAGGCGGAAGCTATACACCAATGTCTGGGTCTCCCAATTAGGAGCTAGAAGAAAAAGAATTTAAGGTAAGTAAACAAAATTCTCTTTTTTTAAGGGGTTATTGTATTTTTGGCGCATTCAAAATATTGGGAATGGTACATACAATATACTAATGTATGGTTGCGGTTGGTATAGTTATCTACTCAGCCAAAGGTGCGGACATGTCTGGTGTAATCCGCAATTTATTCATTTTAATGAAAGTCAGCCTGTCTGTAATGAACCCCCTGCCGTGCTGAACACACATTTATTCATTACACTCTTGGCAGGAGAGGTCAGCACCTCCAATGCATATTGTGCAAGCTCTGGACATGTGTTGATTTCTCGACCCATAAATTAAGTAATGCAGAACCATCAGCACTGCGAGATGTGAGGATACGTATTCTTCCACCACGTTGGATAACTCTGCTTTCTGGTAATATGCACAACAGGAGACATTGTTGCTGGATGGTTTGTCATGCTGCACATGTATTTGTATTAGGTGGGGCCAGTGAAATAGTTGCGTTGGCCACTTCCTCCTCCTTCTCTGCTTTGTTCTTCTACAGAGCTGCTGCTATATGGCGGGAATGCCATAAGTAGAGCCTCTAACAGTTTGCACTTATATTCACGTATTTTTCTATCCAGTGGCAATAGTAGCGATTCTATGTTGTGTTTGTAGCTTGAATCCCACAGGGTCGCCACCCAGTATTCGCCACTGGTCAGAATCCTGGCAACTCCATGGTCATTGCGCAGGCACAAAAGCCTGCTGGGTAGCCTGGTTCATATGTGCCAGGCTACCCAGAGTCAATGACAAGCCGTCCTTAGCCGCACATGTGTGGCTTGGCTCCTCTGTATCCTCCCAACCATGCTGCAATAATGCTCCTGCCCCAACTTTAGTACCACCTTGCTGGGCATACAGTCTCTCCTCCTCCTCTTTTTCCGAAACTATCCCCTGACTGGAAAGTTGTGCCAGCAACCCAGCCTCGAAATCCTGTGTGGGCGACAGCCAAGAATAAAGGTATTAGTGTTCCTTCTTCCTACTGTGCCACCACCTCATCCATCAGGGCCTGAAGTGTTTTTTACAACAGGTATAAAAGCGCTAGCCTTTATGATGTAGTATTCAAAGCAGTGCAATACAACATACAGGTCCTGCATGGAGGCCCAATCTTTGGTAGGGAAGAGATTCTCTTCTAAATTGCGATTCTGCCGTGTGTGCTGAAGCTGATACTCCACTATCACCTTCTGCTGCTTGCACAGTCTTTCCAGCATGTTAGTCTTGTTGGTATGTCACATATGAGGTGGGGAATGGGAAAGCCAAAGTAACTCTGCAGCACATACAGGCGAGCTGAATCAGGGTGAGAACGCTGAAACTGTGCAGAGACTGCCTGCACGTAAAGCAGCAGGTTTGGCATGTGTGGCGCCCCACTGGTCGAGTGGGTAGTATTCCTGTGGCTGAGAAATTGGAATGCTGCATAAAGGACCCTCATTCTATGCATCCACACACACCCTAGGTAGGGGACCATGGGTGGACCCACTAAGGGAGGACCCAGTCCCATGGGAGAAGTGACAGGGTAGAAAATTGTGTGGGTGGGAGCAGCATTTGTCAGACAATAAGTGGAAGAGCTCCATTGGGGAGCGAGGAGTAGATGTCGGAGGGGCCGTCAGGTTTGAAGGGGACCCTAGGGGCACCAGGTGTTGTGGTGCACCCGAATCCGGATGCGGTATGACTACCAGCCGGAGGAGTCCAGTCCCGGAACGAGCCACCGAACCGGAGGCCCGAGCTTCTTCAGGGAGTCGAGGTAGACACCCGACGCCCCCAGAAAAAGGCACCGTAGAGGATTCCGAGGGCTCAGAGAGGAGTCACTCAGTTAGAGATGATCCGAAAGAGCTAGCTTCAGGCTTTGCATGCGGAGGCGCTGAGGGAGACAGGAGAGAGCACAGGAAGGGGCCGGACAGGAACAGTAGGCATTTCACCGAGGGACACAAGTGCGGCATCCTAACTTCCAGCGACTACCCAGGCCAGACAGACCCAAAAAGACCGTGTTTAAAGAACTGCCAGTAAACCTGTTATAAATTGTGTGGTGTACTTCATTCACCTGCGCCTAAGGAGTCACCGACCTGCTCCACCACTCCCATCATCCACTACTGCCCTGGGGATCCTGCTCCGCCTATGGGGAGTGAATCCACCTTGCTGCTTCACCATCACCCCGGAGGTCTGTCCCGCAGCGCCGGTAATCTTACCAGAGCCGTAAGTGGCATCACGAGACACTATTTCTGCCATTTTTATTGACTTCCCCTTTTCAGCCACCACAAGGGCCACAGAACCGGGCAACAGGCCCGTGACATCCCTGTGACATCCCCAACTAAATGTCCGGAACCGGGTACCCCAAGGCCCTGGGGCGGGTCATATGTGGTTAATTTTTTAGGTCTGGGGAACTTGCTTTCTACCTTATGCAGAGGAGGTTGCCTGCAACCATAAGAAGACCGTTAAGTAGGTAAGGAGATTTAAAGCCGTATCCCTCCTCTAGGAAATATACAAATTTGTACTTCAGTGAGGAAGTGGATAAACTCCAGCGCCACCTTTAGGTAGCTCCTCATAGTCGACTTTCTGACAAGCCTTTTAATATGACTAGGGATTTGTGCCAGATCAGAACCCCAAACTACAGACGCTGCGTTTCGGGGTAACTGCCCCTCATCAGTGTAGTGTGTGGGATATTCTGATCTGGCTGTGTGAGTGGGCTAAGACGAGGTCTGGGGAACTTGCTATCTACCCTATGGAAAGGAGTTTGCCTGCAACCTTGTTAATTTTTTAGGAAGCTCTGCACCACCAAATTCAGCACAAGCGCCAGGCAAAGGATGTGTGTTAAATTTACTAGGCCCAAAGCTGTGACAATATTTTAGTTATTATCTCACACCACCGGATTCAAGTACACTTGGAACAGCCATTTATCTGTTTATTGTTTTATATCCATCCACAGCTACTGCATGGTTAGAGGTTTGTCCCCCAGGCAGATGAGTTTAAGAACGGCCTGCTGTTGTTTCTCCCTGGCTGTGCTGAAGTTGGTGGTGCAACTCCTGTGATGAGGAGGTGGTGGAAGAAGAGGAGTAGGAGGTGGAGGCAACGCTGACCGAGAAGTGTCCAGTGATCCGAGGTGTTGGTAGAACATGCGCTGAAATGCCTTGCGCCTCAAGCCTAGCCACCACTATGTTTGCCTAATGTGCAGTTAGAGAGATATGCCATCCTTGACCGTGGTTACTGGTCCATGTATCCGTAGTTATGTGTACCTTTTCACTTCTGGTGTTGCATAATGAACTATGGATTTGTTTCACCACATGTGAGGGCACACCTGGAAAGATAGAGGCGGCTGGGAACAATAGACTGCGGTACTGCCACAGACATCATATTTTTAAACTGTTCATCTCCACTTACCTGAAGGACAGCTTTTCAAAGGCAAGCATTTTTTAAATGCTGTCATACAGGACCAGGGCTTGTGGGTAGGGGTTTATTTCCTCTTTCTACTGAGGGTTTGGGGACGGAGAGCTGCAGATGTCTATGAGAAGGTGTGGATATAGTAGGTGACACTGATGGTTTTGGTGTTGCTAGCATATCATATGCTTACGGGGAGGCAAGTGGTTCTTGTGGATTATGAGTAGGAGTGTTAAGGGTGCGGCCGTATGGGGCTTTGATAGTCGCAGGCGAGTCAGGGCCTCGGCTGCAGAGCACCCCTGGTTTTGCAACTCATGCCCCGGCCGGCTCATCAGTGCAAGGGATGATGTTTGGGATAATGTAGTGTGCCATACTCATACATGGGCCAGTTGACTCTGCTGTCTCACTTTCTTTGGCCCCTTGCAGGCTACTGGTTGCAACACTCTCCTCGGTAACCATCACTCATAATTTAGCTGACATCACAGACTTCTCGTTAATAATAGCTTTACTTAACAGTCCTGTTTCATCATATAATTCCACAGTATATGAGCCATAACATCTTCCAGCAACAAAGTTCATAACACAGTGGACATGCAACTTGTCTTTTCTCACCTCCTGAACTATTTCTGCTTGCTGTCTTGGGTATTCACAACCCATTCCCTCTGCAGCTTCAGACTCCATCTCTCCTACCCAGTGACTTCTTGTCTAACCTCCCCTAAATCGAAGGATGTTTTCAGGTGCTATCTCTTAACACCAGCCCCAAGCCTTAAAGAGGACCTGTCACCCCCCTGGTGCTTTCCAAACTGAAAGCACCACTGAATGCAGCATGTCTGCTGCATTCTGGGAAGGGGGTCTCTCATGTCTCTAGCTGAAACGCCTCCTGCCAATGACGTCAGAGCTGGAGCCGCCCTGCATACAGCATAATCTGGAGCAGGGCAGGCTCTGGCGCTGACGTCAGTGGCAGGAGGCGTTTCAGCTGCCGGGACACGCTCCAGCCCATTGCTCGCTCTTCGCCTGCGTGACTTCAGATGCAGAGGTGCATGAGCGGGCGAGGAGGAGAGACACATAAAGGAGGTGGCACTGAGGGGGCAGGAGGTGGCACAGAGAGGGCTGGAGGCGGGGATCACACCAGGGAACAGCAGTGACTCCATACTGAGTAAGTCCCTATGGACTCCTTATCTTTACACTTTCTAAACTGTTTTGTAAAACGTACAGGGGGGCTACAGACATGAGAGACCCCTTCCCTGAATGCAGCAGACACGCTGATCGCTGCAGAATGGCCAGGGCCGTTTTTGATCATTGGTCTCCCGCTGGGCGGCCAGCATCGGCGTGTGTGAGAGCGGGAGACCCAACGATCAACGACTTCTCGGCCGATGCCCAGCGCCACACAGTACACACTGGGACATGGTAACCAGGGTAAACATCGGATAACTAAGTGCAGCACTATGCTTAGTTACCAGATGTGTACTCTGGTTATCAGCGTTCTTGCTGGTTGCTGGTGAGTCTGCCTGTGTGACAGCTCACCAGCGATCATATAGCGATGTCCCAGCGATCCCGATCGTTGGCCGGATCTCTGGGACATCGCCGCGTGTAAACAGGCCTTCACTCCTGAAAACTTGTGTCTCTCTCTTCTAAGATCACAGATTGGCAACTCCCCCTGTGACTCATCCAGACTTAACCCTTGTGATTCCTGCCACAGTCTCTGCTAGATTCTAACCTTTCACCTACATAACAGTCTGATCTATTCCCTCCAGTTTACTAAACTATACTATATGCTCATAAAAAGCTCTGCTATATCTACACACTATTACAGTGCTGTGCAAATTAATTGGGACAAAGCAAGTCTTTACTTGTTTTTCTTGCATTAGTTTTACTATTTCTGATAAGTGTTTTATCAGTTCTTGGTGTCGTTTTCCTTTTTCTTCCGAATTTCCCTTTTTGTTTTAGAGAAAATGATCCAGTTACATTGTGTGTGCGAATTATTCTTGAAACGGTAGATTTTCCAATACCAACGGTGGAAGCGATTTCTCTTACAGTCAGACTTGCATGTTCATTAAGAGTAATAATTCTAGATCTCTTCCGTGGAGTAACATCCATTTTTACAGGCACGAATCACACTGAGAGAAAAAGTCCACTAAACCACTCCTCACAGAAACAAGCTCTCAACTGAAGCTGAGGGGGCAGCTAGCTGTTATTTTCTGACTAAAAACAGTCAAACCACATTTTGTTACTCAAGGTTGTACACTCACACCTGTTCAAAGCAGTTAAAACTGGTTTGAATCACTGACTGGTAACCCCAACTTACGATTTTACTTAAAAAAATGCTTTGTCCCAATTAATTTGCACAGCACTGTATGTCATTAAATATACAAACTGTGATTTTTATATATTTTTAAAATGGGATCATAAAAAAGGAATATTTAAATTTACTTGGCTTCTTAACCTTTCTCTAGTGTTAGCTTTCTGTTACTCTTTCTTATGTTAACGGGCCGGTTTTGACACCTAGGATACCCTAAAAACAGTTATTTATGATCCAATTTGTATCTTACCTCTTAGTTACCTTGTTAGGGATTCTCATCCATAGAAGGATTTATTTTAATGTTTGCTGTGGCCCCCTGGGCCTTTCATTTGAGTGCATACCCTTCATTTTCAATATAAAAATATTGTCAAATGATCCTCAAGAGAATAATATAAACTTAAAAAAGTTTATTATATTACCTGACTATTACTGAAGGGTTTTAGAACACATTTCCTAAATGTAAAAAAAGTATACATATATATATATATATATATATATATATATATATACAGTGCCTACAAGTAGTATTCAACCCCCTGCAGATTTAGGTGGTTTGATAAGATGCAAATAAGTTAGAGCCTTCAAACTGCAAACGAGAGTAGGATTTATTAACAGAAGCATAAATCTTACAAATCAAAAAGTTATGTTGCTCAGTTGAATTTTAATAAATTTGAAACATAAAAGTGTGGGTCAATTATTATTCAACCCCAAGGTTTAATATTTTGTGGAATAACCCTTGTTTGCAATTACAGCTGATAATCGTCTTTTATAAGACCTGAACAGGCCGGCACTGGTCTCTGGAGTTATCTTGGCCTACTCCTCCATGCAGATCTTCTCCAAGTTATCTAGGTTCTTTGGGTGTCTCATGTGGACTTTAATCTTGAGCTCCTTCCACAAGTTTTCAATTGGGTTAAGGTCAGGGGACTGACTAGGCCACTCCATCACCTTGATTTTTTCCCTCTTGAACCAGGCCTTGGTTTTCTTGGCTGTGTGCTTTGGGTCGTTGTCTTGTTGGAAGATGAAATTACGACCCATCTTAAGATCCTTGATGGAGTAGCGGAGGTTCTTGGCCAAAATCTCCAGGTAGGCCGTGCTATCCATCTTCCATGGATGCGGACCAGATGGCCAGGCCCCTTGGCTGAGAAAAAGCCCCACAGCATAATGCTGCCACCACCATGCTTGACTGTAGGGATGGTATTCTTGGGGTCGTATGCAGTGCCATCCAGTCTCCAAACGTCACGTGTGTGGTTGGCACCAAAGATCTCGATCTTGGTCTCATCAGACCATAGAACCTTGAACCAGTCTGTCTCAGAGTCCTCCAAGTAATCATGAGCAAACCATAGACGAGCCTTGACATGACGCTTTGAAAGTAAAGGTACCTTACGGGCTCGTCTGGAACAGAGACCATTGCTGTGGAGTACATTACTTATGGTATTGACTGAAACCAATGTCCCCACTGCCATGAGATCTTCCCGGAGCTCCTTCCTTGTTGTCCTTGGGTTAGCCTTGACTCTTCGGACAAGCCTGGCCTCGGCACGGGAGGAAACTTTCAAAGGCTGTCCAGGCCGTGGAAGGCTAACAGTAGTTCCAAAAGCCTTCCACTTCCGGATGATGCTCCCAACAGTGGAGACAGGTAGGCCCAACTCCTTGGAAAGGGTTTTGTACCCCTTGCCAGCCTTGTGACCCTCCACGATCTTGTCTCTGATGGCCATGGAATGCTCCTTTGTCTTTCCCATGTTGACCATGTATGAGTGCTGTTCACAAGTTTGGGGAGGGTCTGAAATAGTCAGAAAAGGCTGGCAAAAGAGATAATTAATCCACACATGTGAAGCACATTGTTCTTTGTGCCTGAACTACTTCTTAATACTTTAGGGGGACCAAACAGAATGCTGGTGGTTTGAGGGGTTGAATAATAAATGACCCTCTGAATTAACTTTTAACGCTTTAAAAAAAAAAAAAAAAATCTTTTTGGCTGCAGTGCATTTCCCACTTCCAGGCTGATCTACAGTCCAAATGTCACAATGCCAAGTTAATTCCGCATGTGTCAACTAGCTAAATCTGCAGGGGGTTGAATACTACTTGTAGGCACTGTATATATATATATATATATATATTATATATATATATATATATATTATATTATTAACTCTAGTAACATCTATGGTGTTACGGGTCAATTTTGACCCATATCTAACTACTTTATGAAAAAGGCAAAAAACTGATTTTTTTTTTATAGAACTTTAATACAAATAAAAGATGGAAATTATATTAACATTAATAGCAATAATAATAAAAAGTACGGTAGCTTTTCTAGGTCAAGCAAAAAAACAACAATCAAGCAAATCAACAGAAATCAAGTACTAGTTTTTAGATGCATTAGTATTTAGACGCATGTGTGGCAAAAAGCGACACTTTTTGTGTGTTCTTTGCAGAGGTATTTTTTGCAGGCAAAGCACGATGTGTTTGTCTTTCTGTCCTTATTGCTAGGGCAGACCTGACACCTCTTTCTTTTAGAATCAGGTGGTCTCACTGGGGTTGTGGCTGTTGTGGTTGATGTTGAGGCAGGCCTGGTTGAGGAGGATGCTGGTGATGATGCTCTTTGTGTTGCTGTGGGTGTGGACGAACACTTGTTGAGCTCTGGAGTTGTCGGACCAAGGCTGCAGCGGCTGGGTCTCAGGGCACTCGTTCCCTTTAGTCAATGTGCGCCTCGACAAGAGATCTTCCTAGTTCCTCAAGAAACATCCTCCGCTTGTTTTTTTTCTTTGAATTCCATCCTTGGTGAATGTGGGTCCACAACACAAATGAATTGCATGCTGACACATCAAGGATGTTGTAAAATACAACCATTGGCCATCTCCTAGTCATTCGCGGGCAAGTGTAGGTGGCAGTCAGCTTGTCCAGGTTGTCCACTCCTCCTTTGTTTTTGTTATAGTCCAGGATGATTCTGGGCTTTTTGTCACTTCCTGATGACACAGCTGCATCTTTGTGAAGTGTGGACATCAGTACCACATTCCGTCGTTTTTTGGGGCAGTATGAAACAGCAGTGCTGGTGTCTGTAAAAACAAACTTTGAGGAAAGTGGAGCCCTGTCCTTCATCTGCAACAATTCAGCGGGCAGCTCAGGTTTGTTTTTTTTCACTGTGCCCACCTTGGTGATTTTCCTCCTGAGAAGTTCTTGTCCAAGGTCATAGCTGGCAAAAAAATTGTCACAAGTAATGTTGTGACCCTGCAGTTCAGTAGTTATATCGAGGACTACACGTTTTCCATGGTTTTTTTCAGGGATGCCGCTTGCAGACTTGCCTGTGTAAATCTGTAGATTCCATGCATAGCTAGTTTTTGCATCACAGGCTGCCCAAATTTTTATGCCGTATTTGCCTGGCTTACTTGGCATGTATTGCCGGAAGGGGCATTTTCCGCGGAAAGGGAGAAAAACGTTCGTCTACTGTCACTTCTGGCCCTGGGTTGAACATCAGTAGAATGAGCTGCACCCATTTCTCCCAAACATCCCTGATGGGAGCACGTTTGTCAGATTTTGTTCTGGTGTCTCTGTTGTCAAATCTGAGGACCCTTGATATCATTTGAAAATTTTGAAGTGACATTGTTGCCCGAAAAATATTCCTGCCTGTCGATGCGTCCCAGAGACTATCAGTGGCCTCATTGCTGGATTTGTACACTCCAGCAAGGAGAAGAACACTAATTTAGGCATTCAGGACTTCATCATGAAGGTCATTCCACATGTTGCCGTAGACTTTTTTCCTTCCAGGTTTGTCATAGCAATAATGACTTTTTTTATTGACAATGGCCTAAACAGATCAAAACATGTCTTGATGTCACTTACTCTTGTCACAGCAAACCTTGTGATCCCAGGGGTCATTTTTATGACATTTGCAGCATTTGCCCTGCCATGTACATCTGGAGGTACTGAGCTCCAACTGATTCTGCCACTTTTGGATTTGAATCTTTCAGCGGGAGCAGCTTCAGCACCAGTGACCTCCTCATCAGACTGATCACAACTGTCTGCGTCTTCCGGTTGATACTCCACATCATCTTATTCCTCAGAAACCTGTTCATCTGTATCGGTTTGCTGCTGTGTGTCCTCTGATTCATTATCATCTAAGATATAATCCAGAATTTGGCTTACATCAAATCTTCTCCTCATTGTTGCATGTGTAAACTGGAGATGTATACTCTGCAAAGTACCAACTCTAAGCTGATTTGGCCATACATACCTGGACATGTCCCTAACTCAAGTTGTTGGAGGTAGAGCTGGCTGTGGGCTGTTGGTTTATATTGTGTTTATGAGTTCAGTTTTGGGATTTATTATTTTTTTTTAGTCTTATATTAGACCTGGGTCGAAATTGACCCCAACAACACAAATGTTATAATTGTAATAAGAGCATTTTACAATTTAGTAAAATAGTTTTATTTATTGTATTTTGTTTAAAAATAAGTTCCTGATAAAGTCAAAAAGTCTTGATGCAATAAACAAATGTATGTAGAATTTGTATGCATTTAAAACCTAAAACGGGTCAGTCACAATTAATATTGTGACTGACCTAAAAACCTAAAACGGGTCAGTCACAATTAATATTAGCAATAATATTTTCCTACGGTGCTACATCCAGGCCCGGACTGACAGGCGGGAGATTCTGGACTTCTCCCGATGGGCCGGTGGTTGTGGAGTGGGCGGGGCCACAGCGCCCGCTCCTCCAGCCGCAGGCCAACTTTTCAATGATTTTGCAGCGGCCGCCCGCCACCCGCCGACATGCCGGGTCTGGTGAAGGACGCCGGCCGCTACCTCTTGGCACACAGACTCACACCAGTAGGCGGGCGGGCAGCCCTGACAGCGGCTCTTAAGGAGAGCGCAGGCTGTATAGCACGTTCTTTGTGGGCGGAGAGAGCACACACTCTGCTCTCCCGCCCAAGAAACGGATCGCAGCCACCCAGGCTATTACCAAGTGGGCCCGTGTGCAGGCAGTGGAGCTGGCCTGCAGGCAGCAGTCAGCAGCCTGTGACTGTCACAGACAGTCATAGACTGAGTCGCCTCCTCACTCCTCCTGTGATCTGTCTCAGCTGCGGACCCGGGGGCTGCAGTGCGGGACAACAAGCAAAGCTAAGGCAATATACTTTCACTTTTATCTGTCTGACCTGAGATGTGTGGGGTGGGGGTGGGGCAGGGCAGACTGCTGTGTGTGTATTTGTGTGTGTGTGTGTGTGTAAGACAGGCAGCTGCGTGTGTATTTGTGTGTCTGTGTGTGAGGGCAGGCGCTGTGTGTGTTTGTGTGTCTGTGTGTGAGGACAGTCTGTTGTGTGTGTATTTGTTTGTATGTGTGTGAGGACAGGCTGTTGTGCATGTGTGAGTGTGTATGAGACACTCTGCTGTGTATGTGTGTCTGTGTGTGAGACAGGCCGCTGTGTGTGTGTATGTGTGTCTGTGTGTGAGACAGGCCGCTGTGTGTGTATGTGTGTCTGTGTGTGAGACAGGCCACTGTGTGTGTATGTGTGTGTGTGTGAGACAGGCCGCTGTGTGTGTATGTGTGTCTGTGTGTGAGACAGGCCACTGTGTGTGTATGTGTGTCTGTGTGTGAGTACAGGCCGCTGTGTGTGTATGTGTGAGTGTGTGTGAGTACAGGCCGCTGTGTGTGTCTGTGTGTGAGACAGGCCGCTGTGTGTGTATGTGTGTCTGTGTGTGAGGACAGGCCGCTGTGTGTGTATGTGTGAGTGCGTGTGAGGACAGGCCACTGTGTGTGTGAGGACAGGCCGCTGTGTGTGTATGTGTGAGTGCGTGTGAGTACAGGCCGCTGTGTGTGTATGTGTGAGTGTGTGTGAGTACAGGCCGCTGTGTGTGTATGTGTGAGTGTGTGTGAGTACAGGCCGCTGTGTGTGTATGTGTGAGGACAGGCCACTGTGTGTGTATGTGTGAGTGTGTGTGAGTACAGGCCGCTGTGTGTGTATGTGTGAGTGTGTGTGAGTACAGGCCGCTGTGTGTGTATGTGTGAGGACAGGCCGCTGTGTGTGTATGTGTGAGTGTGTGTGAGTACAGGCCGCTGTGTGTGTATGTGTGAGTGCGTGTGAGGACAGGCCGCTGTGTGTGTATGTGTGAGTGTGTGTGAGGACAGGCCGCTGTGTGTGTATGTGTGAGGACAGGCCGCTGTGTGTGTATGTGTGAGGACAGGCCGCTGTGTGTGTATGTGTGTGTGTGAGTACAGGCCGCTGTGTGTGTATGTGTGAGTGTGTGTGAGTACAGGCCGCTGTGTGTGTATGTGTGAGGACAGGCCGCTGTGTGTGTATGTGTGAGGACAGGCCGCTGTGTGTGTATGTGTGAGTACAGGCCACTGTGTGTGTATGTGTGTCTGTGTGTGAGTACAGGCCGCTGTGTGTGTATGTGTGAGTGTGTGTGAGTACAGGCTGCTGTGTGTGTATGTGTGAGTGTGTGTGAGTACAGGCCGCTGTGTGTGTATGTGTGAGTGTGTGTGAGTACAGGCCGCTGTGTGTGTATGTGTGAGGACAGGCCGCTGTGTGTGTATGTGTGAGTACAGGCCGCTGTGTGTGTATGTGTGAGGACAGGCCGCTGTGTGTGTATGTGTGAGTGTGTGTGAGTACAGGCCGCTGTGTGTGTATGTGTGAGTGTGTGTGAGTACAGGCCGCTGTGTGTGTATGTGTGAGGACAGGCCGCTGTGTGTGTATGTGTGTGTGTGTGAGTACAGGCCGCTGTGTGTGTATGTGTGAGTGTGTGTGAGTACAGGCCGCTGTGTGTGTATGTGTGAGGACAGGCCGCTGTGTGTGTATGTGTGAGTACAGGCCGCTGTGTGTGTATGTGTGAGGACAGGCCGCTGTGTGTGTATGTGTGAGTGTGTGTGAGTACAGGCCGCTGTGTGTGTATGTGTGAGTGTGTGTGAGTACAGGCCGCTGTGTGTGTATGTGTGAGGACAGGCCGCTGTGTGTGTATGTGTGAGTGTGTGTGAGTACAGGCCGCTGTGTGTGTATGTGTGAGTGTGTGTGAGTACAGGCCGCTGTGTGTGTATGTTTGAGGACAGGCCGGTGTGTGTGTATGTGTGAGTGTGTGTGAGTACAGGCCGCTGTGTGTGTATGTGTGAGTGCGTGTGAGGACAGGCCGCTGTGTGTGTATGTGTGAGTGTGTGTGAGGACAGGCCGCTGTGTGTGTATGTGTGAGGACAGGCCGCTGTGTGTGTATGTGTGAGGACAGGCCGCTGTGTGTGTATGTGTGTGTGTGAGTACAGGCCGCTGTGTGTGTATGTGTGAGTGTGTGTGAGTACAGGCCGCTGTGTGTGTATGTGTAAGGACAGGCCGCTGTGTGTGTATGTGTGAGTACAGGCCGCTGTGTGTGTATGTGTGAGGACAGGCCGCTGTGTGTGTATGTGTGAGTGTGTGTGAGTACAGGCCGCTGTGTGTGTATGTGTGAGTGTGTGTGAGTACAGGCCGCTGTGTGTGTATGTGTGAGGACAGGCCGCTGTGTATGTGTGAGTGTGTGTGAGTACAGGCCGCTGTGTGTGTATGTGTGAGTGTGTGTGAGTACAGGCCGCTGTGTGTGTATGTGAGTGTGTGTGAGTACAGGCCGCTGTGTGTGTATGTGTGAGAGACAGGCCGCTGTGTGTGTATGTGTGAGTGTGTGTGAGTACAGGCCGCTGTGTGTGTATGTGTGAGTGTGTGTGAGTACAGGCCGCTGTGTGTGTATGTGTGAGGACAGGCCGCTGTGTATGTGTGAGTGTGTGTGAGTACAGGCCGCTGTGTGTGTATGTGTGAGTGTGTGTGAGTACAGGCCGCTGTGTGTGTATGTGTGAGGACAGGCCACTGTGTGTGTATGTGTGAGTGTGTGTGAGTACAGGCCGCTGTGTGTGTATGTGTGAGTGCGTGTGAGGACAGGCCACTGTGTGTGTGTGAGTGTGTGTGAGAGGCCGCTTTGTGTATTTGTGTGTCTGTGTGTGAGGACAGGCTGCTGTGCATGTGTGAGTGTGTTTGAGACAGGCTGTTGTGTGTGTATTTGTGTGTGTGTGAGGACAGGTCGCTGTGTGTATGTGTGAGTGTGTGTGAGGACAGGCTGCTGTGTGTGTATGTGTGAGTGTGTGTGAGGACAGGCCGTTGTGTGTGTGTCTGTGTGTGAGGACAGGCTGCATGTGTTTGTTTGAGGACAGGCTGTTCCATGTGTGTGGGGACCGGGGCAGGTTGCTGTGTGTGCGTGTGAGGACTGGCTTCTGTGTGTGGTGGTCAGGGCAGGCTGTTGCATGTGTGTGGGGCCGGGGCAGGCTGTTACATGCGTGTGGGGTCCTGGGCAGGCGCTACGTGCGAGTGGGGGCTGAGGCAGGCAGCTACGTGCATGTGGGGCCGGGTCAGGCAGCTGTGTGTGTAGGGGCCAGGGCAGGCTGCTACGTGTGTGTGGGGGCTGGGGCAGACTGCTACATGTGTGTGTGGGGGGCCGATACAGACTGCTGCATGTGTGTGGGGGCTGGATCAGGCTGCTACATTTGTGTGGTTGGCTGGTGCATGTGTGTGGGGGCTGTGGCAGGCTGCTACGTGTGTGTGTGTGTGTGAGAGGGCAGGCTGCATGTGCGTATGTGTGTAATCCTCAGTATCTGTATTATTCTGTATATATACTCTGCACAGTACCACTTCTCCTGTCCTATATACTGGGTGTAATCCTCAGTATCTGTATTATTCTGTATATATACACTGCACAGTACCACTTCTCCTGTCCTGTATACTGGGTGTAATCCTCAGTACCTGTATTATTCTGTATATATACACTGCACAGTACCACTTCTCCTGTCCTGTATACTGGGTGTAATCCTCAGTATCTGTATTATTCTGTATATATACACTGCACAGTACCACTTCTCCTGTCCTGTATACTGGGTGTAATCCTCAGTACCTGTATTATTCTGTATATATACACTGCACAGTACCACTTCTCCTGTCCTGTATACTGGGTGTAATCCTCAGTATCTGTATTATTCTGTATATATACTCTGCACAGTACCACTTCTCCTGTCCTGTATACTGGGTGTAATCCTCAGTCTCTGTATTATTCTGTATATATACACTGCACAGTACCACTTCTCCTGTGCTGTATACTGGGTGTAATCCTCAGTATCTGTATTATTCTGTATATATACACTGCACAGTACCACTTCTCCTGTCCTGTATACTGGGTGTAATCCTCAGTATCTGTATTATTCTGTATATATACACTGCACAGTACCACTTCTCCTGTCCTGTATACTGGGTGTAATCCTCAGTATCTGTATTATTCTGTATATATACACTGCACAGTATTACTTCTCCTGTCCTGTATACTGGGTGTAATCCTCAGTATCTGTATTATTCTGTATATATACACTGTACAGTACCACTTCTCCTGTCCTGTATACTGGGTGTAATCCTCACTATCTGTATTATTCTGTATATATACACTGCACAGTACCACTTCTCCTGTCCTGTATACTGGGTGTAATCCTCAGTATCTGTATTATTCTGTATATATACACTGTACAGTACCACTTCTCCTGTCCTGTATACTGGGTGTAATCCTCAGTATCTGTATTATTCTGTATATATACACTGCACAGTACCACTTCTCCTGTCCTGTATACTGGGTGTAATCCTCAGTATCTGTATTATTCTGTATATATACACTGTACAGTACCACTTCTCCTGTCATTTTGTCAGAGAGGTGGTTTTGAACTTTGATTTTCAGCATTTAAATGTTGCTTAATTTGATTATCCCTAATATGGAGTCATCACTTCCTTTCTGTACAGGTGATGACTTTCCTTTCGCTGTGTATCTGACTGCTGGGACTCCACAATCCTGAGAAATGTGGCTTTGTGGATCACCATGTGAATGGAGATGTGGTAGATTGTACACTCTGCTGCACCATTCACATGTGGCTCTTCAAATAACTCCTTTAAGAAAGTGATGAGGCCACGGCAACTTAAAGGGAATCTGTCCGCTCCATAAAGCCCCCAGACTATCACTACCTGTCCCTGCACCTTCCTATTACTACTGTAACTATCCCTTTCTGTGCTAAATGTGCCCTGTGACTGTGTAATAAAAGCTTTTTATCACTCACTCATTAGTATGATAATGAACAGGGGGCTACCATTGCTAGACCCCTTGGGCGTTTTCTCTGTGTCCCATGGCCGCCTCCTGTATAGCCTATCATGCTCCGATGGGCGTGATGTTGACATCCAAATGTGCACCCCCGGCCCCCAGCCTGGCTAGCTCCGCTCTGCAGAATGGTGGGTATGACGCCGAGTGTTGTAATTTCCAGTACTCATCCACAGAGCTGCGCATTGCGCATGTTCTGTGGAGCATATTATGTTAGCTCATCACAGATATCATCACAGATGAGCTGACGTAATGTGCTTCGTAGAGCATGCGTACTGTGCAGCCTGAAGTCCGGCCTGCGGAGTGCCGGAAATGATGCGTTTGAGTGATAAAAAGCTTTTATTACGCAGACACAGGGCACATTTAGCACAGAAAGGATAGTTAGAGAAGTAATAGGAAGATGCAGGGGCAGGTAGTGATAGCCTGGGGGGCTTAATGGAAGTGACAGGTTCTCTTTAAAAGCAAACTTCAATGATCGGGGCTAATGGGTGATATAGTGTGTGGGCTGGTGGGGTTTGTTTTCCAGGGCTGCTTTCTGGTCCCAGTCCGGCCCTGGCTACATCTATGAGATCTTTCACTATTTCTCCAATGTTGTGAATTCCCATTGCCTGCAATGAATAATTAGCTCATAACCAGGTTCTCCTGCCACAGGTGATGACATCACAGAGCTTAGAATGTTTGGATCATGTATGTTCCATCACAGCACACATTAACTGCCAGTAAATGGAAGATATTCTCAACTAGCACTTTTCTGTGTAGTCTGCAGAAGGAAAAAGCTGATGCGTTAAGTCCGGTATGATCAACATCTACATGTATATTATATGTTCAAATATATAGTTGTTCAAGAGGCATATTGCACCAGGGGTAAAGCCCGATGGAAACTTTCTTGGTGTTAATTGAAAATTTAAAGTGAACTTGTCTGATTTGGCATGTGGACATCATATAGATCATGAGGAGTTGAACAGAATGATATATAGCTTTGGGGAATTAGATTTACTAAAAGTAATAATTCAAGACCTCTTCCGTGGAGTAACATCCATTTTTACAGGCACGAATCACACTGAGTGAAAAAGTCCACTAAACCACTCCTCACAGAAACAAGCTCTCAACTGAAGCTGAGGGGGCAGCTAGCTGTTATTTTCTGACTAAAACCAGTCAAACCACATTTTGTTACTCAAGGTTGTACACTCACACCTGTTCAAGGCAGTTAAAACTGGTTTGAATCACTGACTGGTAACCAACTTACGATTTTACTTAAAAAATGCTTTGTCTCAATTAATTTGCACAGCACTATATATTTACAACAGGACAATACCTTACTACATAACATCTGTTATCACTATAGTACAGTATTCTTAATACCCTATATAATGAAATTACACACAATACAATGAAATCATCAATGTCTTCAGAGGGGCACATGATTGCAGTTCCATGCTCTTACAGGAGGAAGAGGCCGACACCAGAGCAGGAGGAGCCTGAGTTACTTCTGGATTTCTCTACCACCCTGCAGCTCATACTTCAAAGATGATGCATCATGCAGGTAGTGCTCATCTCCAGTAGGTTTTTGGCTTGCTTCAGGCTCTTACAGCACAGGGTGCAAATTACCTGTCATCAGCACAATCTCGGAATAAATGCTACACCAGGGAGCTCTTTTGAGCTGGCTTGGTGTGAGCTTTTGAGCTTTTAACTGGCATGATGGACGGTAGCAGCTAACATATTGGCTATGGGCCAGCCGCTAGGCATTTTCCCCATGGTCCCTCCTTTGCTGTGATGCTGTTTGGTCTGCGTGAGCACCTTGTCTTCATCCAAACTGCGCATGTGAGTAGCATGGCCTGCAAACAAGGTGGGGTCAAGCATCTCTTCATCCATTGCATCATCTTCCATCCAATCATCAGCCCTGCCTTCCTTCCTATTCTGCACCTATTGGCACCTGTGTTTCATCATCTTCTGAGATGTAGTGTGGTAGTTCACGGTCAGTGTCATCGGTTCTCCTACAGACTTATCCTTCAACACAAAAAGTGGTTGGGTATCAGTTCACTTGGTCTCTTCGACCTCTGGGGCAGGGCCAGATGGATGGTCCACGGAACACCAGCCAGTAGGGGTTGAGGTGGAAGAAAGATGACCATGGATGACAGGTGCCAACTCTGCGATTTCAGCTGTGGACTGGGTGAAAGACAATGCAAAGGAACTGGAGGCACTGGTTGCCATATAATTTAAAACCGCCTCAACATGTTCTGTCCTTGTAAGGAGGTCAGGTTAATTTTTTTCCTTTTGAAGTTATGTGTTAATGTATTTTATGCATCTGTGTGGGCAGAGGTCACATGTCTAGTGATCAATAGGTAAAAGTTGCTACACGGTTGTCACCCACCGCAATGAGGGTTATTAATAATAAATATTGGTATTCTTTGTGGGTGGAGCAGAGCCAATAAAAGGATTTGTGCTACAGTGGGCAGCAGGAGAGTCCCAAGGTAAAGAAAAGAACAGAAACTTAAAGCGTAACTGCCGTTTAAACTTGTATTTAACAATAATGTAGAAGAATAAACTTTCAAATATACTTTATCAGCGAAAAACCATTCATAAACCTTCCACAACGCATCCCCCTAGACTGTGTCTGAAGCAAACATATGTTCATTCTCAATCAGATCCGTCTTCAAGCTTCTCATATTGAATACGGGGCATGTAACCATGTAAGGGTAAAGGGCCTACGCAGTGTGCGAGCTCCTGACTGCAGCTGATGTAGTGACAATGTATCAGATTACTTCTGGCTACTGCACAGTGCTGAGCAAAGTCAGAATGTCAGGATCACTGCAAACTCCTCTTTCCTTGGCACAAGTTCTGATCTGTCATCTGGCTCCACACAGCTCAGTCACGATCTCTGTTAACCCCTTCTCTGCTGTCACATTGCACTGCTTCCTACCAGCTGCTGACCATGCCCACACAGCCATAAAATGCAGTTTATAAAAGCATAGAAAAATGTGAAAAAATAAATCATATGGCACAAAAAAACATTATCTTAGCTGCTATGTGACCCATCATTAAGAACCAGTGAAGTATTGTGGGTTTTTTTCCAATGAAGTGACATTTACACTTTAACAGGTTTCAGTCCCATCTAATTTGGTCAGGCCTGCCTTTTGGGTAACCTATGGGAGTTGGACACATAATATGGAAATCAGACTTCAAAGCCATTGGTGAGTGTGTTCCTCAAAGTATGGGCTCCAGTCCCCTGCCTATGTCAGGGCCCTGATTCATGGCTGTTCTTCCCCAGTGGTGGTAACAGATTATGGCCTATATTCAGTAAACAGGCTGACTTGGAGCAAGCTGTGAAAAGAACATTAGTCTGGCGAAGTCCCTGATTGGTCCTTTGGACAGATCCCCATAGGTGGGATAGGGTCCATACCGTATAGACAATAGGAAATCACAGTGGACCCCTGGACCAATTATTACCTGCCTGTTGTGGTGTAACACATCTTTTTTGGTAGATTAAGCTGAGACTAACGAGTACACACTGCTGGAATACAGCTGTTTTTTTAGAGTTCTACAACACTGCATGCTGCCGTGCAGAACCAGGTTTGTGAGATATTAAACACAGCAAGGCTAGTGCTTTGTGTACAAAATCAGCTTTTGGGCAGATTAATCTGAAAATAACTGGTGCACAGTTGGAATACAGCTGGGTTTTAGAGCTTTGCAACATTCTACCTGCTGCAGCACAGTATCAGGTTTGTGAGTTAATAAACAGCAAGTCTACTGCACCATCTACACACTCAGCTTTTTGGTAGATTAAGATGACAGTAACTTTTGCACAATGCTATATTACAGCTGTTTTTTAGAGCTCCACAACACTATGATTGCTTTAGCACAGTATCAGGTTTCAGAGTATTGATGGAACCTATCACTGTCCCTCACTCCAACAGCATCCTATCCCTATTCTATTCAAAGGAAAATGGCCTTTATACTGGTCGAGTCATGGGGTGCGCCAGCCAATCACAGCCATGCCAGTGCATGGCATGGTTCTGATGGCTTCAGAGTGCCCACAGCCTAAGGGCCACGTCACACACACAGTTATCTGTGCAGATATTGTTCGCAGATCTCTGGTTGCAGTGAAATCATGGACACATTGTTACATTTGTACACAGCCACAAAATGGAACAATGTGTCCATGATTTCACTGCAACCAGAGATCTGCGAACAATATCTGCACAGATATCTGTGTGTGTGACGCCGCCCTAAGAGATTGATGACTGACTGCACTGCAGCCTTTCAACTAGCTTTGTTTGAATGACAAACCCAAATAGGAACTGGTCATACAGCTAAAAGACCTTGTTCGAAGTTCAACACTAGACACAAGGTATGAACCCCGAACATTACAGCTCGGGTTTGCGCATCCCTAGTCACAATGTGTAATTGCAATAATTCTTGGAAATACTTTATTTTCTTAAACAATTTCAAGGATTCCAACACTTTCGGCCATGGTTGTTAATACTAGGATGGTCCCAGAATAAGGGACATGTATACCAGAATTAGTGATAGTCGAATGTGAATTGTAAAGTTCGAGGTCCATACCGAACACCCAGTGTTCAAACACAGATCCCGAACTCGGGTTTCCGTGGGAAATCCATATATTACATTTCGAGTCCAGGGGCTGTAAAACAAAGCATATGATTAATAAGCATTATCATTATACTTACGGGGCCCACGTCCTGCCATCCCTTTGTCCAGCCACGTCTACTTCTGGGCCATTTATTATATTTCAGGATGCTCACTGCACTGGCTTTAACAGCCAATCACAGATGCTGTCACACAGAATGGGCGTCTGTGATTGGCTGTCCGATTAATCTACAATTAGCCCATACATTCTAGTATGGTAAAATGTATGGGATTTCAGCTTACTCCACACACGGCACTTGGCTGTCATTCTATGCCTGCTTCTGTGCCTTGTAGGGATCAGTCTCTATAGCAGCAGCAAGTAAGGCAGTGACACTCAGGCTCAGTCCAAAAACAAGTGTGTTTTATTTCACACAATGGCAAAAAAAACAAAAAAACAGTCCTTACATCAGGATAATAGCGTCGGCCCTAAACCTGCTCCTCGCCTAGGGGTCCTTCCCCACCTTGGGGTCCGGTACACGCTCCCTGTGTGCTCACAGGCTCCTTTTTCACCGACTGAACTCCTCTCTAGTCTGATCTCATCTCACAACACCTTGACAGCCGTCTCTTCCGACCTAACCTTTCTCACCTGTCTTTCCCTCCCAGCTACTTCAAAAGCCTGGTGCGGGAGATGAGGAATGGAGGCCCGCCCAAAAATCTTCCCCCATTGCTCATAGATGAGGTCCCATAACAGGCTTTACCAACAGCCACCGTTCTCAGTAACGGTGGCCACACCTACCTCCCCTATGCTCATGTAAGCATCTCCTGTCCCATACATGCAGTAGCTCACCATCCTTGGGGAAACATAGTGTCCCTCTACCACCATTCCCCTTGCTACCTCACACCCCCCCCCCCTCAGTTCAACCCGGGGGGGTGAACTCCTGTCACCAAACAGTGAGTCCGGGACAAGGCATCGGCATTGCCCTGCAGCCTCCCGGCTCTGTGTTCCACCGTGAAGTTGAAGTTCTGGAGCGACAAGAACCACCTGGTGACTCGCGCATTCCTCTCTCTTGACTGGCTCATCCACGTGAGTGGGGAGTGGTCAGTCACCAACCGAAACCGTCGCCCCAGCAGGTAATACCTCAACGCTTCCAAGGCCCATTTGATGGCTAGGCACTCCCTCTCGACCACGCTGTAATTTTTCTCTGCAGGCGTGAGCTTGCGGCTCAGGTAGTTAACGGGGTGTTCTTCCCCATTCACCTCCTGAGAAAGGACTGCACCTAGCCCTACTTCTGATGCATCTGTCTGAACTATGAAGGTTTGGGTGAAGTCAGGTGTGATAAGGATGGGAGACCCGCATAACACCGTCTTCAAGACCAGAAATTGAGAAAGAAACAATCGCACACTCATGTGTAAGTTTGCAAAGAATGTGGTCTTTTTTATTCAGGAGCAGCGAGAAACCAACGTTTCGGTCCTTCCCGGACCTTGATCACGGGCCATATATCGGTTCTCTAATAGAAAGGTGACTGAATTATTCAAAAGATATGCATTATGAGATATTAATATAATGATATGCATGGATTGTTAGGAGGATTCTTAGATCCATGGCTCGAGGTTGGTTAGTACCGTGTTTCCCCGAAAGTAAGGCCCTGTCTTACATTAAATTTACCCCCAAAAGTCCCACCCTGCCTTACTTTTGGGGGAGGCCTTACATTAGACAAAAAAAATGACAGGGGATGTTGTGCAGCATCCCCTGCAGCTCCCCCATCCCTGTGTGCATGATCCCCTGCAGCTCCCCCATTGTTGTGCAGCATCCCCTGCAGCTCCCCCATCCCTGTGTGCATGATCCCCTGCAGCTCCCCCATCCCTGTGTGCATGATCCCACTGCAGCTCCCCCATCCCTGTGTGCATGATCCCACTGCACCGTGCACCCCCACTCTGCCCATGTGCTGCCACCACCTGCACGCAGCCCCATACACACACCCGTACGGCACCCATACACACACACACACGGTTTCGCTAAACTTACCGTTCCGTTGCCGTACTTTCGATTACCTCTGCGGTGCCGGTGGGAGCCTTCTGCTGCAGGGGACGCTGGGCCAATCAGCTGCGAGCCTGCAGGGCCGTGACGTCGCGGCTGATCGGCCAACCAGAGCTCGAGATGATGGCCAATCAGCTGCGAGCCTGCAGGGCCGTGACCCGGGGCAGGAGAGAATGGCGGAGCCGGCCACAAGAAGCCCGCAGGCAGGCGAGAATGCGGGTGACAGCATGGAGGGGCCTGAACAAAGCGGTAAACTACGGCCTTATGCGGCCTTACATTCCCCAGCTACCCCCCACCATAGGCGGCCTTACATTCCCCACAGACCCCCCCCCGAAAGCGGCCTTACAATCGGGGGGTGCCTTACATTGGAGAACCCTGGGCACCCCCCTACCCTGCCTTACTTTCGGGGGGGTCTTATATTCGGGGAAACAGGGTAGCACTAAGGGAATGCGGAAACCACAGGATATATGTACATACAGATTAGATACATATAAATCGAGTAATCATATATATATACTGGACCCCCTAGAGAGGGTCAGTATAGATATATGTCATGCTTGTTTCGTTTTACAGTTTTACAATCTTCTTATGGGAGGACAGGTACGTTGATAGATTCTTGCTCCCACTTAGTATGGAGCATATTTCACGGAGGATTGAGTCCTGTACGGAAAATAGTGCCAGAAGAAACACAGGGGGTCCCAACCCGTAGCCACAGAAATACTATTATGAAAACATTATCTATACATCTATGCAAAAAATCCTCAGTAAGACTAACATGCACTACAATTTCTTACCCTCCTGGTGCACGACTATAGACAGACAAGATGGTGCGAAAATCACGTTTCCTTAGTACATCTAGAAGAAGGGGGTTATAGAAAAAGACATTAGTGTCAGGTCAAGCCAGCCAGTCTATTTCCCTGTTTAGCCCTTTCGGATGTAAGGTTTGTAGTGTATAAATCCAGAAGCATTCACTCGTTTTTAGGAGTTGTATATGGTTGCCACCCCTGTGGGGTCTGGCGACCTGTTCAATTGCCTGGTATCTCAGCTGAGACACTGAATGTTTTGCCTCATTGAAGTGGTGTGGGATCGGTAGCCAGTTTTTCTCACACCTTATTGTAGATTTATGACTCGCTATTCTGTCTTTGATGTGTTGAGTAGTCTCACCGACATATAATAGGTCGCAAGGGCATTTGATTAGGTAAACCACATAGTTAGAGTTGCATGTATGGTATCCCTAAATCGGGTATGATTTACCTGTCTGTGGGTGTGTGAAGTGGTCCCCTTTAATTACGTTTGAGCATGCTGCACAGCTAAGACAGGGAAATGTACCTTTCCGTTGTGTATGCAAGAACGTTTGTGTTGGTAGTTTTGTGTTGCTACCAATGTCTGCTCTGATCAGAGAATTTTTTAGGTTAGGGGGTCTCCTTTTGCACATGGAGGATGTTCAAAAATATTGATTCTTGGATATGCCTTTTTCAGGAGAGGCCAATGTTTTTTTATAATATTGTATATTTTGGGCATTGTTGGGTGGTGAGTATGTACAAAGGGTACTCTGTCCGCTTTGACTGCAGGGGATGTCGACATTTCATGATTTAAAATTCGTGCTGTCTCCGATTGGATAAGATCCTCAGGATATTTTCTTTCGCGGAATTTGTCATCCATCTCTCGCAGTCTCAGCGGAAGGGAGTCACCCTCTGAAACGAGTCTAGCTACCCTCTGGAATTGGGATCTTGGCAGGCTAGTTTTGGTAGAGCTGGGGTGACAACTATCAAAATGCAATAGGCCGTTGCGATCAGTAGGTTTTTTGTAGATATCTGTGCCTAGGCTGCCATCCATTTTTTTAAAAACTTTGGCATCTAGGAAGTTGATTTCATTTGGGTCATGCTGCATGGTAAAGGTGAGTTCAGGTCTTACCTTATTAATGTCTGTAAAGAACAGCTCCAACTCCATGGGGCTGCCCTTCCAGATACAAAAAATGCCATCAATATAACGAATCCAAACGGTAGCATTTTTTTGGAACAGTGGATGGGAATATATATATGTCCTTTCAAAATTATCCATATATAAATTTGCGTAGGCCGGAGCCATATTGGCCCCCATCGCGGTCCCACGCGTTTGCAGGAAAAAATCGTCTTGGAACAGAAAAAAGTTTTCTTTTAAAACTGTTGCTAATAGGTCTAAACACAGTTGAATTTCATCCTGAGAGAGGTCTGATTCTACAAGAGCATCTTTAGCTGCAAGGATACCTTTTTCGTGGTCTATAGAGGTGTAAAGGCTATTTACATCTAGGGTAAGTAAGATACAGTCAATAGGTACCTTACCCAACGCATTAAGTTTGGCTAGGAAGCTGTTTGTATCTAGGATGAAAGATTTTGTTTTATGTGCCAATGGGGTGAGAATTTTTTCAAGAAAGATTGAAAGTGGAGAGAGGATAGATTCTGTGGAAGCTACTATAGGTCGTCCTGGTGGATTGTTTAGATTTTTGTGGATTTTTGGTAGTATATAGATTACCGGTGTTACGGGGTCTGATTTGGTTAGGAATGTAGCTGTTTTTTCATCTATAGTGTTGTAAGATTGTCTGGATTTTGTTCTTGATTTTACCTGTAGGATCACTATTGATTCTTTTGTATGTGTCTGAATCATCAAGTTGTCTGCGGACTTCCTTTATGTAGTCTGAGGTATTCATAACCACAATTGCATTGCCTTTATCAGCCGGTTTATTAGTAATGTCTTTGTTGTGCTGGAGTGCGTGTAGGGCTTGACGTTCGATGTGCGTGATGTTGTTGCGAATGGGGAAGAAACCTAGTTTGTGTTCATGTAGATGTTCTTTCACATCTTGTTCAACTAGTGAGATAAATGTCTCCGTTACATTATATGTCCTTGGTGGCATAAAGTTACTTTTGTTACGTAATTCTAGGGTAGAGATGCTGACTGCCTTTTGTGTCATAGGTGTTCTAGTACTCTGGCTCGTCTGACCTGACTCAAAATGTGTCTTTAATCTAATAGTTCTGTAGAAGTTTTGTAGATCCCTTTCAAGGTTAAAGGAGTCCCATTTGGGTGTCGGGCAAAAACTTAAACCCTTATTTAACACTTTAATTCTATTGGAGAAAGAGTATAATGAGAGATATTTACTATCAGGTTGGGACCCTTACCTGCGATCTGGTCCTCATTCTGGGTTGACCTCCGCCTCCTTGACCTCCTCGTGGGGTACCTCTTCTTGGGTAGGGTCCTAAAAAAGGAGCTCCTCCCCTCGGTCCGGAACCCGAGTCGCTGCCAGAACTTGGGGATTGAGGTTGTTGTGGTGCTCTTGGCCATGGTCTTGGTATATATGGAGCGGGTTCGTTCCATCTGTACACTTTATTTAACTCGTAATCTTCAGTATCTCTCTGAAATTTCTGGCGTTTTCTTTCCTGTAGAATTCTTCTATAGTTGGCTATAGACTCGTTGACTCTGTTTTTTAGCTCTGTCAGGTCATTAGATGTGAAAGAACCCACAAGTTGTGCCTCAATCACAGAGATCTTTTCCTTTGTTTCTGAAATTGCTGTTCTTAGGTGTTCGATGGTCAGGGCAATGAGGTCAAAAGAGCATTTATTCAAGATCTGTTGGAATTTCTTACAGTACTCTTCACTCTCTGAGAATAGGGTTGGTCTTAAGTTGCTCCTCAGTCCTCAGGGTATCTTCTTCTGGCGGTAATACTCTGCCAGTGTTCTGCAGTGTAGGTCAAAAGAAACAAATTTCCGTTTTTCTCTCTCGAAATCTCTCGCTCTCAGGTCCTTGCTAGGTACCTTCAGAAATTCGGTTGATTCGGTGACTTGTGCCACGATATCGTCTCGGGCAGTATCATCATAGGTGAAGGAGTCGGTTGACATTAGTGGAACTCTGGTGCAGCAGCCAAGATCCAACGTTAGATTTCTGACTAGAAGGCGAGCACTCTGAGGCTTTTTTCATATGTTGAGGTGCTGATTGAGGGGTCTGGTTAACCCACGTAGGCAATTGAGAAAGAAACAATCGCACACTCATGTGTAAGTTTGCAAAGAATGTGGTCTTTTTTATTCAGGAGCAGCGAGAAACCAACGTTTCGGTCCTTCCCGGACCTTGATCACGGTAGTTGCTGCAAGTTATAAAATATATACAAGACATGATCAGTGCATACAAGCAATATTTACAGTTTATACAGTTCACAATGATACTCCCATAACAGGTGTCACCTGTGTGTTATCAAAGAATATGGGTTTGTATAATATATCTATACATAGCATAGCAAGGGAGAGAGAGGAGAGCGTTCTCAAGAGAGATTTAGGTGACCCTTCAGGAGTTAGTATAATATATATAGTCTAAGGAACCTGAGTGTGGATGGTTTGGACAGGTATTGATAGACAAATAAACAATATATAGATTAAATTACCCTCTTTTTTCATATATGCTCCTATCCTGTTTGGGGTCGATGTCCCACTGGGCTTTCCAGCTGTTATAAATCATATACATTAATTTCATTACCAAAGTATTAAATCGGTATTTAACTTTATATTTCACTGTTTCAAGTTACCTTTTGAGGGTAGTAGAACAAAGGTGCTTCTTTGACCCTGTTCCAAGGTGCCTGGAAGTGGGAAAAGATGGAATATATCAGGAGGGTTTTTAAAATATATATATGAGGAGGGTTTTTTTTATATGTAGGCATGGAGCCCTAGTAAGGACATTCATGCACAGATATACACCAATATGTTCAGTCTTGTTGTGGAGACCTATTTGTGAACCGTTAGTAGGGGCAGTGCCCGGTCTCATTACTATGGCAGAGGGTACAAGCTGACAGACAGGTGCGGTCACTTCCGGTGACGCACTTCCACCTGTAACACGCAGGCGCCGGCGTCCGCGTTCAGATCTGGTCCGCTCCTTTATAGAGCGGCCGGACCAGCGGCATGAGCGCAGCAAATATGAAATACCCGGAACGGGACTCCAAACAATAAGAATTAAGGTGAGCACATTCATATAAGATATCCCTTACCATGAGCCTCTGCCATAGTAATGTATATGATTTATAACAGCTGGAAAGCCCAGTGGGACATCGACCCCAAACAGGATAGGAGCATATATGAAAAAAGAGGGTAATTTAATCTATATATTGTTTATTTCTCTATCAATACCTGTCCAAACCATCCACACTCAGGTTCCTTAGACTATATATATTATACTAACTCCTGAAGGGTCACCTAAATCTCTCTTGAGAACGCTCTCCCTCTCTCCCTTGCTATGCTATGTATAGATATATTATACAAACCCATATTCTTTGATACACACAGGTGACACCTGTTATGGGAGTATCATTGTGAACTGTATAAACTGTAAATATTGCTTGTATGCACTGATCATGTCTTGTATATATTTTATAACTTGCAGCAACTACCGTGATCAAGGTCCGGGAAGGACCGAAACGTTGGTTTCTCGCTGCTCCTGAATAAAAAAGACCACATTCTTTGCAAACTTACACATGAGTGTGCGATTATTTCTTTCTCAATTGCCTACGTGGGTTAACCAGACCCCTCAATCAGCACCTCAACATATGAAAAAAGCCTCAGAGTGCACGCCTTCTAGTCAGAAATTCAAGACCAGAAAGGCATGCTCGGCCTGGGGGTTCCACTTTACCATGACGGGCCGTCTTCCTTTCAGAAGGTCTGTCAATGGGGCTGAGAGGGTGGCAAAATTGGGGATGAACCTCCTGTAATATCCCACAATTCCCAGAAAGGCTCTCACCTGCTTTACTGTCCTTGGTTGAGGCCAACTTTGGATGGCTTCGACCTTGTTGACCTGCGGCTTAATCATACCTCGCCCTATCACATACCCCAAATAGCGTGCCTCCTCCATTCCCAGAGCACACTTTTTGGGGTTGGCAGTCAGCAACGCTGAGAGAGTCCACCACAGCCTGTACCTTGGCCAAGTGGCTCTCCCAGTCGCTGCTGAAAACGATGACGTCATCCAGATAGGCCGAGGCGTACCTTTGATGAGGCTTCAACACGATGTCCATTAATCTTTGGAACGTGGCTGGAGCCCCATGTAAGCCAAATGGCAACACCAGGTAGTGAAACAGACCCTCCGGGGTGATGAACGCGGTCTTCTCTTTGGCGCTATCCGTAAGGGGTACTTGCCAGTATCCCTTAGTTAGATCGTGTGTGGAGAAGTACCGGGCTTTCCCGAGTCTTTCAATGAGCTCGTCTACTCGTGGCATTGGATAAGCGTCAAATTTAGAGACCTCGTTCAGCTTCCGGAAGTCGTTGCAAAACCGTATCGTCCCATCGGGTTTGGGAATGAGCACAAAGGGACTAGCCCATTCACTTTTCGACTCCTCAATAACCCCTAACTCCAGCATTTGATGAACCTCCTTTGAAATGGCCTTTCGCCGTGCCTCAGGTACTCGGTAGGGCCTCATCCGAACTTTTACCTGGGGCTCGGTGACAATGTCGTGTGTAATCAACGAGGTACGCCCTGGCAGCTTTGAAAATACATCCGTATTCCTGGCCACAAACTCTCGAGACTCTTGCTGCTGGTTTTTCGTGAGGGTTTCGGCTATCGTCACTTCTGCCACTGCCCCCTCAGGCACCACCTTGGCCTGTAAAGTCAGTGCAGGAGGACGGTCAGCTGCAGACCCTTCTGTACCCAGACCCTCTCTGTCTTTCCAGGCTTTTAGCAGATTGACATGGTATATCTGCTCGGTCTTTCTCCGACCCGGCTGATATACCTTGTAGTTGACCTCCCCAACTCTTTCTAGGACTTCGTAGGGCCCTTGCCACTTCGCCAAGAATTTACTCTCCACAGTAGGCACTAGTACCAGGACTCTGTCTCCCGGGTTAAAAGTTCTGACCTTAGCGGATCTATTATATACCCGGCTTTGAGCTCTTTGGGCTTCCTCTAAGTGTTCTTTCACTATCGGCATCACCGCTGCCATCCGGTCCTGCATGGTCGCGATGTGCTCTACTACACTTTTGTGAGGGGTGGGTTCCTGCTCCCATCCCTCCTTGGCAATGTCGAGCAGGCCCCGGGGATGTCTACCATACACGAGTTCGAACAGAGAAAAACCTGTTGAGGCCTGTGGTACCTCCCGAATAGCGAACATCAGGTATGGTAGAAGACAATCCCAGTCCTTCCCATCCCTGGATACCACCTTTTTCAGCATGCTCTTTAGGGTTTTGTTGAATCTTTCAACTAAGCCATCTGTCTGCGGATGGTAGACCGAGGTGCGCAACTGCTTTACCCGGAACAGTTTACATAGCTCCTTGGTAACCTTGGACATGAACGGCGTCCCCTGGTCCGTAAGTATTTCTTTAGGGATTCCTACCCGGCAGAACACGGCGAGTAGCTCTTTGGCTATCAATTTCGCCGAGGTGTGCCGCAGTGGAATTGCCTCTGGATACCTGGTAGCGTAATCCATGATTACCAGGATATGCTGATGCCCTCAGGCAGACTTGACCAGAGGACCCACCAGATCCATGGCGACCCTTTCAAATGGTACGTCTATAATGGGCAGGGGTACCAAGGGACTACGGAAGTGCGGCATAGGAGCGGATTGCTGACACTCGGGGCATGATTGGCAATACCGCTGCACCTCCCAAAACACTCCCGGCCAGTAAAAACGCTGCAGAATTCGGTCAAAGTCTTTTTATGGCCGAGGTGTCCGCCCAGCACATGCCTATGTGCCAAGTCGAGCACCGTCGGGCGATAAGGCTGCGGAACCACCAGCTGTTCCAAGGTCTCACCCCGCACTCTGTCAACCCTGTATAACAGATCCTGGTTGACAGCCATGTGGGGAAACACCTGGTCTGCTCTTGGGTACTGAAACACCCCATTAATACAAATAACGTTTTCCCTTGCCCGATTTAACGTCGGGTCTTGGAGCTGTGCAGTACCAAAATTGTCACGGGGAACTCCCAACTCTGCGAACTCAGGTACTGACCCGAGCTCGTTGGCTTCACCCGCTAATACCTCTAGAGGGGACATTGTTACTCCCACAGCTGGCACCCCTGAGTCGGGATCACGAGGTTCAGTCTCAGGGTCCGTGACATTCTGGACGGGTTTACCCCTTAACCCCGGGTTTCCCGGTAACAGAGTCCAGAATAGAGGAAAGTCTCTCCCAAGGATCAGTCCATACGGCAGGGACTCTAACACTCCCACCTCATGACGACACTCCTCCTTCGGGGTTTGGATAGTGATTATGGCGGTAGGGTACTCTTTCAAATCCCCATGAATGCATAAGACCCCCACATTACGTCCCGTGTAGGATGCAGACCCAGCCAAGGTGGCATGCACCAGGGTGATAAGGCTTCCCGAGTCCAAGAGGGCAGCTGCAGGACATCCCGCCACCGTAACCTGACACATGGGAGAGATAGGTGCAGGCTCTGGGGAAGCAGCGGTATATACCGGGAAGGCATAGAGGGAGACACGCCGGTCCACACTGCAGTCCATAGGATCGGTGGTGATAGGGCAGTTTGCAGCAATGTGTCCTCGCTCTTGACACCTCCAGCACACAACAGTCTCTAGCTTCCTTGCCTGAGGGCCTGCAGGGGTGGGGGTGCGTGTCATAGTCCTGTATTTCTCAGGGTCGGTGACCTTGCGGGATTTGGGGAGCACACGGGCTGGGGAAGAAACTTTTAACAAGTTCTGGGTGGCCTCATAACGTTCCACCAAACCGACCAGCTGGTTGGCATCGACAGGGTCCCCATGTCCCACCCACTGCTCTATGGCTGGGGGCAAGGCCCGCACAAACTTGTCCAGTACCACTCTTTACACCATCTGCGCTGGGGACAACAGCTCCGGCTGTAACCATTTTTTTACAAGATGGACAAGATCAAACATCTGAGTCTCTACATAGGCCCAGCGATGGACTCTCTGGACACGGAGATACACATTCACACCTAATCGAGCTAGAATCTCGGCTTTTACCTTTTGATAGTCCCGGGCGTCCTGCTCGCTCAGGTCGTAGTACGCTTTCTGGGGCTCTCCAATCAGATATGGCGCTACGACCTCCGACCATTGGTGTAGCGGCAGACTCTCTCGCTCTGCCACTCTCTCGAACCCCGCCAAGAAAGCTTCGACATCGTCCCCTGCGGTCATCTTTTGGAGGGACGCACGGACCCTCTTCTTGATGTCCTGCTGTGGATCAGATGGTGTGCTTGACCTCAGGGCTGTTAACTGTTCCATCAGGAGTTGGTTAGTTTGCTGTTAAAGTCTCAGGGCCTCCGTATGGCTGTGCTGCTGGGCCTGCAGTGCCTCAGCATACATCTGCTGTTGCTGCTTCTGCTGCAGGTTGGCTTCAATCAATGCCTTTACAACGTCCTCCATTGCTGAGCGCTGCTTTAGGGCTTGCTTCACCCAGGACATACAACTCGTCCTCTACAGCGGTTAGTGTATGCCTTACTACATTGCCCGCATTCTCCACCATATGTAGGGATCAGTCTCTATAGCAGCAGCAAGTAAGGCAGTGACACTCAGGCTCAGTCCAAAAACAAGTGTGTTTTATTTCACACAATGGCAAAACAAACAAAAAAACAGTCCTTACATCAGGATAATAGCGTCGGCCCTAAACCTGCTCCTCCTGGAGCTCGCCTAGGGGTCCTTCCCCACCTTGGGGTCCGGTACACGCTCCCTGTGTGCTCACAGGCTCCTTTTTCACCGACTGAACTCCTCTCTAGTCTGATCTCATCTCACAACACCTTGACAGCCGTCTCTTCCGGCCTAACCTTTCTCACCTGTCTTTCCCTCCCAGCTACTTCAAAAGCCTGGGGCGGGAGATGAGGAATGGAGGCCCACCCAAAAACCTTCCCCCATTCCTCATAGATGAGGTCCCATAACAGGCTTTACCAACAGCCACCGTTCTCAGTATCGGTGGCCACACCTACCTCATCTATGCTCATGTAAGCATCTCCTGTCCCATACATGCAGTAGCTCACCATCCTTGGGAAAACATAGCGTCCCTCTACCACCATTCCCCTTGCTACCTCACAGCCTGCTCTCTTTGCTAGCAGATGTGTTTGTCTGCTGGCAAAGATGTAGCAGAAGTAAAGCTAAGAAGACCTGGATTACATTGAAGGGAGTTTTTTTCTTATAACGATGGAGTCCCTAAATGTGTTTTGTATTTTATTTCTAATACAAATTTTTTTTAATGTTTACTAGAAATTCATGATGGCTGGGTCTAACTTGGCCTGACATTATGAATTTTAGGCTTAGTACAAGCTGCAATACAAAGCTGGTATTAACCCCTTATTACCCAGCATGCCACACCGCACCAGGGCCGCTGAAAGAGTCGGGTAAAGTGCCTGGAAATGGTACTACAATGAATGCACTATTTCCAGGGGTGGCTGCAGGCTACAGTTTTCAGTGTGGGGGGCCCAGAATGCTTGGGCCTTACCACACTGAGAATCCCAGCCCCCAGCTGCCTGGTTTTACCTTGGCTAGCAATCAAAATATGGTGGGAGCCCACACATTTTTTAAAAATTATTTATTTAAATAATTCCAAAAAATAATGGGCTTCGCTGTATTTTGATTGCCAGCTAAGGTAAAACCAGGCAGTTGGGAGTGGCAGCCCATAGCTGACCACTTTATCTGTGCTATGAATCAAAAATAATGTGGAGAGCTACGTCATTAAGTATCGACGAAGTCACTGACCATAGGAGAAAACCTTAGGTTGTAAACCAAACCTTTTTTCTCAAGAAACATATTGGTGACTTATCACTATAACGTGCTGTGAGTTTTTAGTGAATAGAAATCTGTTTCAATTTACCCCTACTGCCAGTGTTGTTGCTTGCGGCTCCAATATATTAAGCCATTGTATGTTTATTTTAATTTTACACTACTTGTTCATTGCTATTTCCACTTTTTCTTTTCCCATACATTTTGTTCAGCCCAGAGATGAGTTAACCTGAACTTTAAACTTCGGTGTTCATACCGAACACAGACTTTACAAAAAATCAGTGTTTGAGTTTAAGGTTTAGCCTCTTTACGTATGCCAACCACTCGAGCGAGCATCGCTATGCTTGGCTACGCTTAGTGCTTGGACCATGTGCAGTGTTTGAATGGTTCACACTGGGGGTAAAATCAGTGTTATTGGATGTAGTGTGTACAAAATAAAAGTAATGACAAAACCCCGTCGTCCCTCCACTGGAAGTTGTTTGCTTATGGCTAGCTGTATGTGGGCGGAGAGCTGAACTGCCCAATCAGTGACTTCCAATGAGGCTTGGGTCCATAACAGAAGTTTATCTAAAGTCCTGCTGAACCCGCAGAACCTGAACTTCCACGGGTCTGCTCATCTCTATTCAGCACTACAACTGTGGCCAAACGTTTTGAGACTGACATCAGTTTTGGTTTTCACATAGTTTGCTGCTTCAATGTTTTTAAATTTTTAGTCAAATATTTCTATTATTGCTCAAGTAAAATTGCTAGCATTTCATAGATTTTTAAACTTTTATGACAAATACATCAAGTTTATGACCCACTATTTATGCTATGTGCACACAGTGCCTTTTTTTGGTTGTACGTTTTTCATGCGTTTTTTGTGTGCAGTTTTTGTAAAAAATCTGCATTCCTATCCTGAAGGCAGCAAAATCAATGAGAATTCTGAAGTGTTGTGCACATGGGGCTCATTTTTTCCTTGCATATTAGGTGCAGATTTGATACTCAAAAAATCTGCAGCATGTCAATTATTGGGTGTTTTTTGCAATGTTTTTCACCCATTGATCATGAAAAAATGCTGCAAAAACGCAGATGCGTTTTTTCGTGCATATTTAATGGCTTTAAAAAAAAACAAAAAAACGCATGTTTTATTAAAGCTCGGAAATGATTTCTGTATACCAGATTCTCTCTCTCTCTCATCTTTTGGTGCATTTTTCTGACAAGACATGCAGATTTCGTGCAGAAATTTTCTGTAAAAAATACTCAACATGCGCACATAGCCTTAAGGTACCATCATACGCGGCAATTTTGCTAGGCAATTTCACTGGCAATTTGCTGGTTGCAGTGAAATCATGGACACATTGTTCTATTTTGTTGCTGTGTACAAATGGAACAATGTGTCTATGATTTCACTGCAAGCAGCAAATTGCCAGTGAAATTGCTTAACAATATTGCCGCGTGTGACGGTACCTTTAGTGTTTACCCCTATATTTGAAGAATTCTGCACTTTGCCCTGACATCTTGGATATCAGTTTATGGGCTAATTCCTGACTGATGAAAAACCACTCTTGTCTAATCACTGCTTGGAGCTTATCACAACTTCTGTGTTTTTGTAGGTGGAGATCTGGGAAGTGGCCTTTGACCCAAAATGTTAATTTTGTGACGTATGAGCGACATTGCGAGCGACATTGACACGTGTGACAGGCCCTTTACTGTTTTGTCCACCAAGCCACTTAGTTGTCACTTTTGTGTTTTGACATGGTGGTCCATCATGCTGGAAAAAGCATTGTTCTTCACCAAATTATTCCTGCATTGTGGAGAGAATTTACCTTTTGGAGGATTTTATATTAACTGAATCCCCTACATGGCATGTGGAGGAAGGTGTTCTGGTCAGATGAGACCAAGGTATAATATTTTGGGAAGCATCATGCTGTCTTTTGCAAAGACAGGAAAGCTGATTAGAGATGATGGAAAGATGGATGGAGTTAAATATAGGCCAATATGGAGTAACACCTGTTATACTGCCCGAACTTCAATAGAATGGTTAGGCCCCCTTCATACCACGGTTTTTCCCTGATCAGGTTCGATCAGGTTTCTGTATCAAAACCAGGAGTGTCTCCAAAACTCAGAACAAGTGTCAATCTTTCAATGATAGTTTTTCTCTGCAAGTACCTCACCTGGTTTTGACACACAAAGCTGATCGAACCTGATCAGGGAAAAACCGTGGTGTGAAGGGGGCCTTAGGCTAGTGTCATGAATGGATGATATTGCTCATGATTTTTTCTGCAGAGACAGATTTACTCCCTCCTCCCTCCTCGCTTTTAGCTGGTTTCTGTGAGGTTTACATAGAAACCATTTCCAGCCTCCCCCCAGCTTAAGCCATTTACGACGTATCGTAAATACCAGGGGGGAGGGGGCCGAGCTTACAGGTTTCAGCCAAGATCTGTTCCCAAACCAAAATCCTTTGTCTAAATGTCACAGTGTTTTCAATATCGAAGTTAAGACGACCCGATCATACCACAAACACATAATGCATATTTTTAGATTACTTGCCGTATTATGTATTCAATGATGTATTTTGTACAGTCATACAACGATCAGGAACCTGGGAAGGGATTGCTGGCATTCCAAATAAGACCATCAAGTCATATTTGGTATCAAACTTCTCAGAATAACCTGACCTGTAAAATGAGTTATAAATCATAATTGTGAGACGGCCCCATCTCTAGATATGGAAAATGGGGATTCATTAAGCCAAGTGAGAGAGGATGGCTCAGCAGACACGCCTACAAAGGAGGGCTCACTCGGCGAAGGGGGGTCAAAGATTCCTCCTGGTTAATAAAAGCAAAGAGGACATTTTGGGGGCATTCTGCTCTCGAGGTCTGACAGTCAACACCAGCTAACTGTCGACAGAATCTACCCATCCAGGAGAAGGGCCTCCTCCAAGAAACTAAGTACCAAGCCTGACTAGGTCTGAACCTTTCTTACGGTATTCCTTTTTATTTTTTATAACTGTTATTCATACATGTAATTTGTCTCTTATATAATATTCTGTAAATCTTTGTAACCATTGCCCTATTTCGGAGTAAACTATTTTAATTTACTAGCTTCGATCTCCTTGTCCTATGACGATTTCTCACGTCCTCCCTGCTCATTTTTTACGCTATCGCACAGGTTACCGACCCACCTGAAAGAGGTCGGTGGTGGCAGCATACTTCTGTATTTCTGTGATATTGTGGGCCTGAGGGTGACTGGATCGAGGTATATATACGTTCCTGGCAGGAACTGGTGGTATATATACATCCTGTCACATCACGTGCCGCAGTAGACAACATAAATTAGAGCAGCTGGGCACCTTTCTTATCCTCTGGCAATACCGGATTTGACCAGCAGGCTAAGGGGGCGCCAGAGAGCTGCAGGTCCTGACTAAGCTAACCGTGACAATTGGTGGCAGAGCGGTGGGATCATAGGACATTAGTGATCTGGTTTGAGCAATCATTCCTCTCACTAAAAACTTGCACAGTTCTTACAAGAACTCTGCACAAAAGTTTTGAAGATCGAACTCAGTGGTTATTAGATCTGAGACAATACTGTGTGTGTAGCAGTTACCCCCCCCCCCCTCTTTGTTTTTCTATTCTATCTTTTGATTTGGAATCATGGCCACAGCAGTGAAAAGCTGGTATAAAGACTATAACAAGGAGGCTCTCGCCTGCCTGTGCAAATACAGGAATATAGACCCCTCCGGCAGAACCAAGAAGCAGATGGAGCAGATACTGCTGCAATTGGATGTGGAGGAAGCCCAGCACCAGAGCCCAGTGAATGGAGAGCCCAGCCAAAGCCATGTCAGTGCTGATGTACAGCGTCCGGCTGCAGAGGTCAGTCAGAGCATGGACGGTGTTGCTGCTGAGCCCTTACCTGTGGGTGTAAGCCAAGTCCTACCAGGTGTTCCTGCAGGGGTCCCACCTGTAGACGCATGCCGCGTCAGCGACCAGGTCAGCATGGACCCCTATCTGCAACTGGCCTTACAGCAATATCCCGCTGAGGATTCCCAAGGACGCCTGCAGCTCATTCAGCAATACCAGGAGGCTGAGAGAGCAGAGCGGCGAGCCGAGCGAGAGGCTGCAGAGCGACGGGCTGAGGCCCAAGCTCAGAGAGAGCACGACCTGCGGATGGCCGAGCTGGAAAGGCAGTCATCTACCCCATTGAACTCTGAATCGACCCGTTCAACCACCTTCCAGCCGAATACCAAACATTTCCCTGTGCTGGATGACAACGGTGATCTGGACATTTTTCTGAGGGGTTTTGAGAAGGCGTGCTTACAGTACCAGCTGCCGAATGACCAGTATGCCCCGTACCTCATTTCGGCGCTGAGAGACAAAGCGCTAGCGGCGTTTGTGGCTCTTCCTCGAGAGCTCGATGGGAACTATGAGGCCATTAAGGAGGCTCTAATCCAGAGGTTCCAGCTGACTCCTAAGGTGTACCGCAGAAAGTTCCGGAACCTCCAGCGTGGACCACACGACAGCTACAGTGATGTGGTCCACGGGCTCCGAACCAACTTTGAGCAGTGGATTCAAGGACTGAAAGTGACCACCTTTGAGCAGATAAAGGATCTGATGGTGAAAGACCAGTTCCTGCATCTTTGCCCCACGGAGGTGCGACAGTTCGTGATGGATCGGGAGCCACCAGATGCGAACAAAGCAGCGCAGATCGCAGACACCTACGAGGCCAATCGGAGACCGGAGGTGCGGAAGTCGATCGTCACCAACGGGAAAGGGGGTAAGCCATTCAACATCACCCCTGCCCCTGCCAGCCGACCTTCTGGAGGTCCTGTCCCCGCTGCCAGCACGTGGCTGACAGCTGATGCACGTAAGTGCTTTACCTGTGGACAACCGGGACATGTGAGTGCCACGTGTCCGGAGAGGCAGAAGAGGAGCCTCGCATCGGAGGCCCCAGGGCCTAGTGCTGCAATTTATTTGGTGGGTGGTACGGGTGGGAGTCCCCGGGAGAACTTGCAGTCGGTCACGGTGGGTAACACCATCACTGTGGGGCTCAAGGACTCTGGGGCAGAACGAACTCTCATCCGCCCCGAATACGTGTATCCCCATGAACTTATCCCTGGAAAGACACTGACTGTCACCGGTATCGGGGGTGAGCGCCGATATTTGCCCATGGCCCGAGTTTATCTGGACTGGGGTGTGGGAAGAGGGTGGAGGGAGGTTGGGGTAACCAAGAATCTCCCCACCAATGTGTTATTGGGAATAGATTTGGGGCGGTTGGTTGCCCATTATGTTCCTGATAACCCTCCTAGGTCTGATATATCGGGAATGGTCAATGTGGATAATGGGAAAGGTAATGTTCATGTGAAGAAGGTGAAGGGTAATGTCAATGTTGAGGATGTGCAGGGAAAGGTCAATGTTGATAATGGGAATGGTAATAATGTGGACGATGATGTTGATGATGATGTTGAAGTGCCAAGAAATGTCAATGTTGATGATGGGCAGGGAAATGTCAATGTGTTGCCTGTTCATAAAGTGAATCCTGATGTTAGGGAACTCAGTGATATCACACTACAGGTTGCTATCACTGAGGGTCCCCTCCAGGTAGTAGATCTCGTGGCTAAGGGAGACGGAGGCGGGCATGGTAACCACAAGAGCAGTGGTTACGTGCCACCTGCCAGTGTTACAACAGACTGTGACATGGCGGGTGCGAGCTGCTGCATCCTTAGCCGGGATCCCGAGGGATCACCACAAAAGGGAAATGTGCTTTCTCCAACTGGGCACGAGGATGGGAACACAGAGCCCATAATCTGTCCGGTTGGTGGGAAAGCTGGGTTCACTACCTGCCAGGGTGATGGAGGAGCAGCCTCCATGTCCTGTCAGAGTAGAGGAAGACCACCCTCCACAGTCGGCCTAGACGATGGGGAAATCGGGCCCATGGTTTATCCGACTGATGGGAAGACGGGTCTCCCTGCCGTTCAGGACCATGGGAAAGAGGTACCCCTGGCTTGTCCGGATGGGAGACTGGTATGCTTGGTCTGCCAGGGAGATGGAAGAGAAGACCCCCTCTCCTGTCAGAAAGGCGAAATGGCAGTCCCAACAGCCTGTCAAGGTAAGGGGCAGTCCCAGTCCCCGACTTGTCAGGGTGATGGGAAAGCTGGGTGGCTGGCCAGCCAGGCAACTGAGAGAGTGGTGTTATTTCCCGGGGAGATGGCCTTCCGAGGTGCTCTCGCCCGCAGATTGAGTACTGGGAATGCAGAGACCGCACTGCATTCTGGGTCCTCAACCTGTAGAGGAATAACCAGACCACCTGCCGACCCAGAACAGGTCCAAGATGGTTCCTGTGAGGTCGGGGCTTCCGCTCCCCTTCGGGCTATCTCTAGCCAGGGGATTCAGATGGTCATAGCAGAAAATGACCGTCCTGAGGTGCTGGAAGACCCCGCAGAGACCTCGGTCTCTGAACCAGAACCGAAGAAGGTTCTATGGGATCCAGGTAGAAGGAAAGATCACCCATTGACGTATGGCAGACAGCTCAGAGATCTCTCTTCCATAGCGTCATCGAAAAGGGGGAGGTGTCATGAATGGATGATATTGCTCATGATTTTTTCTGCAGAGACAGATTTACTCCCTCCTCCCTCCTCGCTTTTAGCTGGTTTCTGTGAGGTTTACATAGAAACCATTTCCAGCCTCCCCCCAGCTTAAGCCATTTACGACGTATCGTAAATACCAGGGGGGAGGGGGCCGAGCTTACAGGTTTCAGCCAAGATCTGTTCCCAAACCAAAATCCTTTGTCTAAATGTCACAGTGTTTTCAATATCGAAGTTAAGACGACCCGATCATACCACAAACACATAATGCATATTTTTAGATTACTTGCCGTATTATGTATTCAATGATGTATTTTGTACAGTCATACAACGATCAGGAACCTGGGAAGGGATTGCTGGCATTCCAAATAAGACCATCAAGTCATATTTGGTATCAAACTTCTCAGAATAACCTGACCTGTAAAATGAGTTATAAATCATAATTGTGAGACGGCCCCATCTCTAGATATGGAAAATGGGGATTCATTAAGCCAAGTGAGAGAGGATGGCTCAGCATACACGCCTACAAAGGAGGGCTCACTCGGCGAAGGGGGGTCAAAGATTCCTCCTGGTTAATAAAAGCAAAGAGGACATTTTGGGGGCATTCTGCTCTCGAGGTCTGACAGTCAACACCAGCTAACTGTCGACAGAATCTACCCATCCAGGAGAAGGGCCTCCTCCAAGAAACTAAGTACCAAGCCTGACTAGGTCTGAACCTTTCTTACGGTATTCCTTTTTATTTTTTATAACTGTTATTCATACATGTAATTTGTCTCTTATATAATATTCTGTAAATCTTTGTAACCATTGCCCTATTTCGGAGTAAACTATTTTAATTTACTAGCTTCGATCTCCTTGTCCTATGACGATTTCTCACGTCCTCCCTGCTCATTTTTTACGCTATCGCACAGGTTACCGACCCACCTGAAAGAGGTCGGTGGTGGCAGCATACTTCTGTATTTCTGTGATATTGTGGGCCTGAGGGTGACTGGATCGAGGTATATATACGTTCCTGGCAGGAACTGGTGGTATATATACATCCTGTCACATCACGTGCCGCAGTAGACAACATAAATTAGAGCAGCTGGGCACCTTTCTTATCCTCTGGCAATACCGGATTTGACCAGCAGGCTAAGGGGGCGCCAGAGAGCTGCAGGTCCTGACTAAGCTAACCGTGACAGCTAGTTTCACACTACGATTTTGTCAGTTCCGATGCTGTCCGATAAAAATTGGACAGCATCGGAACGGTTTTTGCCTCCATGCAGCCCTATGGGCATCGGACCGAATCAGATGTGCACTAAATGGCATCCGATTTGGTCCGATCCGATTCTGTCCAATTTTTTTATCGGTGCAAAAATCGGAGCATGCTCCGATTTTTGCACCGAAAATAAAATCGGACAAAATCGGATCGGACCAAATCGGATGCCATTTAGTGCACATCCGATTCGGTCCGATCAATTTAGCACGGGGCCCTATGGAGCGGGGTCCGAGGAACCATCTGATGTCTCCTCGGACCCGATTTTACTGTACTGAGCATGCTCAGTACAGTAAAACTTCTCCAAACTGGGAGAAAAGGGGTTAAAAAAAAAAAAAAAAGTTTCTCACCTATCCCCGAGCCCCTGCCGTCTCCCTTCGGCTCCCGGTGGCTCCCGGTGTCCTCACACTGTCTGCAGTAGTGTTCTACTGCAGTACAGGACCTGCCGTGATGTCACAGTCACGTGACCGCAGGTTACCATACCCTGCAGACAGCGTGAGGACACCGGGAGCCACGGGGATCCGAAGGGAGACGGTGGGGGCTCGGGGATAGGTGAGCATATTTTTTATTTATTTATTTTTTTACAGATCGGAGGCTACGATTTTATGCCGGAATCGGATGCCTATTTGGCATCCGATTCCAGGCATCAGAAGGGAGCCGATGCTGTCCGATTTTATCGGACAGCATCGGCTCTCTAAAGATCGTAGTGTGAAAGTAGCCTTAGATCAAAGCATATTCATATGTGTGAATGACCCAGTCAAAATCCAGACCTAAATCCCATTGAATCTGTGACAAGACATGAAAATTGCTGTTCACAGACATCTCCATCCAATCTCGCTGAGCTAGAGCTGTTTTACAAAGAAGAATGGAGAAACGTTGGAGCCTCTAGATTTGCAAAGCTGGTAGAGATATACCCCAAAAGACTTGCAGTACTTATTGCAATGAAAGGTGGTCCTACAAAGTATTGACTCAGGGGCTGAATACAAATGGACATCACAATTTTCATAGTTATAGTTTTTAAATATTTAGAAAACCAAGTATCATTCCCTTTCACTTCACAAATACTTGCTGCATTATGTTGGTATCTATTATATAATCACGAATGGGATTTTTGCCCCTTTTGAGTCCGCTCACGCTGCGAGTCAATGTCGTCATGTGGATACGACCGAAGCATTGGCCGCGCAGCGGCCATTGCGAGCAGTTCTAAGGCGACTCGCTATGCCCGCGCAGCGGCATGGCGAGTCGCCTTAGCAGCGCGAAGCATTGGCCGCGAAGCGGCCATTGCGAGTCAGAGACTCGCTCTGCTAGAATCCCGATGCATCTGCATCGGGCACCCAGCTAGTATCACATAAAATCCCCCTAAAATACATTAACGTTTGTGAGTTTAACGTTTGTGAGTTTAACGTAAAAAAAAAATGTGGAAAAGTTCACTGAGTATAAATACCTATTTAAAGCTCTGTGCGTGTCTCAAATAATTTTCTATATGTTGCCATATGTGGTCCCAGTCTCCTCATTTTGGTTGCCAGAACCATATAGGTACTGGTTGACGGTAGGGTCTCTCTTATGTTAAATCTTTATTTAAACATTAGACTCCCAATTTATATTTATAAGCACGATTAGAACCTAAAATAAGGCACAACAACACCCGTATAGCTCTTAACTTTACAAGGAGAAAGCCGGTCTGTTTGTCTTGTATATTGCAGATGCCTCCTTAGGCAAATATTCATGCAGCTATTTAGGTACAGTATAATAGGAGCTATATATATTTCTGCTGTATAGGATTGCTGGGTGTAGACCTGCAAGGTTGCAGAGGAAGTGAATCATTGTTTTTATATTTAGTTTGTGAAGAATATTTAAAAAAAAATGTCATGGTGCTTTCACACTAGCGTTTGTCTGCCCTCGGGAGAATCGAGCAGAATCCGGATGGTACCGGATCCGCTTTGTTCCCCATTGACTTACTATGGGGACTCCGGCACATGTGATGGCATCCAGTATCTGCCAGATGCGGCAGAAACAGTTGTTTTGCCGATCTCCAAAAGCGCAATATGTAGAGTTTTTTTGAGGTTGGCAAAAAAATGCCACCAACTGGATCTGGAAGGATCCAGCACAAATTAAAATGAAAGTGAATAGGTACTGGATCTGGTTTTACCAAATCAGGACAAATTTGGTAAAACTGCATCCGGTTTTGTTTAGTGAGAATGTGGTTCTGACTAAAAGGTAGTAATTGATAGATATATATAGCTAGAGCTTACCAGTCTCCCACTCTCCTGCTGCTTGCTTAACTATTCACTTACCGGATTGGTAATCGGCGGGTAGCAGAAGGCACCTGACATTACCAATCAAGGGCTTATTGACAAGTTGTCAATATTCAGCTGTCATTAACCGCTTATATTACCTTGATTCCACTGCACCAAGGCATCAGGAAGAGTTGGGTAAGGTGCCAGGAATTGGCGCCTCTAATGAATATGCCAATTTTGGGGCGGCTGCAGGCTGCTATTCTATAGCGTGGGTGGGTGGGGGCAATAACTATGGGCCACACCATGTTGAGAATATCAGCCCCCAGCTGCCTAGTTTTTTTTGGCTGGCAATTAAAAATAGGGCAAAGCCCACACATTTTTAAAAAAAATTATATATATTATTAATTTTTTTTTTTAAATGGGCTCTCCTGTATTTTTCATTGCCAGCCAAGGTAAAAATAGGCAGTTGGGGGTTGCAGCCCGCAGCTCTCCACTTTATCTATGCAGAAAATAAAAAATACAGCGAAGCCCCACGCATTTTTTTTCCTTTATTTATTTTACATACTATGATGGCAGGTTGGTTACCATACACTAATGTTTATGGCAGCCAAGGACAGACACCAGTACAGATTGTGGGAACGCAGTCTGAGTGCAACAGCCTATCACAGACTCTCTCACAGTGAGTGAGTGCAACAAGTATTCATGAAGCTTAATGTGCGACCCCAGAAGCAAGCAGCGGGAGAGTAGGAAACTAGTAACCTCTACCTATCTCTGTCTATCTGCTATCTGTCTGCGGTCAGCTGATGCAATTACCATTGTGATATGGTCAGCTATGTCACAAGGATCTGGCATAATGTCGGTGCGGTTACATCTGGTGTCACAAAAAAAATGGATGCAGATGCATTTTTCTGCATATCACGCCGGAACACAAGTCTGAAATTAGCCTTAGTGATATAAAAAAAGAAAAATGATCTAGATGCTTTTACTCCAAAATATAAAGGAATTATTATTCAGTAGTGGATTAGTATGGACACGTTTCTGGGTGTGATCCCCTTTCTCATAAAGCGAACCATGACCTACTTGTCTAAGAAAATTGTTTCATACTCCAAAATGCTTCCATATTAGTTTAATAAAAGTTGCATTCATGAGTCTGACATCTAGTGCTAAATAATAAATCCCTTTACTTTTTGGAGTGATGCAGTTTAGATAGAAGTGAACCATATAATAAAAAAGACTCTCAAAATAAAATAAAATCTCAATAAAGATCTATGGAAGGTCCTGGGAGTTTGAACCCTCTTTCCACTCATGCACGTTGAGCTTGTGCACAACCAAATCAGGTGAGCACCTCAGCTGCTAGATCCCATTACTCATCTTCAATATACATATTGTTCTATGGTGCAAAAAAAAGGAAATTACATTTTTCTTTTTTTGTAATAACTTATTGACTTGCTCCATACTTGTTAATATTTCTAGGTAGGTGATGGTGATGTTATGGCCGATTGGAATGTATTAAGAAAAATCTATCATGAGACTTATCCTTACTAAATAGATACCAGCATGGGGTAATATAGTATGTCACTGAGACCAATGCCCTCAGCAGTTAATGTACTCCACATACACCAGTAAAAATGGTAATCAATACAAGAAGGGAAGTGTGTGGAAGGTTTATTGATGTTAGCCATGTGTAAGGCTGGTGATGGTGAACTGACCTTCTGTAAGCCAGCAGGTGCAGTGTGTTGGTCACACATTGTATTTGCCGTTGCACTGCCACACACCCTTTAGGGCCTGGTATACTCTTCATCCGCCTCCCGATCCTGGTAAGGGGGGACTGTACAGAGCCCTTCCCAGAGCAGATGGTGACTGGACACACAAGCAGAAGACAGGTGAAACACACCAGAACCGAATACATTGTGCAAAGAATAACTAAGGGGAACAATGAATAACCAAAAATAGAGGCCCATGCATGAAGCGCCGCAGAAGTACAGAAACACTGACCTTAATCACCCAACAGAACTGAAAATAATCAGCAAAGACCAGAGGAAATGACAGTTTAAATCTGCCTCCCAGCAGTCACTTGAACACCTTGGGGAAATGCCCAATCTCCACCCCCAGACCACAAAGACACAGGATGAGGGGAGGAGTGAGGAATGGAGGGAACCTCTCACCAACTATCTGCCCCATCAGGCATGGCGTCCCATACTTGCTGGCAACAGCTAAGAACATGGGACCCAACATCTCCTGAACAGCATAATCACTGGGAGTAGCCGCATCCCACTTCCCAGCTACACTAGAAGTAGCAATTCTGGACTGCAATTCTGGGACTGAGCAAGCGCCCCCACAAGCTCCGCCTTGGATGTGACACCCCACCCCTCATGGCCAGTTAAGGGTGACATGTGACCCGCTGGAGAGCCAGAGCATGCCCAAGAGCACAAGGGCAGTGAGAAATATGGTGCAAGTAAATGTGACTTAGTTTTCTCTCAATGAATTAATGCTACCCCCTGCTTGTGTCTGCAGACTTCATAGACCTCGCTAACCTTTCCTATTTTGTTCTTTCCTACATAATGGAACAAAAATCCTTGAAGAATTTTTACTTTTTAGAGATGAAGATTCACTACTACAGGGCTAATTCACAATCCTAACGGCCATAAATGACAAAAGATTAGATAACACCGGTTTCGTTCTTAGCCTTTCATGCTGTCATCACATTCATGCTGATGACTTTATTATATCTAGAACTTACAGCTGACTAGAGATCACTAGGGCATACACTATCATTACTCTATTTTCCTGTACAGATGTAATATTGCTCAGTGTACATTTTTATGACTGGCTCCAATTCCTATTCTTATGAGTATGATTTACCGTACATGCAAGGAGATTTACTGGAGAAACATAAGATTTGTGTTTCATAATGTTCAGTTGTTTTACCATGTGAATTCATCTGTTGGGTTTTTGGTTATCTGCTTAGTTGACCACCATTCAAAAGTGCAGAAGCACCGAGAATAGTGGCGTATCTAGCATTTGATGGGCCTGGTGCGAAATTTAGACCTGGCTTCCCCTTCCCCCGCACACACGTTGGTCAAATGTATGGGCCCCGTGTAACATTCTAAATATTTTAAAGACTCTCAACTTGTCCCAGGGGAAGGGGGGACAGCTGCCCCCCCTAGTAGCCTGACAGGGTTCCAGGACTCCATTCTTCCTCCTCTCAAGGGCGCACCTATCATGCGGCGGCAACCAGATGGCGGCATCGGCAGAGGTCACCCGCTGCTAGTGTGGGCTCCCCACAGACGCCGCTCCTGCTCCTGTAGTGTAATACCGGCCGCCGCTGTATGCCACCCTTCAGATCAGGACGTCGGGGGACCAATGACGTCATCACTGGGCGCTGGCGCTGCCCAGGTCCTGCAGAGCTGCAGACACGCTGGGAGACTGGAGCTGTGAGCAGAGAGCATCGAGGACCGAGGAGAGGGATGAGTATTTTCTTTTTTTAATCAATGTGACAACAGATGGGAGATAATGTTTATGGGTATGTAATGGGTATGCATTATATGTGATGAAGGTACTATGCGTATGCATTATATGTGATGAAGGTACTATGGGGGTGCATTATGTGATGAAGGTACTATGGGGGTTGATTACATATGATGAAGGTACTATGGGGGTCCATTACATGTGATGAAGGTACTTTGGGGGTGCGTTATATGCGATGGAGTACTATGGGGATGCATTATATGTAATGGAGTCCTATAGAGATACATTATATGTGATTGAGTCCTATGGGGGTGCATTATATGTGATAGAGTACTATGGGGATGCATTATATGTGATGGAGTCTTATGATGGTGCATTTTATGTGATGGAGTCCTATGGGGGGTGCATTATATGTGATGGAGTCCTATGGTGCATTGTATGTGATGTAGTACTATGGGGGTGCATTATATGTGATGATGTACTATAGGGTGCATTATATGTGATGATGGAGTACTATGGGGCTGCATTATATGTGATGATGGAGTACTATGGGGTTGCATTTTATGTGATGATGGAGTACTATGATGGTGCATTATATGTGATGATGTAGTACTATGTGGGTACATTATATGTGGTGGAGTCCTATGGGGGTGCATTATATGTGATGGAGTCCTATGGGGGTGCATTATATGTGATGGAGTCCTATGACGGTGCATTGTATGTGATGATGGAGTCCTTTGGGGGTGCAATATATGTGATGGAGTCCTATGACGGTGCATTATATGTGATGGAGTGCTATGAGGGTGCATTATATGTGATGGCGTCCTATGGATAATGGGGGTGCATTACAGTATATTTGATGGAGTCCTATGGGAGTGCATTATCCTGTATGGAGTACTATGGGGGTGCGGTTGAACACGTGTTCAGCCCCCACAATGCACCGGGCCGGATATGACGTTCTGGCGGGTGCATCATGGCTTAGTTTTGATCTTGGGTACGCCCATTAATTGACCCCTCTACCCCTTCATTATGTATTAATGTTCCTCATCCTGCTATCCTCCTGGAATATGGCCCTTATCGTGGAATGTGTCACGCTTGGAGGTGAAGGAATCAGGTAACTGAATGGTGACAGGGGTGAGGGAATTCAGGGGAAGCTAATCTGACCCTTACACTGGTGGGTCCCTGGCTCGCTCTGATCTTGGAGGTACCTCTGATGGTGAAGAGGTCCGTGTCTCGAACCTAATTTTCTGAGCTCCTGATTCGCCCTAGGCTGAGGGCCCCTACCTCCACCCACGGATCCGGAATCACAGCTAGTCCCAAAATAAAGAGTTTATCACAGCAACAAAGCATCTGCCCAGCACCAAGAGTAAATAACTCAGCGACATCTGACAGAGGAGGGGGAAAGCTATTTAAAGCCAGGGTGAGGGGATTCCAGGTGAGTCGCACCTAAGCCTCACATCAACCCCTTAACCAGCAGCTGAGCACAAGATCTTCACATCCGTACCTCATGCAGCTCTTGAAGAAATGCAAACACAACACACAGCAGCATCCAGCAAAGTCAGCGTAATCTAAGCACGTGACAGTTTGTATGTCCCCCATCATGTCCCCCAGCCTGCCCCCCCGCCGGCTCCATCCTGTCCCCCCCCTGCCGGCTCTATCCTGCCCCCCCACACCAGCTCCATCCTACCCTCCCCCGCCGGCTCCATCCTGCCCCCTCCCCGCGTACTCCATCCTGCCCCCTTCCCGCTGGCTCCATTCTGCCCCCCCGCCGGCTCCATACTGGCCCCCCCCCGCCGGCTCCATCCTGCCCCCCCCCTGCCGGCTCCATCCTGCCCCCCCACACCAGCTCCATCCTGCCCCCCTCGCCAGCTCCATCCTGCCCCCACCCGCCGGCTCCATCATGCCCTCCCCCGCCGGCTCCATCCTGCCCCCCCGCCGGCTCCATCCTGCCCCGCCATCTCCATCCTGCCCCGCCGGCTCCATCCTGCCCCGCCATTTCCATCCTGCCCAGCCATCTCCATCCTGCCCCGCTATCTCCATCCTGCCCCGCCGGCTCCATCCTGCCCCGCCATCTCCATCCTGCCCCGTCGGCTCCATCCTGCCCCGCTGGCTCCATCCTGCCCCGCCGGTTCCATCCTGCCCCGTCGGCTCCATCCTGCCCCACTCGCTCCATCCTGCCTCGCTCGCTCCAACCTGCCCCGCTCGCCACCATCTTGCTCCTCCGGCTCCATCCTGCTCCTCCGGCTCCATCCTGCTCCTCCTACTCCATCCTGCTCCTCCGACTCCATCCTGCCCCGCTCGCCACCATCCTGCCCCACTCACTCCATCCTGCCCCACTCGCTCCATCCTGCCCCGCTCGCTCCATCCTGCCCCACTCGCTCCATCCTGCCCCGCTCACTCCATCGTGCCCTGCTCCCACCATCCTGCCCCGCTCCCACCATCCTGCCCCGCTCCCACCATCCTGCTCCCCCGCCGGCTCCATCCTGTTCCCCCACCGGCTCCATCCTGCTCCCCCGCCGGCTACATCCTGCCCCGCTCGCCTCCATCCTGCCCCGCTGGCTCCATCCTGCCCCCCCCGCCACCATCCTGCCCCCCTCGCCACCATCCTGCCCCCTCCACCATCCTGCTCCCCCGCCGGCTCCATCCTGTTCCCCTCGCTCCATCCTGCCCCGCTCGCCACCATCCTGCCCCCCCCCCCGCTGGCTCCATTCTGCCCCGCCGGTTCCATCCTGTCCCCCCACCACCATCCTGCCCCCCCCGCCACCATCCTGCTCCCCCGTCGGCTCCATCCAGCCCCGCTCGCTCCATTCTGCCCCGCTCACCACCGTCCTGCCCCCCCGATGGCTCCATTCTGCCTCGCCGGCTCCATCCTGCCCCCCCCCCGCCGCCATCCTGCCCCCCTGCCGCCATCCTGCCACCTTCCTGCTCCTCCGGCTCCATCCTGCTCCTCCGGCCTCCATCCTGCCCCACTCGCTCCATCCTGCCTCGCTCGCCACCATCCTGCCCCCCCGCCACCATCCTGCTCCTCCGGCTCCATCCTGCCCCGCTCCCACCATCCTGCCCTGCTCCCACCATCCTGCCCCGCCGCCACCATCCTGCCCCCCCCACGACCATCCTGCCCCCGCCCCCCCCGCGACCATCCTGCTCCTCCGGCTCCATTCTGCCCCACTCTCTCCAATCTGCCCCGCTCTCACCATCCTGCCCCGCTCCCTCCATCCTGCCCCTCTCCTTCCATCCTGCCCCCGCCTCCATTCTGCCTCATGCTGTTCTTGCTCCCCCGCCTCCATCCTGTCCCCCCTCCTCCATTCCCCCCCCCCTCCTCCATAATGCCCCCCCTCGGCCTCCATCCTGCCCCCCTCCGCCTCCATCCTGCCCTGCCTCCATCCTGCCCACCTGCCTCCATCCTGCCCCCCCCTTGGCTCCATCCTGCCCCCCCCGCCTCCATCCTGCCTCGCTCGCTCTATCCTGCCCCCCCGACACAATCCTGCCCCCCTGCTCCATCCTGCCCCCCCAGCAGTTAGCGGTCATGTGACCGATCAGCTGATCGGTTTCCCAGGCAACGACAGGTCCTAAAGGCCTGTAGGACCTAGAAGACGGAGGTGAAGCTAGACGGCGGACAGGTGAGTATCCTCACTGAGGATTTTTTTACTTTTACTGTGGAGGAGCGGGGGCTGTGGGGAGCGGATGTACCGCCATATACCATAGCGCTGCTATACATGTACTATAATGTACCGCCATATGCTATAGTGCTGCTGTACATGTGCTGTAATGTACCGCCATATACCATAGTGCTGCTATACATGTACTGTAATGTACCACCATATACTATAGTGCTGCTATACATGTACTATAATGTACCGCCATATACTATAGCGTTGCTATACATGTACTGTAATGTACCGCCATATACCATAGCTCTGCTACACATGTACTGCCATATACTATAGCGCTGCTATACATGTAATCTACTGCCATAAACCATAGCGCTGCTATACATGTGCTGTAATGTACCACCATATATCATAGCGCTGATATATATATATATATATATATATATATATAATATATATTAGTTCACTCACGTTGACTGAACAATACATACATATTCTAGAATACCCGATGCGTTAGAATCGGGCCACCATCCCATCTAGTTTAATAATAAATGTACAAATACTGGGTGGTTGCAATTCATGGGTGAACTGTCATGTTCCCTTCAAAGCGCCACTCAAGCATTAAAAACAAACAAAGCAAAACAAAAAAAAAGCATCTGGAGTGGCGCTTTAATTCAAGTCAACTGGGAGAAGTTAGGAGGAGTAGAGTGAAACTAATAAACAACTAAAATCCTGCATCAAACAGGAATGGGACAACATTTTTCTCCCAAATTTGCAGCACTTGGTTTTCTCACTCTACAGATGTTTAAAAAGAAGAGGGGATGCTGCATAATTGTAGACAGAGCCCTGAACCAACTTTTTTGAGATGTGCTCTTGCCATCAATTACTAAAAGAGTTAATTCTTTAAATAAAATGGAAAAATGTCCAACGTTCACCTTCTGATCTGTGTTGTATGTCCCTTAGTGAATAATTTATGACTATAAGAGATTTCCAAATCATTGAATTTTGCCTTTCTTTACGTTTTGCTTCGCGTCCCAATTTTTTTGGAATTGGGTAAATAAAAATACAGTATATATTGGTAAAAAGGTATGCTCGGGAGCAGGAATTGACACAGACAAAAGAGGGGTCTTTGCAGACCAATAGCTTATCATGCTGCACAATCCCACCTGCTTTGGAGGTAGAAGGGGTCTCAGTGCAGCTGCACAATTTGCGCCAATAGTATGTCCACCCCTGCTCCGGAGAGTTTTTTGTGCTTTATTGCTGACCTACCTTGGTTAATAAAGGGAACCTGTCAGGCCAAAAATCCATATGCAATTGCTATCATTTTCTAATTCCTTTCTCCAAGGTCTCTCTGTTCATGTATTTCTATGATTTATACTTCCTTCCTATCCTCTGTAAACTTCAAAATAAAAGATTCATTCCATCTGTCAATCACAGTAAGTTCTCTGCTGCCCACTCCCCAAGGAATTCATGCATGATTGTCACGCCACCACAGGCGGAGCTGAATAGTGAAATTACTAGACCACGGAAAATACCGTGGAAGCTGATACCCGAAACAAGCTGGACAAGAACATCAGATGAAGGAACAGAATTTATTTAACAAAAAGGCAAGAATAAACCCCCAAGGGAAATCCACAGGATCAGAGCACCGGGGTTCCCCCGGGGAGCACCAAGGAGCGGAACCCCAATACAGGGATTGTCCCAGTACAGTCAAGGAAGGGGCTCGGTGTTGCTGGAGGGATCCAATAAGCTGCCAGGGATCAGCGGGTGCGGTACGGTTCAGCAGCTGAGGTGGCAGGAGGAGGGTCTCAGTACTGAAAGCAAAGATATGGCATGTTAGAATGTCAGAGTATGCAACTAAAATGCAAGCGCTGCTTAAGGACCTGAGCTAGCAACTACACTAAGAATGAGGTTGCCCAGGCACCTCCCATTGGACGTGAGGGCCTTAAGTACCCACCAGCCTCTCAGCGATTGGCTGAGAGTGATGTCAGAAAAAGGGTGAAGTGGCCTTTTAAATTTACTGTGAGCAGCACGTGCGCCCTATGCGCGTTCCCCTCACAACCAGGAAGGGAGGAGGTGGCGGAGAAACGCCAAGGAGCTGCTGCAGTTAAGAGAGGACATCATGGGAGCGCGGGCCTGGTAAGTATGCCTGCGGGGCACAGGAGGATACAGGCATCCCGATGGGATCCGATACCCCTGCACCCCGAGGGGGGGGGGGGGTCCTGCGGCCGCAGGGTTACAATAATTACACAGCCCTGTGCTCCTCTCTGATCTGTCTGTTGTATGACTCATTCACTGCAGACAGAGAAGGGAGGGGGAGGAAGGGTGATCTTAGCTGCAGCTATGAGACCTTCATGTCATTGTGTGTATTTGAGATATATGTGCAGTGTGTGCACTCTGAGATATTTCTATGTGATTTAAAGAACATTTGATCATTTGCTCAGCAGATACACACATTACATGTATGCATGAAACCAAAGTTCATATATACACATAGAAATCCTACAGACAGCACAGACTTCAGCACAAAATACCTCCCCTTCTCAGCATAGAGCACAGAGGGGAGGGACAGAACACAAGCTTGGATAGGTGTGAATATTTAAATAACAATTATACAGCAGATGGACTATTTGGTTGGTAATATAATGGAGAGGACCAATCTACCAGCTCCCTGCAGCGTCTGAAAATGCTTATAACAAGGAAACTACAAATGGTACAATAATGATTTTACATGCTTTTACAGGTCAGCCCAATAACTATTTAAGGGTAATATTAGTATCATCATGACCTGACAGAGTCCCTTTAAACAGCTCACATACAGTCAATATCAGTATAAACAAATTATTTTACTCTTCCTTCCATGGTATAAATAATATAGCTTGGCAGTCAGTCGAGCTGAAGATATAGTACCAGCTTAGTACCAGAGTAAAACAAAATCTTTGTTTCAATTTCATATTTCCTTGCAGATACTATGGAGGCAGATTAGACGATCACACCCACACCCTGCTCAGGTTGGCCCGCAGGACAAAGTTCCCATGTAGTATAATTAATACACAACCCTTAACTGCACCTTCCTCCCAAGTTCAAGCTAGAGGATAGGTCGTCATTTGACAGCTCGGTGCCTGAATTAAATGTGCGGCTACATTTTTTCCATTCCACGCCAGCCATCCATCAAGGTATGCTGCTCTACTGCCAATCTATAGTTCTTGTGCTGCTTTTTGCCTTCACTGTGGTTAGTGCTTGCTTGGAGCATAGTGACACGAGTGGTATCACGTTTGCTTGGTGCATTGTAGTAGCCCATACCATTACTGAAAATAGTGGTAATGTGACCATTGTCTCTCAATGTCCATGCTCAAGCACCTTCTCCAGGTTATGCTGCAGAAATATACCACAAGAAAGAATATCTCGAGCAAAGCCTGGTGCATTTTTAATAATCATACTTACGAAATCATAAGCTGTTGATGGTATCTGAGGTTTGTAGTTCGGATACACTGATCTGGATGGATACAGAGTGAAGCAGCAAAAGGATGGTTATATCTCACCATAGGGACTGGCTTTGTTTGCACACTTCTAGTTGTAAGATATTTTTATCTTTGCTTTTACAAGATAATTAGCATTAATATGTATAAGGACTGGAATTCATGCCTAGATCCATAGAATTAATGTTTAGCATACATTTTTATAGTTCTTCTTTGTACTTATCTTCTTATTAGTTTCATACCTTATGGAGGTATACAGAGAGTTATCAGTTGTTCTGAACACAATGCATCACATACAAGAAATATAAACTATCTATAAACACTTTGTTATTGAAACTGACGTCATACACTGGGCACAGAGCACTATGGGCGTCCAGCTCTATAAGTTCCACCACATCTGATAATGAGACAAGGGTGTATGTTCTCTGGATCTTTAGTTATACAACGCGTTTTGAAGTCAGGCTGACTCCATCATGTATCAGATACCTGATGGGGTCAGCTCGACCTCGAAATGCGTATTGTTTGGATGGGGTTTTTTTTAGGAAGAAGATGGAGTTTCTTCATTTAAAATTTTTTAATAAAAATGTTTTAACTTCCCTATTTAAGTTATGACAGAATGCGTTGACAGTTTGCTCTTTTATTCCTCACGAAAAGAAGTGAAACAGGCGGCACTCACTGGGAGCAGATAGAAGTCCTCTTTATTGTGGTTCAGCAGTTACATGTAGTGCAGGGAGGGGAGGGGAAGGAGCAATGGATGATGGTAAACCATTTCATGCTACGGGTCCACGTAGAAGTACCACCTGGCTTGAAACAGTTTACCGTCATTCATTTCTCCTTCCCTTCCTCCCCCTGAACTGCATGTAACTGCTGAACCACAATAAAGAAGACATCTACCTGCTCCCTTTCAGTGCCGCCTGTTTCACTTCATTTTGTGTGGACTTCCATGCCTAGTTTCCCTTAAGGTGTGCAACCTGGGAGCGACCGTGCCCATTAGACCGCAAGTGCAGTGCCGGACCCAATTCTGTGGTGCCAAGCTTTTCTTTTGTTGATTGAACCTCTTTTGTTCCTTATTCACTTATGTAAAAAAAAAAATCAGCTGTTTCAGGTATGAATTTCCGCAACAGATTAAAAAAATAATAAATCCGTACCATGCCTGCCTGTGGCAAATCTGTGCTGCGTGACCAATGTTATAATTGTGTTTACCTGCAGCTACCTCTAGGGGGGGTCATTGTATACAAATGTATACAGCTCCTAAAAAATATCGAGGGAGTTGTATAAATCCTTTACAGCATGCTCCCTCTAGTGGCAGTTGTAGGCAGCAAGAGTTTTAGAATATGATGGGGTTTCTTCTGAATAAACTTCCACTAAGGCTGGGGTCAGCGTATGTTCTCTCATGCTAGAGAATTGGCCAATCATGCAAAAGACACTAGGCTCAAACTCTGATCGGAGTGGAAGCAGAGTGCTATTTACTGTTATCGGATTGTTTTGCATGTGAGAATCAGATTATAGGTGCGGAGAAGATGAAGAACTTAATTCATGCATCTTCTCCATTGTCTATTTCGGTGTAAATCGGACTACACTCGGATGACATCCAAGTACTATCAGATGATTTCCACTCATAGACTTGTATTGGTGCACACCATATAATATACACTGCCACTCACAGTATTCTGCAATTTTTTTCTCATGCCGAATCGTGAAAAAGATTGCTGGTTGGCCCTGTCTCTTAGTATGAAATTCTCTGAAGGCTATTCAATGAAGCATTATATACGTATGTGTGAGCAAACCATAATCATGAGAACAGCGGTGCCTCGTTTCTTGTTTTTAATATAGCTGCAAATGTGTTAAAGGTGCAACCCCTTTAAACCATTGTATGAAACTAGGTAAAAGATTTGAAGATATAAATATATATATGCATTTACATATAATTTATTTCATAGCACCACTGACTTCCAGAACACTGTACCTTTAAAGTACAAAGAGGTTTACATGCATAAACTAATAGTAAAAACAAGCATGTGCAATTGTGGCACCCCAGAGTTCGGATGCCACTATGTCATTATCTCCCTTGGGGGGGTAGTGTCATACCTGAGAGCAACAGAGGGTATTCACACCAGGCAAAAGCAAAGCACACAACACCTTTCTGCCTCCAGGCCTAAAGGGGGAGATCTAAAACCCGGGTTCAGTGCGGTTCCCCTATAAATTCTGGTTTGGGCAGAGTTAGTTCAGTTCAGTATGGAGCAGTACTGAGGAAGACATCCTGTGGACTTGAGTAGTGCTAAGCTTGTCCCAGGATAGCTAAGCCTAGCTAAGGGACCTAAGGCAAGGGTCTGAGGAAGTCGAGGAGAGCCTGGGCAGTAGAGTAGTGTCGAGCTCACCCCAGAGGAGTAAGCGCCAAGAAACCAACACCGGAGTCCAAGGATGTGCAGGGCCTAACGACCCGGCAGCCAATATCGGAGGGTGGAGAATTCCAAGTTCCCATCCACACCAAATTCCCAGAGGCAAAGCAGCGTTAAGAGCCCAGGAGCAGCCACTCATGAAGTGGGGCTAATGAAGGACTCGAGCTGCCTGTCATACTGTCACATGCAGGAGGGAGAGAGAGAAAGTGGGCGGCAGCTCAGCTTTAAGCAGCAGCAGGGGTCCACAGGAGAAAGCGCAGCATGGAGGCCTCATAACTTGCTGGGTGAGGAAAGCCCCAAGTTGCTCCCAGGTTACATGGATTCACAGAAACCACCTGTGGCTGAACCGGTATTGCCAGTAAAATATTTGAGGAACCAACAATTCATGAGTCTGTCTGTTAATGGGCACCCTCCATCCTGCACCCTACACCCTTCAATATCCACTGCCCTGGGGATCTGCTCCACCTGTGGGGAGCCAATCCATCAAAGCTGCCCGTTCATCGTCCCCAGAGGTTCTACAGCAGCGGTGGCCTCTCACAGCCACAAACCACAGGTGGCATCAAGAATAATCTTTATAATTTTCCCCAAGAAATCTTTAACACTGTACCCACAGTCACGGAGCCCGATCGAGACCCCTGTGACTCCCCAGAAACACTGCAGCCCGGTTCCGAGTACCCCACGACCCTGGGGTGCAATACAATAAACTAGAGCGTACTCTGTATCAGACTGGTATAGAAAAAGTGCATTGATTCCCAGAAGAAAGCAGCATTTCCGAAATATACGTCAGCGCATAGCACCATACTCAGAAGAAGCAAAACTTTTTCTCTATTTATTTCTCCCTCATCTCTTTTTTTTCATTATTATCTAGGGTAATCCGACATTCACCCCTGCCTGAATATTCCTTGGTTAATATATAGACATCTGTTTAAGTCTTTTTAAAACCATGTGCACATTTGCCTGACTGGTACCAGCATTGTCACATAGACTTGTGACCCTCCCAGGGGTCTTTGGGAACTTGGTGCACGGACGTTAGTGCTGGGGAGTGATGTCTCGGTGGCCGGTGCCCAGGCCTGTAACCCTAGGGGTCACTGGGTAAAAGGGAAAAAAAAAAAATAAGAGTCTAAAGTCTTGTGACGCCAACTGCAGTGTCTGGTGATCTCACCAGCGCCGCTGTCAGACCGCCGGGGATGGTGGTATTGCAGCCAGTTGATAACGCTCCCTGCAGGTGGAGCAGGGTCCCCGGGGCAGTGCTGCTGCTGAACTGGTCGATGTGGCAGCATCTACTTCTTAGCTTAACTGAATAAAACACCGGAGGCTTGCTGACTCTGTACAGTTTTACTGGCAACAGTTCACGGTTCACTCAGTTTACAGTCATGCAGTCTTTGCGGGTAGCTGAGCCAGGTAGTCACCGGAGGGTACAAAGTCTCTCTGAGGCTTCTCAAGTGTTCCTTCAGCTACATTCACTGTCCTCTGTTTCTTTCTTGCGTCTTCTTTCTATCTGTGCGCTGCCCTGTACAAACCCACTGCCATAAATATTTTTCTAAAGATCTGGTAATATTGTTATATTATTGCATCACCAGATTAATATACTGTACTGTATACAGGAATTGTTGCATAGGGCCTATTTTCAAGTTTTTATATACTGTTTTTTGGTGTGTTTTTTTAAGTTGTGGTGCCACCTGCTGGTTTTCCACTTTTTAACTTTTCCTTATTTTTTAACATACTTTTTTTGTACCTCAATAAAATAATATATGTTTAATCCACATGAGTTTCTATGTACAAAATTTTGTTCATTTAGGATTCAGTTTATTTTTTTGTAAGGAACTTCATTTGATATTTACAAGTGGGCAAATGTGTTTTCATAATTTATGCTTATGTCATTCTCTGCTCCTTTCACACTATAGACTATATAAACCTGTACACAAAAAAGGAATGCTGGTTTCACACTGCGTTTTTTTCCCTGATCAGGGTTCATCAGGTTTTGTGTGCCAATGTCAATCTTTCAATTATACTTTTCCTCTGCAAGTTTCACTCCTGGTTATGGCACACAAAACCTGATGAACCTGATCAGGGACAAACTGCAGTGTGAAACCAGCTTAATACATTTAAAAAAATATAGCAAAAGGGCTCATTTTTGGCATAGAGTATATTTTTGTAATTATTGTATAGCATTATATTATATTAATACTGCTTTTACATATCCCTGTGTCACTGTCCGGATACAGACCATGGTGCACAGACTGCCCTTGGGTCTCCCGACCCGAACATGACAACCTCATATATTCCTATGAGGCTAGTAGGTTCAGATCAGGAGACCTTTGGACTGTTTGTGCACAGTGGTCTGTATTCGGACAGTGACTCTCTTATACCAGTTGTCCAAATTACCATGTGGGTTTTCTTCGAAAGAAAGTACCACACCTCTCTTCAGGTTGTGTGTCTTATTCACTGCAAAGAAGCTAAGTTGCAATATCAGACACAACTACTTGACAATTGTGTGGTTCTGTTCCTGAGAGAAAACTGTTTTATTTTTAATCCTGTACCATGTTGTTTCATAAGATCCTTTAAGTTATGTAAATTGAGAGATGAGATCTCCATTAGTTTGACTTGTTTTTCCAGCACATACAACAGTGTGCCAGAGAGTATTATGTTGCTGTAAGACTGTTACAAGGGAATATGTTACGATGTTTGCGATGTACTTGGGATACAACATTGCCTAAAATACCAGTCAACTGTTTGGACACACCTATTTATGCAATGATTTCTTTGTTCTTCTTGGAATGTGCAAATTGTAGATTGAGACTGAAGGCAGGAGACAGCAAAGCCACAAAGGAAAATATATGGAAATGAGACATTAAGAAACTCGAAAAACCAAAATAAGTGTCAAACTGAGATTTCTCAAAGTGTCACTCTTTTACTCTGATGACAGCTTTACATCCCATTGACATTCTCTCAAGCACCTTTATCAGGTAGTCACCTGGAATGACTCTACAACAGTTTTGACAGAGTTATCAGAGGTACTGAGTACTTGTTTACTGCATTGCCTTCTCTGTACGGTCCAACTGATCACAAATCATCTCAATTGGGTTGAGATTGGGTTATTGTGGAGGCCATGTCATTTGATGCATGACATATTGGTTGCAAAGCTCTTCCATAGACTGATGGTGTATTTTGGGTCATTGACCTATTGCAACACAATTGATGGTGCCACTGAGTGCAAACCAGATAGAATGGCACTTTGTCGCACAGTGCTGTGGAAACTATGTTGGCTAAGTTTGCCTTAAATTTGGTATAAATCACCAACTGTGTTACCAGTAAAGCACCCGCACATTTAGAAACCTCCTTCTCACCTTTTCTACGTCTCGCAAATACATGGTGGTGCATATAAAAAATCTTGAATTTTGATTTAGTCAAACCACAGCAAAGGTTTCCAGTTAATATATGTTCTCTAATATTCTAGTGAATGATTGTGTTTCTCGACCTTCTCTCATTTGCCATCTTCATTAGTGGCTTTTTTGCAGCATAAAGCCTACTTCTCGCAATCTCATCTGCGAAGTTGATGTTGAGATGTGTTAATTGATGTCTGTGCATCATTTATGAGGGCTGTTATCTGAGGTGTTGGCCATGTGTGCTTTCTAAGGCTGATAACTCTTTAAGCGGCCGTCACACGCACAGATATCTTGAACGATATCGCTTGAACGCGCGAGATGAAACATCGCTTGAACGATGTCTCTGCGTGTGACGGCAGGATACGACGAGCGATACATGATCAAATCGCAAGATCGAGATCTGAGCCCCGGACCTCAGATCTTGCGATTAACGATTTGACGATCTGCCTCATCGTGGTGTATAACACCACGATGAACGATCTCCCAGCGGCAGAGCCTATGCTGGGAGATGGTAACTATGGTACACGTCGGGTTACTAAGCGATGCGCGATGTGTACCATAGTAACCAGCGAGATCGCGGATCCACATCGCTGGTGAGTCTGTCTGTGTGACATCTCACCAGCGATGTGAGCGATATTGTAAGCGATTGCGCGTGCACGTGATCGCTTACAATATCGCAAGAGATATCTTAGCGTGTGACGGCCGCTTTATGAACGTATACTCTGAGCAGTGAGAATTCTTGCTCTTTCCTTTGTAGGGTGGTCCTCATGAGAGCCAGTTTCAGCTGAGCTGCATATTGTTCAGGTCTCTGTTGAGTGTTTGGTTTGGGTCTCAAGACCCAGGCCCCTATCAATCTGCAGGCAATTAAAGTGCCAGCAAATTAAAAAAAAGTTAAAAGTAAATCTTTATTAAATTATTAATTGTTAGTACCAACAACAATTTTAATTAACATGAATCTGGTACAAAAAACTGGCCTTATTGAGACTTATGTGTAAACTGGAGTCATTTGTAGTTATCAGTTGCAGCGCTAGCATCACCATGCTGCTCTGTCCCTGCCATGCAGTGGGCATGCTGACTTACCGCCGTGGCACTGCCACGCATCTCCTCCCTTCAGCCTCCCGCGTGTTCTGTGTGGGTTCTGTGCTTGCCCTAGAAGTTTCCTGGGAGTGCAGCTAAGGTGCTCAGCCGTGCTCCTGCCCTGCATTTTAAGGGCCAGCGTGCTATTATCTGGAAGTGCCCCTCAGCCTATGGCTGGGAGTCACTGTGTTAGGAGAAGTGCTTGATCAGCATCATTAGTAATTGAGTTTTTAGTCTAGCTAGTTGTCAGGACCTCTGTGTCTGGTCTGCTATACCTGCCTGTCCTGCCGTGTCTCTGTACCCGACTGCTCCTACCATCCTGTCTGCTATGTCCATCTCTGTGTCACCTGCTTATACCATAGACTTTGCCCACTATTCCAGAGACTGTGCCTGCAGCTCTGCTACAGTTACCCCATCCATACCAGAGCCTGTGTATGCCCTCACCAGTGACTTTGCCCATGTACGTCACTGAGTTACCAGCCCATCATACCAGAGACCGTATGTGCCCTGGAGGTCATCTGACGAGTTCTGGGTTCCATTGGGTCCACTCCCCTTTGCTTGCCCCCATGAGCTTTACAATAATATAGGCTTTACAACCTTGGCTCTTAATACCAGACAGTAATTCTTGGAATTCAGTATATCTATATGGAAAACAGCAATGCTCATTATACAATTAGATCCAGACAGACAGATTCATCAGAGCATTAGCCCTAGTATGTCTACTCTGTAGATTATAAGTTCATGCATGTAGGGTGGTCCATACTTACTTCCTGCACTGGGTGCCTCCCTTGTTGGATTCTGAAGAGTGGAGGAGTTGGTCGGTGGTGGTTACATCATGCCTAGAGAACTTGCTCGCCTTCCCACTATGTGTCTTGGATGACAAGTTCAAGGCAGGTCCAAGGTCCACATAACTGATAGTTCTACTCCGGTACATATAGAAAGAAAGCTTACAGGGGAGCGGGACAAAGAAAAACTGCCAGAGACCTTACTCGAACTAGTCATCCAAGAAACAAAGTTACCAATTGGCTTTTCAAAGTATGTTTTTGTCTGAAACTTTACAGTGTTTTATAGTAAAATATACATCTACTTATATAATCAGCAGTTGGGAATTCGGGCGTTGTCGCCGAATCCCAACATGCTTTGCGGGACTGCGAGTGATGACGCGCAGCGTCATCACGAGCCGAAGCCGCACTACCCTTAAAAAAAAAAAAGTTAATGCTCACCTCTCCCGAGCCCCCGCCGTCTCCTGCCGTCTTCCTCCAAGCTTCTGGTGGCTGCCGCAGGCTCCCAGTGTCTGCAGAGCTCTTCTACTGCAGTCAAGGACCTGTGGTGATGTCACAGTCACGTGACTGTGACATCACCGCAGGTCCTGAACTGCACTAGAAGAGCTCTGCAGACACTGGCAGCCTGCGGCAGCCACCGGAAGCTTGGAGGAAGACGGCGGGGGCTCGGGGAGAGGTGAGCATTAACCTTTTTTTTTTTTTAACCCCTGCCTTCCTGTTTGGAGACCTTTTACTGTACTGAGCATGCTCAGTACAGTAAATGCCTCCTCCAGCCTCACAGCCTCCCCATCCTCACTGCCTCCTCCAGCCTCACAGTCTCCTCCAGCCTCACAGCCTCCCCATCCTCACAGCCTCCTCCAGCCTCACAGCCTCCTCCAGCCTCACAGCCTCCCCATCCTCAGCCTCCTCCAGCCTCACAGCCTCCTCCATCCTCACAGCCTCCTCCAGCCTCACAGCCTCCCCATCCTCACAGCCTCCCCATCCTCACAGCCTCCCATCCTCACAGCCTCCTCCAGCCTCACTGCCTCCTCCAGCCTCACAGCCTCCCCATCCTCACAGTCTCCTCCAGCCTCACAGCCTCCTACAGCCTCCTGCAGCCTCACAGCCTCCCCATCCTCACAGCCTCCTATAGCCTCACAGCCTCCCCATCCTCACAGCCTCCTCCAGCCTCACATCCTCCTCCAGCCTCACAGCCTCCCCATCCTCACAGCCTCCTCCAGCCTCACAGCCTCCCCATCCTCACTGCCTCCTCCAGCCTCACAGTCTCCTCCAGCCTCACATCCTCCCCATCCTCACAGCCTCCTCCAGCCTCACAGCCTCCTCCAGCCTCACAGCCTCCCCATCCTCACAGCCTCCTACAGCCTCATAGCCTCTTCCAGCCTCACAGCCTCCTCCAGCCTCACAGCCTCCCCATCCTCACAGCCTCCTACAGCCTCACAGCCTCCTCCTGCCTCACAGCCTCCCCATCCTCACAGCCTTCTCCAGCCTCACAGCCTCCTCACAGCCTCACAGTCTCCTCCAGCCTCACATCCTCCTCCAGCCTCACAGCCTCCTCCAGCCTCACTGCCTCCTCCAGCCTCACTGCCTCCTCCAGCCTCACAGCCTCTTCCAGCCTCCTCCATCCTCACAGCCTCCTCCAGCATCACACCCTTCTCCAGCCTCACAGACTCACAGCCTCCTCCAGCCTCACACCCTCCTCCAGCCTCACAGCCTCCCCATCCTCACAGCCTCCTCCAGCCTCACAGCCTCCTCCAGCCTCACAGCCTCCTCCATCCTCACAGCCTCCTCCAGCCTCACAGTCTCAACATCCTCACAGCCTCCTCCAGCCTCACAGCCTCCTCCAGCCTCACAGCCTCCTCCATCCTCTCAGCCTCCTCCATCCTCAGCCGCACTACCTGACACCGCTGCCATCCTGCCAACCGTCGGCCCCGCTCCATCGCCACTGCCCTCGCGCCCTCCGCGAGGTCCATGCTGCCCGGATGCCGCCGGAGCCTTCCGCCCCTCGCCACTCTCTCACCGCTGGGCTCTCAATGTCGCCATGCTGGTGGAGTAGCGGTCTACGGGCTGTGGCCGGATGCCGGGAGCCAGGGACGTCGTCCTGTGGCCGGCAACAGCCAATGGGAGTGAGCAGACCGTGTCAGCCTGCAAAGCCTGACACGCCCCGCTCACTCCCATTGCCTGCCCCCGCCGCCCCTGCAAGTGGATTGGGCGCTGTGTTGTACACACAGGACGCCCATCCCATTGCCCAGGACTTGGCGTCCTAGACCAATCGGATGACCGTCCTGTCTTTACCACACACCGCCCAATCCGCTCCTTCCGCTCAGGTCACATGTGTGACCTGAGGGCAAGAACTGATCCCTCTCTGCATCACCCAACCTGCCGCAGAGGACAATGCCGTGTGACTGGGGCTGCGATCAGCCCCAGCACGCAGCCACGTCCTGCCGCCGAGTAGTGATGTCACCCCTCCAGCCGCATCTCTCCTCACCCCTCCAGCCGGACCTCTCGTCACCCCTCCATCTGGACCTCTCCTCACCACTTCAGCCTCTGCTCTCCTCACCCCTCCAGCCTCTGCTCCCCTCACTCCTCCAGCCTCCCGCCACATCATACTCTGCTATCCACAGAGCCCCCTCTATACTCTGACACCCACAGAGCCGCCTGTATACTCTCCTACTCACACAGCCGCCTGTATACTCTGCTACCCACAGAGCTGCCTCTATACTCTGCTACCCACAGAGCTGCCTCTATACTCTGCTACCCACAGAGCCGCCTCTATATTCTGCTACCCACAGAGCCGCCTGTATACTCTTCCTACCCACAAGACCCGCCTGTATTCTCTGCTACCCACAGAGCCGTTTCTATATTCTGCTACCCACAGAACCTTCTCTATACTCTGCTACCCACAGAGCCTTCTCTATACTCTGCTACACACAGAGCCGCCTGTATAATCTGCTAACCACAAACCCGCCTGTATACTTTTCTACCCAGAGAGCCGCCTGTATAATCTGCTACCCTCAGAGCAGTCTGTATACTCTGCTACCCACAGACCCACCGGTATAGTCTGCTACCCGCAGAGCCCCATGTATACTCTGCTAGCCACTCACCCGCCTGTATACACACAATTCATCTCACCGCGCTCCCGATGCAATTGCATCGGGCCTTTTTACTAGTTGTTAATAAGGTGCAGAAAAATAATCATGTGAGCGTATATTTCACAGTCCTCTCTATAGCTGCAGCAATATTTACTTCCCAAAAATCAGGCAGCACTCCAAAGTTCAGTCAACCAAGACGACTTTAATGTAGCCCCCCATGGCGCAACGTTTCGATCTCTATGAGATCTTTCTCAAGCACCAATATTTAGCAATATTTAGTTTTGCAACTCAGATGACTTATTTGTACTTATTGCAAGGTTGTTTTTAGTTTAGGAGACAAAAAAGGAAAATGTAGATATTTTTTCAGCTTCAGTATTGAATTCCACTACAAATGGTGAAGCCCAGAAATCATCTAGGTCCATCTAGCTAGGTCCAGTAGAGTTCTGACCCAACAGGCTTGCAGCTCTTCCCTCAGCACTCTCTATCACATTCATAATATTTACAAAAAGGATATTCGTAAGTTAGAGTCAATGCAAAGGTGGCAACTAGATTATTAGAAGGGATGGAAGGTCTTCCATACATGTAGAGGTTGGAAAAGCTTTTTCAGCTTAACAAAAAAACATCTCAGAGGAGATATAATTTATATGTATAAATACATGGGTGGTCAATACAAAGGACAGGCAGTTGGCTTATTCCTTCCAAAAACCATAGAAAAGGCCATGAGGCACTCACTACGGGTGGAAGTAAGGCCATTTCGGCAGCTAAATATATAAGGGTTCTTTATAGCTAGAGCAGTCAGACTGAAATGTCCGTCCTCAAGAGGTAGTAAGTGATAGACACTATGCCAGCTTTTAAAAAAACGCAGCACTAATGGTATTGTAGTTTACAGATTATCTCAAGACAGAGAATGTATAATTGGTGGAGAAAGGTTGAGCTTGAAGACCTAATGGGGCCGTCACACGCGTCAATGTCATCAGTTGACGACATTTACGGATGATCGCTGGTGAGCTGTCACACAGGCAGACTCACCAGCGATCATTTTATCAGTGACATCGTGGAAATTATTTCTATATCGTTTCCACAATGTCTGCAGGCTGGTATCCAGGGTAAATTGCGGGTAACTAGGTAGCGCGCGCTGCCTAGATACCCGATGTATACCTTAGTTACCATCCTTCTCCGCTCAACGGCTGGTATCTAAGGTACACAGCGGGTAACTAGGGACCCTAGTTGGAGCTATTTATATCATGTTTCCATTGAGCTTCAGCTCCTAGGGCCATTAAAATTCCACTGATAACAAGGATATTTTCAAGCCACAAAGTGCATCCATAGTAGAACTAAAGGTGACTATATGGCACAACTAGCAGTTTTGAAGAGTCCTATAATTATTGATTAGAGCAGTGATAGTGAGACTGTCCTGAACCAGGAAACAGACTGGAAATATCTTTTAAAATATGTTCTTGGAAATAATAGCCATGTCCGTTCCAAATTCACAAAGTGTAATATTTAGGGCATTTTATAATCTCAATGTGAACCTGACAGCTGACACATGATGCCCAATCCATGGCAGTATGCATCAGACACTGACTGTATGATCTCAGCCAGGTATGTTTGACTCTGAGATGCTGTGCAGTTTAAAAAAAATCTTTAAAAGCTGCCAGGGACCGAGTTGCATGAGTAACTACGGTAATTAAAAGTAATTAGTCCCCGGTGGCTTCTCACTTTGAGTGGCTGATCTCTCCCTGTGCGCATGTATAGGGAGAAATCTGTCAGTCATTGACAGCAGGCGGGAGGAAGCTGCCAGGTGCTTTTTCGACTAGTCTCCCATGCATCTTGTCTACGGCGCGTTCTTGACGATCAGGATTTTTGGCGCAGCGTATTTCTTCTGTGCTCTCCTGTTAAGAACACTTGCGTCTTCGCAGGCATAAACTGACATGCTGATGCTCGCTTCGAAAGCCACATCGCAGTTCTGTTTACGCTGCAAAAAAAAGCGCTGTTGACATGAGATTTCCATAAATTCTATCCACTGAATTTGTACTGTACAAAGCAGCGAAAATACGCTGTGTCACAAACACTACTAACACTGATTGTGGGCACTATCTTTTAGGGTGTGTTCACACGCTGAGTTGGTGGTATAGATTCTTGACTTTGAAAATCTGCTCCTACTGGCGGAAAAATGCACCAATACCATCCCTGTCCGCACTCTGCATTTTTTATGCGTTTTTTGTGTGGATTTGATGTGTATTTGAAGGTGATTTCTGCCTGTTTCAATAAGAATTGGATATTTTGGTAAAAAAAAAGGAAAAAAAAACATCTAATCCTGCTCACACCCCTTCAATACTATCACTTCCTGCAGATTTTAATGCAAATAAGGCACAAAATAAGCAAGACATATGTGGTTCCCCTGCGGACCAGTGGCCACAGTAAGGCACTGTTGCTGGGACTGGTAAGTCAGTCACCTCACACAAACACACAACACAACCCCCAATCCCTAGTTACTTCATGTCAGGCAAGGGATAGCGGGAGGCACCAAGTGGAGGGTGGAGAGCTAGAAAAAGAGTCCGGTAAGGGGATGGAAACAAACCAACAAAAAGCGACTGACACAGATCACCGACACTCAAGAGACAGACGGAAGTAGGCGATATGAGTGAGAGCAGACCAGTAACCAGTCAGAGACACCAGACTGCGTCTACCCGAACCCTGCGGCCAATGCCACCAAGGCCAGCCCGGGTCCAAGACCGAAAACCAGAGACAGACTGAAGGGGTCCAAGGTGTGTCCGGATCAGCGGGAACACCGAGGGACCAGGGTGCCCAGCCTGTTCAAGTGGTAGGACGCTGTATGCCCAAGCCATAAATTAACCGGCGGAGTGAAGGGACTGTATGCCCCGAACCCAACCTCCCATACAGCGAAAGAAAGGTGGTCGAACTAGGGCGAGGGGGCCAAGAAAAGAGCCTCAAGTACAGCCCGTGGCTGCTGGCCCTTAGCTAGTACGTGGAACAGAACAGAGGCCCAAAAGGTACATAAGAGAGGGGGTGATGCGGACAAGCTGTCCCAGCTGCAGAATAGCACCGATCCCTCTGAGTAAGAACTGTGACTTGTACCATCCGTAAAAGAGCAAGTAAAAGCCGGTCAAGCTTATTTGTGTGTGAGACTGTAATTTGTGCAACAGCAGCAGGAGCTCATCCTGCACCTACAGAGCAGTGGACTGATTTTTGCAAGCCTGCAAGGTGCTGAGAGCATTATACTAACACTACTAATACCACAGCTCTGGTGAATATGTGGCGCCCCCGATGGTCAGGCATCACATCGGGGGATTACACTCATAAAAGCAGTGCAATTTTCCCCATCTGCAAGTGGATGCTGGGTTGGTGGGTGGAATTCATTCCTGCATCCCACACCAGAGTAGTGGTGGGAGGTTACTCCTGGGAGGGATATAGTCACCTCTAGGGGGAGTAGTAAGGAGTAGGAGTTAGAGTTGGAGTCGAGGAGGACTGTGAAGCGAGTCGGGAGGTCTAACAGGACAGCTCCAGGCTGATCCTGAGGAAAGATGAAAGGGGATCCTGAGAGAGGGTGCCTGACGCGTGAGTCTGGGCCCGAGAGAGAAAGGGGGAACCCCAGCGTGGAGCGACCATATTCCAGGAAGCTTCCCCAGTCCATCATGGGAATAGTCGGAACCGAGGACACAGCCAGAGTCCAGCTTTAAGGTCATCAACCGGCTGCTGCGGTCTGTTCACCGGCTGCAGCACTCTGCCACACGTAGCGGTCCCCCTGCTTCCTCACTGCGAGGGAAGGGAGCCCCAAAATTACCTATAAGGAATAATTGGGTACGGACTAATCCCAGGTGGGGAAGAAAGGACACAGGTTCGTCAACTAAGGCATACCACAGGTATCTCCATACCACCTGGCATCCACTTGCAGCCACCCGTTGGGCTACCTGTTTGTTTAACATCTTGCTGAACTGTGGACATTGTATTCTGCTGCTGACTGTTTACAGTAAAGTACCCGGGAGAGATTGACTGTGCCTCTGTGTATTTGTGCTGACATCATCAACCTTTTTGCTTACAGCAACGCTGCCCTGGAAGATCAGCTCCACCTGTAAGGAGCTTTGCCATTCTTGCCGCAATACCATCACCCTCCGGAGGACTGTGGCAGCGCGGGTGACCCATCACTAGGTACTACAGGTGGCGTCACGAGACAACAACTCTTTTCCCTTGTACATAACCCCTCTTTGAAGTGTCACCCAGGCCACTGGCTCAGGCACCGCCACCTGTGACATCCCCGTGAACTCCTCTGAGCCTAATACCCGAGTACCCCCGGGCCTGGGGCTCAACAAATAGCTCTACCCGTGGAGGACTCAACATCCTGGCTGCCAACCCTCATTATCCCCAGTGGCCCTAACTGCAGGGGTGGCTATACTGGCCACAATCCATGGGTGGCGTCACAACTTTTTATTTTTATTTTATTTTTCCTTTCATCCATTTGTATAATCCCCTTTTTACTGCTCGCCCAATGAGGGATCATGGACTAGGTCACGCCACAGTGACATCCTGAAGCCCCCAGACGACTTCGAGAGGGCCGAAGTACCCCACGGTCCCCACCAGGGGCAAGACACATACACAGAATGCGAACAAGAATTGACATGCTGCAAATTTACCCGCAATCAAATATGCAGTGGATCCCCTGTGGACAAAAAACGCACCATGCGGACAGGACTTCACAAATCCCATAGACTTTGCTGGGAAAACACGTTGCTGCATATTTAGTGCAGGTCTGCAGTGGATCTGCACCAAAAATGAGTCAAAATACACATTGCGCCAATGGGCCCTTAGAGTATCTCCATATTTATAGACATCTGGAGACAAAGCAAAAAAAAAAATCTGATTGTTTCTCCTAAAAATTCTTAATAAATATGACTGCTGTTTTAGAATCCTTACTAAATGACACCTCATGATTATTATAGCCATTAGAACATTTCTACTCTATATCTCTCTTCATTGTTTCTTAGGCTGGGGTCACATTTGCGGTTTTGTTTCCAAAACCGGATCAGGTTTTGTCCATAAAAAATGCAGAAAAACCGGATCCGGATCCGCACCCATAGGCAGCAATACAAAAACCGGATCGCCTTAACTGCCTTGCGTTTACCGGATCTGTTTTTCCAATTTGCGGTAAAAATCATGCAGGCAACGTTTTTCGGACAGGTTGCAAAACCGGGTCCAGTTTTGATAACATGGGTGTCTATGTAAACCGGATCCAGTAACGCAAGACACATATGAATGCCAGCATTACCGCATGGTCTACTGCATCTGGTACCGGATGCCACATTAAGGGCACATCCGGTACCGTTTGCGTTTTTAGGAACAGTTTTACCAGTGGAAAATTAGTGTGAAGACACAGGGTAATACCGGATCCGGTAATGGATGCAGTTACCGGATTGTGCCTTCCAAATGTGACCCTAGCCTTATACTCTCCTTTGTGGAAAGCTTTGTTATGTTACTTGTGGTACCTTTACACGCGGCAACATTTCTAGGGTGTCAACAGGTAACTTACTGGCTGCAGTGAAATCATGGAGACATTATTCCATTTGTACACAGCAACAAGATAGAACCTTGTATCCATGATTTCACTGCAGCCAGTAAGTTACCTGTTGACACCCTAGAAATGTTGCCGCGTGTAACGGTACCAGTAGAGTTAAGGGCAGAGCCACACTTGCGTCTGCAATCCACTTACTGGATCCAGTTTTTGACATGTTGAAATGTTAAACTGGATTCGGTACTGCAACCATAGACTCCAATGCAAAAACCGGATTGCAACTGTAAAAATGCCTCAAAAATGGCAACTTAAAAAACTGGATCCAGTAATACATCCAATAAACGGATTCAACCTCTCAAGTGTGGCCCTAGCTTTAGGCTAGGTCCACACTGAACAGTGCACCCACGTTAACCGGATGCCGTTACAGCAGAGCCCAACCTGCTGTAATGCACACCGTTAATGTCGTGTGCTTCCTGTGAACGCTGCTCCATAGTAACTCGATGTTTACTATGGATACAACTTCACAGAAAAACCCCAGGCAGTGTGCTTTAGCAGAGCGCACAGGAAAACGTCTGCAACGTTTTCCTGTGCGTCCTGCAAAAGCGCACAGCCTGGGGCTTCCTGTGAAAGCTGTATTCATAGTAAACATCGGGTTACTATGGAGCAGCGTTCACAGGAAGCACACAACGTTAACGGTGTGCATTACAGCAGGTTGGGCTCTGCTGTAATGGCATCCGGTTAACGTGGGAACACTGTTCAGTGTGGCCCTAGCCTTACAGGAACATGCATTCATTGGAGAATTTGCCATATGTTAACTTTTCGAAACTTGGATCTTTTTGGACTTTGAGTGTATGGTTTGGCATTTTTATATTAAAAAAAAATGTCATCAAGCTCTTTGGGATGCCATACAATCTAATATATAAAGCTGAATGTGTGTATGTATGTATGTATGTGTGTATGTATATCCGGGATTGGCATCTACACCGTCGCAACTACAGCCACAAAATTTTGCACAGTCACACGTCTAGACCCCGAGAGCGTCATAGGCTATGTTGTGAGGTGAAATTTTAACCCCGCGCATTCCAATTGACCAAACAATTTTGCCCCTATCTACATAATGGGGAAAAAGTGACAGTTACCAGTTGACAGTTGTGAATGAGAGGGGCTTAATCATAGCGCCAAAGATTAACAGCACGTACCAGCATATAGTCACTAAGGTGGGGCCCCAACATGAAATATTCACCACGCACGGGGACATGTATACACACCACACGCACACAAAGAGTAACAGCAAGTGTATAGTCGCTAAGGTGCAGCCCCAACATTGGATACTCACCACGCACCCGAACAAACACACACACCACAAAGAGACACACACAACACAGAGACACACACACACACACCCACCCAAGGGGGGACACACACACCTTATAGCGACACATGCACTCACCCCACAGGGACACACACCACAAAGAGACAGACACACACACCACACAGACCCCCCCCCCACAGGGACACACACACATAGCCACCCTATAGGGACACATGCACTCACCCCACAGGGACACAAGCACACACCAAAAAGAGACACACACACCACACAGACCCCCCCACAGGGACACACACACATACACACCCTATAGGGACACATGCACTCACCCCACAGGGACACACACACCACAAAGAGACACACACAACACAGATACACACACCACACAGACCCCCCCCCCCCACAGGGACACACACACACATACACACCCTATAGGGACACATGCACTCACCCCACAGGGACACACACACACACACCACAAAAAAACACACACAACAGAGACATACACCACACAGACCCCCCCCCCACAGGGACACACACACATACACACCCTATAGGGACACATGCACTCACCCCACAGGGACACCCACATACACACACCCCAGTGACACACACACCACACAGACAGACACAGATATGCACAAATCACCTCACACAACAATTTCCAAACATAAACATCTGATTAAAAACAGCCAATGTGCAACACATGTGCCATATAGGGAATTAAGGCAGATGTCAGTCACTTGAGCTCTCTAATAGGGCCGCTTTACACACACCAACTTCTGTGACCAACTTCTGAACAGATCTCTGGTTGCAGTGAAATCATGGACACATTGCTCCATTTTGTGGCTGTGTACAATGGAACAATGTGTCCATGATTTCACTGCAACCAGAGATCTGTTCAGAAGTTGGACACAGAAGTTGGTGTGTGTAAAGCGGCCCTTATGTGTATGTGTGAGGTAACATATACTACCCGGCCAGGGGAAGGGTTTACTGTTGGCTGGAGATTTATTAGGCTGCCTATAGCAATCAATCACAGCTCAGCTTCTAGTTTCTTACAGGTCATTAATATGACATATTCAAATTCTATTTTGTTATAGCTAACATCAGTTATTTATTAACCCGGGCGTAGCCGGGTACTACAGCTAGTACTCTATATAACCTCTACTAAACAATGTTTTGCTGCCTTTAGTACAAAATAACATGCAGAATACGGCACCATGTATGAACCAACAGGGGCTGCAATGTGGTAAGAAATAAAGTTTATATTGTGACAGTATTGTTGCCGGAACTCAGACTTTGAACGAATACAGCATGCTTATCTATACATTTATTTGTTGTGCAGATACAAAGTGACCCTTGGGCAATAAACTGTTCCTGGCAGGAAAAATGACTTTATTTACACTTGCAACAGGATTTGAAAAATGTAGTCACGTTTTCACTGACCGGAACACCGGCTTAGGGCAAATCGTCTACAGTTATAAAATAGCTAATGGTACCTGTAGCTGAGGACAGCATCCGGTTCGGATGGTATTTTGGTATTTTTGTCAGTCTTTTGCTTATGTCCAGTGAACTTTCTAATTAGTTTGCGTAGTATATGTGAAATAAGTGAAATAAAATGTTTTGGGGAACGGTATGTGATTTGAGGCTCTTTGAGTCATGCAAGGACTTGACCATTTTGTTTTATCTGCAGTTACAGTCAAGACAAACTAAAGGCTTTTTAATCGCTTAAACGATATCGTTTGTGCGTCGTTGCGCGTAACCGTGCGATCTTGCAATGAAAAATTATTTGATCGCTCATCACAGATTTGAGATTCTGACCTCAAATCCATCGTGCGTCATTCAATTAACCAACGTTCAACCTGCTGCATCGTTGTGTGTGACACCACGATAAACGATCTTGTGAACGACTTCGCCTATTCACAACATTGAACAAGTATCGTTCCTGGGTTGTGTGAACGATAACTGCTCGCCGCATCATTGGTGCCTCGTTCACGATATCTAGACGTGTGACATCTCACCAACGGTGTCGAAAGATTGCCCGAATGATCTCATTCACGGGAGATCACTCATGCTATCGTTAACAATATTGAAGCATGTGACGTCGCCTTAAGTCTGTCTCCTGTGAAAAGGTTTTTACCGGGATCAAACTGACCCATTGCGTAGGGTCACACATGCCAATCAGTTTTTTCCATTGGTTTCAATAACAAATCCGTTTTTTTGGGCTGTGTATTGAGCCTCCTGTGCAGCTATGCATTTTTTGCCAAAAAATGCTAGCAAAAACGGATCCGTTTTTTTACTCCACCCAAATACGTTGCTTGCAGCGTTTTTTGGTCCAGTAAAAAAACAATAGCTTTTGTTAACAATGCAGTCATATTTGATCTCAGGGTCTGTTTTTTGCATTAGTTTTTGGACTTAGAAAAATAAAGTTAAAAAACTGATGCCAATAACGGATCAAGGGCTTATGTGTGACCCTAGCCTTAGGCTTCATTCCCATGATGAGTATTTGGTGAGTTTTTGATGTTTCACCTATTCTGCAAATTATTTTACTTGCGTTTTATCATTGCATTTTTAGTGTATTTTCACTTGCCTTTTTATCATGGTTTTTGATGTGGCAGTTTTTGATATTTTTTTGGTATGTCATGTTTTAAATAAAGCCGCTTTGTTTTTGTTTAGGGATGAGCATGACTCACCCACCCCGGGGCTGTGGGGCACTCGCAACCGGGCTCCGCTCACTGCAGGGAGTCACGGGGGTTGAGACCCGGCTTCTGTTACCTTGGGGGAGTCAGTTCTGGCCATATGGGAGTTAGGCATTGTCTGATGGAGAATAGAGGTTATTGAAGTTAAGTTCGTGACGCCACCTACGGTTCTCGGTCAAGAGGGACCGACGCTGCGGGTCAGACCTCCGGGATTGTTGGTATTGCAGCCTGATGTCGTCGCTTCTCCTAGGTGGAGCAGTACCCCGGGGCAGATGTGTGTAATTGCGATGGATGTGCTAGGCCATGTTCGTGCTGGGCCTCTGTGTCTCATCTGCGGCTCCACAGGCTGGGGAATAAAACAGTCTCACACAGCGTTGGAATTCTGTACCCGGTTTGCTCACTGATCGCTGGGCGCTTCTCTCTGCCAAGTTCCAGTCTGGTCCATCCCCAAGGAACTGGGATAGTTTGCCCAAGACCCCTTCATGTGCCTTTCCGTTCTCTGGTCTCTCTCTCCCGGCACTACCTCTTCTCCTCTCCTGTCAGCGCCTCCGCACATAGTGCCCTGATCTAGCAGCCACAGGTCTTCTCGGAGGAATGGTATATGTCTCCTGACCCTAGTTCAGTTGCCTTCTGAGCAGGTGCATTGGGTTGCGACCACAGCTCCTATACACCTCATGACCTCCGGTTCAGTGGTTCGGGCATACAGCATCCGTGCGACGTTCAGAGCCGGACCCTGGCTCTCGACAAACCCCTCCATTCGACTATGTTAGTCCCGGATCTGGGTGTCCAGGTCATTTTCACTCCACCTGTGGCCCTGGGGTGGTGGGGCGCCACATTCTCCCTTGGCAAAGATCAGCTCGTCCCTGAGCAACTCACTGTTTTAAAGATGTTACAAAGAATTCACACTTTTTTTTTTATAGCATGCGCGCATAACAGTAGAACATAGCATTACTTTTGCTTCCCTTAGCGGGAGGTTTTGCCTTGAACGTTGCTAAGAAAAATATGCAAATAGAAGCTAAGTAAAAAATAGTCCATGCATTAAATAGTATAAAAAATGGTAGTGTCCTTTAAGTCTCTCTACGGCACTGTACCCTTGCCGAAATAGAACAAGTGCAATTATTGTACCTAGTCATGTAATATACTATACAGGTAACTTGTCACATTATTAATAAAACACACATTTAACTGGTACTTAACTTAGAAATGTACATTTCTAACTCTGCTTAACGGTTTATTGCAGTTTTGGTGCTGTTTTGGAAGGTGACACTCTATACACTCGGAGGGCATACCATCCCCAATGTCCCATGTGTCTCGTGTAGCTCACCTCATCTCCAGGATGCAAGTCCCTTCCCGCGTGTCCTTTGGGCAGGGAGGACTCAACGTCCCGACGGCTTACAAACACCTCCTCATCCAGACTAGGCTCCTTGATAAACCTCCACCCATTAATTAGGTGAAAGTTTATTACTTCTCCCCTTTCCCGGTTGGTAGGGTCTGCTGCTGGGGCCCGTCGGGTGCGCTCCTTCTCCTTGAGGTTGGCTTCCTCCTGTACCCACCACCTGGCCTGCCATTGTCGGCATTCTTTCTCCTCGGACACTTGCCTTCGGCGCCAGTAGTCGTCCACCCCACTGGTCTTGAAGTCGTCTTTCAGGTGGGCCTTCTTTATCCGCACTGCCACCTGGAGCCTTGCCAGCTTCTCTTGCCGCTGCACCCAAAAGAGCTGCTGGGTGTCAGTCTTTGTGGGCTTCACCGAGGGTACAGTCTCTGGCTCTGACTGGGGCACCGCATCATCCTCCACTCTTTTATCACTCCGCCCGTACCTCTCTGTTCCTGGTTCGGGTTGCTGGTACAGGGCCTGCTGGACCAGTCCTGGTTTTGGTAGGACACTTGTTTCTGCTGGGGTGGCAACTTTGCTCTTTACTCTGGTGACACGTCCTCCACTGTCTTCCCCGATGGCACTGGGATTCTCAGTGCTGCTGATTCTTGGGCTAACTTTGACAGTGTATTCTTCTTCCAAGCTCTCAAAAACCCATACTTGAGCTTGCTGTAGCTGCTGGTTCAGGTCATCCAATGCAGCCTTCCAAAATTCCAAGTTTGCCGGCAGCAATAGGTTTTCCCTCCTTTTCTTAACCAGGGATGCCTGATCCTGTTTTCCCGCCTGCCTGACCCGCTGATCCACCAGACAACATTGTGTCTTCGCTGCTTGCACTGCTCTCTTACTCCTTTCTTGCCTCTTTCCTGCTCTTTCGTCTCTCGACCTCACCCTTCCGGTCATCATTCCTCCCCTCAGGCGGAGTCATCATGGCCTCGAGCAGGCCCCCTTGGCTTTTCCTGGCACTCGGGGAGGGTGATTCCTCCGGGGCAGCGCAGTGTAAAGGGGCAGCTTGGAGTGGAGCTGTAGGTAGGGATATGGAGTGTGGGAGCAGTCTATAAGGGTCACCGGGAATGGAGAGGAATGATGCACACACACTTCAGAAGTCTCTTTTACCTTTTACTGGTGGTACGCAGATAAAGATGTCCAGGGCACTGACAGGTGACCAGGTGCACAGTGGGTCCCCACAGCAAGTGGGTATAAGGCCTCCTCTGTTCCTCTGTGGTAGCTGAAGTCCAGTCTGCATGCAGCCAGACCAGCCTCCTCTTTCTTCCTGTCCTTGCTCTCTCCTCCTGTGTGGTCCATGGGTTACCCTCTCTGATCACTGCCTTGTAATTCCTCACTGCGGTGTCTGGCTCCCTCTCTCTGGACTCACAAGGGACCGGGTGACTGAAGTTTTCACGGTGCGACGGGGTTTTCTGTGGTCCTGGAGTATCCTACAAGTGCGGATCCCTGATGTCCTGTACGTCTTTGGGCGAACTTCCACTAGTTCCTCACTCCTTTTTGGCTCTTTACTCCTTGCCTTCTGTCCCCAGTCAGGCTTGCTCAACGTCAGAAGGGCCACTCCGGGTCACTGGCTCGGGCCTCACCGCTGCACCAACCACCAGGACGTCTTCACAGCTCTCCTAGCATCTGCACACTCTAACCAACTCCTCCCCCAGCAGCAATATTTATAGGGGATCTCGCTTAAGGTAAGCAAGTGGCGCTCCCCCTACTGTGCCTGGGTGGAAGATGTTGCATGTTGTAGGTACCTGCTGTGGAAACCCAACAGTGCATTAGAGAAGTCTGTGGCTACCTGCGTGAGCAGGGCGCCACAGTGGACCCAGCAATCAATTGCATATACTTAACATTAGAAGGGGTTAAACCACATGTAGTTCCTAGGAACGTTCATTTCGAGATAATCTTGAAGTCTAAACAGGCTGCCCAACACCCCATGAATGAGCAAAATGCTTGTTCGAAGAGTAAAACAATATATTGGTTTACCCAAATCATCATCATCTTCGGCAGTGCAATGCCCAGTGTAAACAGGACCTGCTCTGTCAAGGACGATGGTGGCCTACGGGCACTGAACGATTTATCATAGATTACGAGTGCATTGCTATAGTGGTCTGCCTGTGTAAGCAGGTTATTAAAGGGAATGTATCAAGAGGATCAACCATCAACCTTATATGGGTGTGAAGGTAAGAGAAAAGTAAAACAAAATTACATTGTAATGCTTGCAGGGGGCGAGCTTGGGGAAATAGACCAACTGGGCCGTGATACCAATCTAGATTTGTAGGGGCTTAACTATGCACCTCCCTTGTCTTCACTAGAGCCTCTGATGGTGAGGTCAGGCTTGTGCTGGAAGCCAGGTGCTACTCTAGGGGATCATGGTACCTCGACAGCTGACTCTGAGGGAGTCAGGAATGTGGTGAGGGTAGGTACAATCTGGACGGCAGGTAGAACAATTTCAGCAGGTACAGCAGTAGGGCTGGTGCAGGCTGGTTCAGTGTATGCGGCAGCAGGACTGGTTCAGAAAGATGCTCATGGGTATGTGGCGCCCCACAACGAGTGCGTCACAGGAGTGTATTGCAGCCCAGACTGCAGCTGCGATATTCTCTGACTAAGCAATGACATGGTTAAAACTTAGAGCTCCATACCCTACATGCACATCAGAATAGAGGGCCAATAAGGTCCTGGTGGGCGGAGTGTAGGAGTAGAGTGTGGGAGAAGTTAGTTTGCGAGGAGTCTGCAGAATCAGCAGAAGAGTCTGCAAGAATGTAGGAGAAGGAGGAAAGAGAAGAGGTGGCCGGGAGGAATGTAGGAGAGAGGGCTCTGCACAGTTCCGTGCAGCCCCTAGGCCACCACCGGTTGGGCGCCATTACCCGGTGCCTCAACAACCGGACTCTGGGCGAACATCCACGGGTCAAAATATACCCGCGCCCATCTATAACCGGATCACTGGTTCCGAAGCTGGTAGTCGTTTATCACTGCTATGCAAACCAGGAGTGGAGGGACCGCTCCACAGGAGTACCACACCGCCGCCGCAAACAGTGCCATCTTGCCAGCGGAGTAACCACCAAAAGGACCCAGGTTACCCCTCACACCGAAACGTGGGAGGGCCAAGGCAGAGGCACCAAAATCATTGTCCGCCCCGATTGCTGGAAACAACCATGTGGGCGGGCCAAAGACCTTATCCCACCTATGGACTACAAAAACCCCCAGAAAGTGGAAGTGAAAAAGCCTTTTCCACCAGCTCTTCAACAAGAATGGTTACCAGTTTGGACGGGTGTGGTTCTCCCAACAAGGAAAATGGCCAGCACAAAGCTCCACGAATTGATGCAGGAGGTCGAGGCGGAGGCCATAGCAGCCATTGGCCATCCGGGTCCGGGTCCTGTTCTCACTATAGACAGCAACCCCGACTTCTGGTAAGCAGCGCTGCAAGACCTAAGGGTGAGACTCATGGACACTACAGAGTGGACGATCCGCAGCTGGAGTGCGGGTATGGCCAGCCGATTCCACTGGGCTGTCCAGCAAGGACTTGCAAGTGGTCCCACTACAGAGCCGGAAAGCAGCTCCTGTTCCGCTATCTCACCAGAGCCTACAACCTGTCCTGCCTCATCACCAGAGCCCGTGAACTGCGTTATTCCACCGGAGCCCATCACCGATGCCGTTCCAGAGCCGGAGCTTGCAAATTGCTCCACCACCAAAGCCGAAACCTGTTTAGTTCCCACAGAGGAACCTACTACCGGTCTCACTACAATTGACCCAGAGACTGATACCTGTTCCCCTCCAGAACCGGAGGCCGATACCAATCCCCTTGAGGCCTACCCGGTTACCGGAGCAGAAACACCACTTAGCAACGCTGAAGCGGCAGACGAGGAGGCAGGCAGCCTGGAAGGCCTGCGAGATGACCTCGAGGAGGACTCCACAGCCCCAACGCCCACTTATCCGGATGACTCTGACCCAGCATCTCCACCAGAAACTCAGCCCGATGTGATCGTCGAAGGAGTGGAGGAAGAGGACGACGAGGCACACAGTAATCCTGAGGACCATCATCACACCAGTTTCAAATGGGGAGACGAAGAGGAGCCCCCGGCCGAGCAGCCAGCTCGGGTATTGTGGTCAGGCGCTGCTGCAGCACCTTCTCCGGCACATCTTGTCCAGGTGCCCATCCAGACTTCCCACCAGTGTCAAGCCTATCAGCAACCCTCTCATCGCAGTGACTACACCCACGCTCCTTGTCGGTCAGACGACGACATACGTCGACTCCGCAGGGCGGAGTGGCAGGCTCGAGAGCGGGCCAATATGGAAGCCTGTGCCGAGGCCCGTCGTCAACCCCCGTTACCTGATGAACTCCGTAAAGGTAGAGTGACCTCGTTCAATCTGTCTACCGGGTGGGGTTTCGCCAGGGAGGAGGGAGTGTATGAGGAGATATTTGTGGGGCGTCACGATGTAGAACCACATTTGCCTAGAGGACATCCAGATCGCGATCTGTATCGTGGGGACATTATCACTTATGAGCGTCATGCTTGTTATGAATGTTGGTTCGCCATACGGGTGCGCAACTGTTCGCTGCACAAATAACTCTATTTGAACTTTGAAAATGACTTTTCCCGTTTAAAGGCCAGAAGAGCGGCCCGGCGGCAACACTTGGACCTACATTAAGGACAGTAGACTGCCTGCCTGGTCCGCAATGGTTAACCTGTTTATACTGGTTTTGTTAATATGCAACAGTTTAAGCCGAGTACCTCCTTGAGGGGAAGAAAAACAAAAATGCATACCTGTTATTAATAAAAGCGTTTATTTACCTGTTATAATAAAAATGTAAAAATTCTCTGTAACGTCGGGGTTTCGTGACACTTGGGGACAAGCGTAATTTCCCAAGGGGGAGTGTGGCGCCCCGCAACGAGTGCGTCACAGGAGTCTATTGCAGCCCAGACTGCAGCTGCGATATTCTCTGACTAAGCAATGACATGGTTAAAACTCAGAGCTCCATACCCTACATGCACATCAGAATAGGGGGCCAATAAGGTCCTGGTGGGCGGAGTGTAGGAGTAGAGTCTGGGAGAAGTTAGTCTGCGAGGAGTCTGCAGAGTCAGCAGAAGAGTCTGCAAGAATGTAGGAGAAGGAAGAAAGAGAAGCGGTGGCCGGGAGGAACGTAGGAGAGGGGGCTCTGCACAGTTTCGTGCAGCCCCTAGGTCACCACCGGTTAGGCGCCATTATCCGGTGCCTCAACAACCGGACTCTGGGCGAACATCCACGGGTCAATATATACTCGTGCCCATCTACAACCGGATCACTGGTTCCGAAGCTGGTAGTCGTTTATTACTGCTATGCAAACCAAGAGTGGAGGGACCGCTCTACAGGAGTACCCCAACGCTGCCGCAAACAGAGCCGTCTTGCCAGCAGAGTACCCACCAAAAGGACCCAGGTTACCCCTCACACCGGAACGTACATACCGGCAGGGGCATTTAAGTAACCCCTTGTACCCGACCTTGGCACTCAAAGGCTACATCGGCAACTCACCTAGAATAAGTTAGAATGGAGGAACACCGGTCATTGCCAAGTCCACCCGGTCCGTTACCCGTTACCTGTATACCATGTATCACCTGCTGGTTACAGTAAAGTACCTGTTGCAGAGACTAATGGTGTCCGTGTTTCTTAAGAACTGTTTCACTCCGCATGCAGAAAGCAACTGAGCTGCCTCATAACATCTTGCGCAGCTCCTGGCTCTGGGGACTCCCGCTCGTCCTGTGGGGAGCGTTCCATCTTGCTGCATCACATCCCCGTAGGCCCAAGCAGCGTCGGTGAACTCACCGGAACTCTCACAGGTGGCGTCACGACAGTATATCAACCTTTAAACCTGTTCAGCCAACCCTTTTGATCTGGACCATTGGGCCCCACAGCGGCAGGCGCGGTTCCGTGACAGGGAGAAGAAAAACGCCTGCCCCGTGAAGTCCCGGCCACAGTGAGTCAGGTACAGCTGCACTAGGAAACAGACTCAGTTTAGGTAAAGCACAGGATTAAGGAAACATCAGGTGGAATAGGCACCTGACAACTACCAGCGTGTCTCTAAGCATAGACCATGTTACTCAGGCACTTCCTATAGGTGGAAGGTGCCTTACATAAATCGGTGCTTCTCAGCCAGAGGCTGAGAAGCACTGCCAGGTAAGGCACACTAGCCTTTAAAGAATAGTGTGCTTGTTGTGAACACAAGCTAAGCATTCTCCAGAGAAATCCACACTTTCTTCATAAGTAAATGAACTGTTCTAGGCTATTGGCCGGACACTGATCTGCATGAGAATCTGCCTCCAGAGATTATTATAAATGAAAAGGTACATTGCCAACATAAAACATATAGATTACAAGAGATGACTGTCAGTCATTACATATCTCACACTAGTAATGTCCCCTTTCATTTATAATAATTTATGGAGGCACATTTTAAGAAAGATCGATGTCAGACCCATAACCTGGAACAGCTAATTATGGATGAGAATTGACGATATTAAGGTATCTTTATATTTCCTTTTTATGACCTTCATGCCCATATAAATGGTTCAGGAGGGTTGATTCTACTGACAAATTTCTCTTAAACGTCTGGCAATCAGTGAGCAAGTAGCTGAGCAGTGGTCGCTTAGTGCCGCCAGTCGGCTGGTGTACAAAGACCTTTACACTGTATTTTCATCTTTGGGCCAATTTAGATAGTGAATATCTTTTGTTATATGCCGTACATCATTGCCCCGTCTCAAGGCTGAATAATTACATTCTGTTCGTCTTTTTCCATAAATTGTGTTTCTGCATGTCCCTTATCAGTCATGTTGTTATCTGCCATGCACCATTCCTTTGTGCTCTGTAACTGCAGTTTTAGCAATGCTGTAGTGAAAACAAAAATTGCTAGGTATTAGAGTGTAATTGTGATAAAGTTTGCATATGAAAAATATATTGTTTTAATACTGATATCAATCCCAGGTAAAAAATGTTTTCCACCTGTTAGGTAGTAGCCTCCCTGGCGGTCTCTTTAGGTCTTGAATTTTTTGCTAAAAGCGGGCTACCCGCGTTCGCGGCAGGTGCGGTAAAAAAACCGCATCTGCCGCACTTGCCGCATAGCTGCCGCACTTGCGGCGCGGTTGCGGTAATCTGCATAGTAAAGGGAACCAACCACCTCGGATGACCCTCATACACTGTTAATATGTGCCCCTGCAGCCTAGTAAACCATTAGCAGCACTGTTTTTGTGTGAAAAGTGGCTGCAGTAGAAGTGAGAT